>JAPDPK010000126.1:1200000-1800000 GCA_031772115.1 Heritiera littoralis | reverse complement strand
TTCGAAAATCGAGACAAACCAGTTGACTGCTATGTAAGCCAGTCGATTGCTATTTTCCTAGTATGCATTCTATTTCAAACCAATCGACTGCTATATGGGACAGTCGACTGCTTTTACTTGAAAAGCATTCTGTTTCAAAACCAGCCGACTGCCTATAAGACCAGTCGACTGCCATGTTTCCAGAAGCATTCTGTTTCAAAAATAGTCGACTGCTATATGACCAGTTGATTGCTATTTCTCGAAAAGCATTCTGTTTGAAAACCAGTCTATCGCTATATGGACCAGTCGACTGCCCACATGTGTTTTTAGAAAAGAAAATATCGAAATTTGAAAATAAAATAATTTCGATAAATGAAAATATAAGGCAGCAGTCGACTGCCCTATGAGGCCAGCCGATTGCCCTATTTGAAAAAAGGTTTTAAAGCCTATTTTAAGAAAGTATAAATGTCATAGCAAATAGCTATATGACAAATGTTTTGAGACTATAAAGTACTTAATGATTATGCACTTCTGTATATGTTCATGGCTGAGGAGCTCTAGTCCAGCCCTCAGTGCTACAGATGTCACCCGACTTGTGTTTACTGTAGCTATCGACGTTTGACCAAATTGTCTCTATTATATATATTGGCTAGGGGAGGATTCCTGGCTCCTACGGGAGTACGCCACATGATTCAGTGCATAATTCTATTAATATGCGAATAGTCTCTCTGTTATTTACAAGCTATATGATGTATGTTTTAAAGAAAGAATATGATGCATGTTTTGATGCAAGTATATGAAGTATGTTTTGAAGAAAGCATGTGAAGTATGTTTCAAAGAAAGTATGTGAAATATAATTTCATATGACGTTTTGAAAGAAGCATATGATGTATGTTTTGATGTAAGTATACGAATACGCTTTATAATGATTTACATGACATTATAGAGCCAAGCAGGAAAACTGCATATAGAGACATAGTACGCTCTTTTACATATTTTTCTTAGTGAGCGTAAACTAGACCTGGCAAATCTAGACACGACACGGGTGACACGACACGAAAACGATACGAAAAAACCGTGTACGTGTTTGGAAAATTCGTGTTTCGTGTTTATTCGTGTCGACACGAATTTAGACACGGCAATTTTCGTGTTTAGCCGTGTCTGACACGGCTAAACACGTGTAAGACACGGAAACACGTTTAAGAATTTCGTGTTACACGAATACACGATTAACACATACACGACACGAAAACACGTTTAAAGAAAATCGTGTTACACAGATACACGAATACACAGATACACGTATAAGACACGATAATCATATATGTTTTTAGTGGGAATTGAACATTGACCAAAAGTAAAATACATAAGTGTTTTACCAAATGAACAATTGTAATATATTAGTATAATGTGTTATGAAAATTAATTTATGGTTAAGATAATAAAATTTTATAAATTTTGAAAATAAAGTATTAAGAACTGAAGTTAAGAACTTAAATATAATACTATAATGTATAAATATATACATGATATTTTTTATTATAATGTATAAAATATAAATATTGTATTATACTAATAAAAGATTGTATAATTAATTAATTATTTTATGTCACGGACACTAACTGTATCACATAATATTCATAAGAAATTAAGAGTTTACACTTTACAAAATTATATTATTCAGTATACTAAGAGATTTTATAGTTTATTAATTTACTCTATATCAATTATCACATTATAAAAAATAAAATAACATAATATTAACATACAAATTATTATAGTAAGAATAATATTAATATACTTATTAATGATTTATTGATTTATTTTATATACTTAATCTTAAATCATAGTCATATAATGACAATGAATTGATGAATGTTAGTCATATTATGGATTGTATGGATTGAAAATATTATTATTTTGTTATATTTGTTATTAATATTTGAATGTTAATTAATATAGATGTAAAAAATGTAAAAATATTTTTTTATCATTTTTATTATATTTTATTTTTAATCGTGTCATTCGTGTCTATTCGTGTCGTGTCAATTTCGTGTTATTTTATCTAAATCGTGTCGTGTCGTGTTAATCGTGTCGTGTCGTGTCGTGTGACACGATTAATTATCACGTATCAATCGTGTCGTGTCACGTGTTACACGTATAAAAAAAGTGTCGTGTTTCATGTTTACTATTCAGACACGTTTTATAATTCGTGTCGTGTTCGTGTTTTGATAATTCGTGTCGTGTCTGAACTCGTGTCGTGTCGTGTCGTGTCATGACACGGAGACACGGATTGCCAGGTCTAGCGTAAACTCACCCTTTTACGAATATTTTTCCTACAGATTATCTGAAGTGAACCCCGCTCCGAATAGAGGAGCTTGCTTTTGAAATATCAAAGTGTACCTTCGTGATACGCTTCCCAGTTAGTATTGAAGGTATACTTATGTACTTACGTAAAGTAAATTGTAATTCAGCTATGGTACAATACAAGTTAACAATTTTGTATATAAGATGTCAGGGAGTTAAGTTAGGATGACGTGTAAGATCTTGTGGTATGTAATGATATATATACATATCATTATTCTGTTTATTGAAAGTAAATTAATCATATTAAGCTATTAGATATTAAGCTTAAGAAGAAGAATGAATGACATTGATGAATAAATCAAATCAAGGCGCATAAGAGAAGAAAAAAGTTAGATGGTAAGATGTAGTGACGGAGACGTCACAGATTGGTATCAGAGCTGATTTGATTGATGTTTGTCAATGTTAATAAATTAGAAATAGAGTATATCCCCAATGTACTGTACATGTCTGAATACATATGTATAGTATAACTGTTTCTAGTTATACTAAAGAGCTCAAATTGTGATTATATTGACAAAATGAGCTCACGTAGAAGAGGTACTAGTAGAGGAAGAGGACGGAGTCGTGAAAAACAGCCCCCAGTACACTCTCCTCCTCTATCTCCACCGCATAGCCTGAATACTAGGCTAGCAAAAATAGAGAAACATATGGAGAATATGGCCACTATGTTCACGCAATTCATGTCGAACTTTCCGAATGTGGCCACAAGTACCCCAGCAGCTACACCTATTGTTCCTCCTATAGAGTTACCCCCACCAGTCTCAGCTACTGAAAGGCGGGATCCCAAGGCCTATTGTAGTGTGACTCTGATTAAGGAATTCAAGAAATTGGATCTGCCTAAGTTTAAGGGGGAAAGAGATCTGTTGGTCGCAAAAAATTGGATGAAGGTGGTCATGAAGTCTTTTGAGTAAATGACCTACTCCGAAAGGGAGAAGGTAGGCTTGGCTGCTTATCTGTTGATAGATGATGCTGAGTATTGGTGGCAGGCCACTCAGACCATTCTTAAGGCCCGCTATACTAAGGTTACGTGGGATAGATTTGTAGAAGCCTTTACGGAGTAGTATATCTCATGCACTGATCAGAATAGGTTGAAGATAGAAATATTGAGTTTGACTCAAGGGACAATGACAGTAAATTAGTATTAATCGAATTCATTACCTTGAGTAGATTCGATCTAGAAGTCCTAAGGAATGAAGGACATAAGATTTACAGGTTCATAGAGGGATTGAAGTCCCCTATCCGATCTAAGTTGTATCCCATGGATATCACCACTTATGGAGAGGTGGTCCGTAAGGCTCAATTGTGTGAGCAGGACTATGAGCTTCATCATGCCGAGTTTCGAGCTAAGGGTAAAGGCAAAGAACCAATGAAGCGAAAGTCAGATGAGAAAGCTCCGAGTGATAGGTATCCATATAGAAGAAGTAGACAATCTGAAGGAGTTTCGATAGGTAAGTAAAGTATAAGAAGATGATTTCTAATTTAATTAAATGTTTTTGTGGAAATATATTGAAATTGGAGTTATGATGATGATGATATAAGTACTCCTAGAGCTACTAGGATCAAGATAAGTGATGAAAGATCCCGCTATCAGGTAGGTAGTACCGCTAACTCACCGAAGAGTACGATGCAAAGATGTGAGCAATGCGAAAAATTCCACGGATCACAGCCATGTCGGTTAGCGAGTGGTGCATGTTTTAGATGTGGTGAGCAGGGACACATGATTAGAGATTGTCCCAAGAGGAATCTGAATACGTCTGAGGAATCAGAGAAGACCCCTTAACCACAGCCTAAGGCCACTGTTGTAGAAAAGGGAAAGAAAGCTGTGACCCAAGGACGAGTGTTTGCCATCGATGAAGAGTCTGTCGATGCCTCGTCCAAAGTGATTAAAGGTAAGATTTATCTGTTTGATATAAGTGTCACTGCATTATTTGATCCCGGCTCCACTCAATCTTTTATTTCCCTTATGATTGCCATGAAATTATTTGTTAAGTTTGAGCCTTTAGGACACTTGTTGCAAATAAGCAAACCATTTAAGGAATCCCAAATGACAGATATAGTGTATCGTAATTGTAAGCTACGGGTAGGAGAAAGAGAATCAATAGCTGACCTAATCCTACTAAATATGTATGGATTTGATGTTATTTTGGGTATGGATTGGTTAGCTAAGAATCATGTAATGCTAGATTGTCATGCTAAGGATGTGATCTTCTCTTCTCCCGTTAGCTATGTTGTAAATTTTGCAAGCTCATAATGCAAAAGTATGTTTATTTCTTGATCTGTTTGCAAATGAAAGTAATGAGAAGTATGTATTATCATGTGAAGGATTCATAGCTTATGTTGAGGACGTAGATCAGAAACGTCCCGGACTTTATGAAATTCCTGTACTTAAGGATTTTCCCAAAGTGTTTCCGGATGATCTTCCAAGACTTCCTCCAGATAGGGAAGTAGAGTTTATGATCGATTTGGTGCCATGGACTGAGCCCATTTCGAGGTCTCCCTATCGGATGACATTAGTGGAATTGGAAGAATTGAAGAAGCAGCTTCAGGAGTTACCAGAAAATGGATTCATACGACCTAGCGTATCCCCTTGGGGTGCTCCTGTGCTTTTTGTCCGAAAGAAAGACGGTAGTATGAGGTTGTGTATAGACTACCAATGGCTGAATAAGGTGAAGATCAAGAACAAGTATCCTCTTCCCAAGATTGATGATTTGTTTAATCAGCTTAAAGGTGTACAAGTCTTTTCTAAGATAGACTTGAGATCGGGATATCATCAGTTGAAGATTCAGAGTGAAGATATCCTTAAGACTGCATTCAGGACACGGTATAGCCATTATGAATTTTTGGTGATGCCGTTTGGATTAACCAATGCACCCGTGGCTTTTATGAACTTGATGAACGATGTGTTCAAACAGTACTTGGACCAGTTTGTCATTGTCTTTATCGATGACATATTGGTGTACTCGAGGTCCCGAGAAGAGCATAAGCAGTAATTGAGGATAGTTTTGCAAACCCTCAGAGATCGAGGATTGTATGCCAAGTTAAGTAAGTGTGATTTCTGGCTAGATCATATCTCCTTTTTGGGATATATAATCAGTAAAGATGGAGTTTCGGTCGATCCATCGAAGATTGAAGTGGTGGTTCAATGGGAGAGACCGAAAACGGTGACGGAGATTAGGAGTTTATTGGGTCTAGCTGGCTACTATCAAAGATTTGTGGAGGGTTTCTCGAGTTTAGCCGCTCCACTGATGCGCAAGGAAGTAAAGTATGAATGGAATGATGCCTGTGAGCGCAGTTTCCAAGAGCTGAAGCGCAGACTGACGACTGCACCTATCCTCACCATTCCTAGTGGTTCTGGAGGATTTTCGGTGTATAGTGATACCTCAAGGCAAGGTTGGGATGTGTACTAAAGCAGCATGGTAAGGTGGTTGCATACGGTTCTCGACAATTAAAGAACCATGAGAAGAACTACCCAACTCATGATTTGGAGTTAGCTACAGTAATATTTGCTCTGAAGATATGGAGGCATTACTTGTATGGTGAGAGATTTCAGATTTTTACGAATCATAAAAGTCTGAAATACTTGTTCTCTCAAAGAGAATTGAACATGAGGCAAAGAAGATGGCTCGAGCTCCTGAAGGACTATGATTGTGAGATCTTGTACCACCCAGGGAAAGCTAATGTGGTGGCAGATGCTCTGAGCTGGGAGCATGTAGGAATGATAACTTATAAGATGGTGAAAGAGTATGAACTGATTGAGCAGTTTGCAAGCCTCAACTTAAATGTTATGCCTTATGAGCAATTTGGAATGATGACTAGTTTGAGGATTGAGCTAGAGTTAATGGACAGAATTCGGATTGCTCAGAAGGAAGATGATCAATGTATTAAGGCGATGGATCAGATTCAGTCAGGTATGCCCTCAGAGTTCAATATGGGTAATGATGAGATTTTGAGGTTTAATAACTGTATATGTGTTCCTAATGATGATGAGTTGAGGAATTTGATTTTGACAGAAGCACATGCCACTAGATACACGTTGCATTCAGGAAATACGAAGATGTATCAAAATCTTTGCAAGGTGTATTGGTGGACTGGCATGAAGAGAGACCTAGCTGAGTTTGTAGCAAAGTGTCTAACGTGCCAGCAAGTTAAGGTAGAGCACCAAAGACCAGCAGGATTGTTACACCCTCTACCTATACCTGTGTGGAAATGGGTACACATTACGATGGATTTTGTTATGGGATTGCCCAGGACCAAGAGGAGTCATGACGGTATTTGGATGATCGTGGATAGACTAACTAAGTCAGCTCACTTCCTACCTATGAAAGATACAGAAACACTTAGTGCTTTGGCAGACTTGTATGTAAGAGAAGTTGTAAGACTACATGGAGTTCCAGTGAGCATTACATCTGATAGAGATTCCAGGTTTACCTCTCACTTTTGGGAGCATTTTCAAGAAGCCATGGGATCCAAGTTGAATTTTAGCACAGCTTTCCATCTGCAGACTGATGGTCAGTCCAAGCACACGATTCAGACTCTCGAGGATATGTTGAAAGCTTGTACTATGGATTTTAAAGGCTCCTAGGATGACCATATGCCATTGGCTGAATTTGCTTACAATAATAGTTATCATGCAAGTATCGGGATGGCACCATATGAAGCTTTGTATGGTAGAAGGTGTCGATCTCCGATTGGGTGGGAAGAAGTGGGCGAACGTAAGTTGTTGGCTCCAGATTTGGTCGAGCAAGCCTCTGAGGATATTAAACTGATTTGTCAAAGGCTTAAGACAGCTCAGAGTAGACAAAAGAGTTATGTGGATGCTCGACGGAGACCACTTGAGTTTTTGGTTGGAGACTATGTGTTCTTGAAAGTTTCTCCATCAAAAAGGATTATGAGATTTGGCCGACGAGGTAAGCCTAGTCCTCGCTACATCGGTCCATTTGAAGTCTTAGATTGAGTTGGAGATGTCGCCTATAGGTTGGCATTGCCTCCGGAGCTATCGGGAGTGCATAAAGTATTTCATGTATCAATGCTTTGGAAGTATAATCCGGATTGGTCTCATGTTATAGAGTATGAACCCTTGGAAATAAGGGAAGACATGAGCTATGTAGAAAAGCCGATTCGGATTTTGGATAGAAAAGAGAAAGTTTTGAGGTCTAAGACAATCCCATTAGTGAAAGTTCTCTTGCAATACCACACTATGGAAGAAGCTACATGGGAGCTAGAGAGCTTGATGAAAGAGAAGTATCCAGAACTGTTTAATACATAACTTGATTTGAATTTGGAGGACCAAATTCTCTAAGGTGGGGAGAATGTGAAATCCCCCAATTGCATGTAATTTTCCATGTTGTAAAGTATTATAAACTGAAATGATTAAGTAAATATGAGAATTATGATGTATGAATGATGTATGGAACATGAGAAGAAATAAGGGAATTTAAAGTCAATTAGTCAAAGAAATTAATGTTGATATCAGGAAAATATTTAGAGTATGAGAAAAGAATCGAAATTAGATTTTTAATTGGTAACTAAAATACATGTGGCTTATGAATGGAAGAGGACTAATTTAATTATGGTCAAATGGTCAATGAGAGGGTTAATGGCTGAGATGATAGGGGATAAAGCATGCATTTAATGAAGGTTGCATGAGTCATCACCATCCCCTCTCCAAGTCGGTAGCAACTCCTTTCTAGCTCTCCCTCACGTTTCCTCCATTTTCCCTAAGTTTCCATCTTAGCTACCTTGACAAACCACCTTGTTCCTCCATCGATTCAATTAGTTAGTTGAACGAAAAACGACCATAGTCACTAGGGTAAGCTATGTTCGAAGTTTGGTAGATTGAATCCAAGTATTGGAGGAGATTAGAAATTCTAAAATTTTGGTCACTAGTAAAGGTATGAGAAGAAATGGATTTAGTCAATTTCGTTCAAAGTTTAGAGTTGTACTGAGTTGGTATAGCATGTGTATAGTGATTGTTTAAAGGTTTGTATTGTGATGATATTTACAGATTTGAAGAAGTGAAGAAGACCCTTGGTACAACCAAGTGATTTGCAATTCGGAAGTGGATTGAGGTAAGGAATTTATGTAACGGACATAGGGTGGCTATGTCCACATGTTTTAATGTGTTTTTATGTGTTTTGGAGAGAAGTACCAATTGATTTTAATGCAAAAAAAGTTGCATTTCGGGTCCTACTCCTAGTACCAATTAGGCTCGGAGCAGCCGACTGCCTTAAGTAGCAGTCGACTGCTTAGAGACAACCAAAGCGTAGTTTTTCGAAAATCGAGACAAACCAGTCGACTGCTATGTAAGCCAGTCAACTGCTATTTTCTCAGTATGCATTATGTTTCAAACCAGTCGACTGTTATATGGGACAGTCGACTGCTTTTACTTGAAAGGCATTCTGTTTCAAAACCAGCCGACTGCCTATAAAACTAGTCGACTGCCATGTTTCCAGAAGCATTCTGTTTCAAAAACAGTCGACTGCTATATGACCAATAGACTGCTATTTCTCGAAAAGCATTCTGTTTAAAAACCAGTCGACAGCTATATGGACCAGTCAACTGCCCCCATGTGTTTTCAGAAAAGAAAATATAGAAATTTGAAAATAAAATGATTTCGATAAATGAAAATATAAGGCAGCAGCCGACTGCCCTGTTTGAAAAGAGGTTTCAAAGCCTATTTCAAGAAAGTATAAATGTCATAGCAAATAGCTATATGACAAATGTTTTGAGACTATAATGTACTTAATGATTATGCACTTCTGTATATGTTCATGGCTGAGGAGCTCTAGTCCAGCCCTCAGTGCTACAGATGTCGCCCGACTAGTGTTCACTGTAGCCACCGATATTTGGCCAAATTGTCTCTATTATATATATTGGCTAGGGGAGGATTCCTGGCTCCTATGGGAGTACGCCACATGATTCAGTGCATAATTCTGTTAATATGCGAATAGTCTCTCTATTATTTACAAGCTATATGATGTATGTTTTAAAAAAAAGAATATGATGCATGTTTTGATGCAAGTATATGAAGTATGTTTTGAAGAAAGCATGTGAAGTATGTTTTAAAGAAAGTATGTGAAATATAATTTCATATGACGTTTTGAAAGAAGCATATGATGTATGTTTTGATGTAAGTATACGAATACGCATTATAATAATTTACATGACATTATAGAGCTAAGCAGGAAAACTGCATATAGAGGCATAGTATGCTTTTTTACATATTTTTCTTAGTAAGCGTAAACTCACCCTTTTATGAATATTTTTCCTATAGATTATCTGAAGTGAACCCCGCTCCGAATAGAGGAGCTTGCTTTTGAAATATCAAAGTGTACCTTCATGATATGCTTCCCAATTAATATTGAAGGTATACTTATGTACTTACGTAGTAAATTGTAATTCAGCTATGGTACAGTACAAGTTAACAATTTTGTATATAAGATGTCGGGCAATTAAGTTAGGATGATGTGTAAGATCCTGTGGTATGGAATGATATATATACATATCATTATTCTGTTTATTGAAAGTAAATTAATCATATTAAGCTATTAGATATTAAGCTTAAAGAAGAAGAATGAATGACATTGATGAATAAATCAAATCAAGTCGCATAAAAAAAGGAAAAAGTTAGATGGTAAGATCTAGTAATGGGGACATCACACATTATGTATACATTAATAAATCCATATTAAAGTGTTTTGGCTGCCGTGTGTCAGTTGATACATGCATTTTATGTTTTAATTATAATTGGAATTTTATCATGCATTGTTATTGAATAAAATTTGTTTTAATTAAAAAATTTAGTTATTTTAACATATCTTAATACATGTTAATTTTATCATAATCACATTTTATTTGCAATGAAACTTCAATTAAAAATATAATTAAAATTTTTAAAAATTAGATTGTTTATAAAACTACATAATTGTTTTGCAAGCATAACAATTTTTTTTTTACGTATAAATATTTATTTTTTATTTTATTTACATATATTATTATTCATGACATTAAAAAATAGAGTAATGTTCATATACTTATGTTTTTTAATCATATGCTGTAGCGTATTAAAAAAAAATTGCCAATGAAATCTTGCTTTAGTGGTAAGGAGGTAGGTTTGTGTCTCAATATGTGTGAGTTTAATTTAATTATTTACTAATTTACATGCTTTGAGTAAAATGATTTTCATAGTTATCAATTTAATTAATATAAAATACTGATTATAATTATAACTTCTAATAAAAATGTACTATTCAAAAAAAAATTATAATTTAAAATACAATATATTAAAAATCTTTAATAAATCATATAATTTATATATTCTTTATTAACTTATTATATATTGCATATATATTATTTTTTATATAATATACAACAAATAGTTTTAAGATCATTTGCAACGTTAGTGTTATTTATTAATATTAATTAATATATTTATTTTTATATATAACCTAATCTAATAAGATCAGAACTCACCAGTATTATAAAAAATGGCATTTTTGTTCCTTTTCATTTTTTTTCTAAAAATATCTTATTTTCTCTATCTAAATAAAATAAAGAGTAGAAAAAAAAAACTATGCTTAGATTGTTTTTTTTTTGTTACAACTATGCTTAGATTGTTTTCGCTTGTCCAGCAATTACAATCTAGTTACACAATCTTTCTTATGAATCTATTTTAAGTAGTGATGACGTGGTAATAAAAGGAAAATATTGGAAGATATAATTTTGTTTGGGAGAAATTTTGAAATGCAAAACTGGCAACATCTGTATATATAGGACTGAGAGGACTTAAAATAAAGGTTATATGGTAACTTTTTTTTTTTTTGGTTATAAGTTATATGGTAACTTTGAAACAAATAGAAAAGAGACCGCACCTTGTAAGGTGCCATTGACTCCACAATCCCATAACTGTAGATCCCTGAGAGAAGGCATTGCTCCAATTTTTTGAAGAAAGTTGTTTTCCAGGCTAACGTTGTGTAGGTGCAAGGATTCCAAATTCTTCAAATCAAGTGGACCTATTTCAAATAAAAAATAAAAGGTACAGAAATGTGGGAGATATATTTTAAGTGGAAAAGAATGATAATATCATAATTTGTAATATGTATGCAATTAACAATATACATAAATAGCCTCAGTATGTTGAGTATATTATTTTGCATTTTATATTTTGAATTTAGTGAAGGCTTTATTAATTATTAGAGAGATTTTAGGTTTCTTTAGGTTTATAAAAAAAATTTGAAAGAAAAAGAAATATCAAATGAAAAATGCAAAGGACAAGAAAATTACAAAGAGAATACTAAACTTTAGTATATATAGGACATAGAAAGTACTTAAAAAAAAGATTGAAACAAATAGAAAAGAAAAGAAACAAGAGACAGTATATGTATATGTCAATCTCAACCTACCTTGGGTAAGTAAGGTGCCATTGACTCCACAATCTCTAAACTCTAGATATTTGAGAGAAGGCATTGGTCCAATTTTTTGAAGAAAGTTGTTTTCCAAGTTGATGTTCTCTATATCCAAGGACTCCAAATTCTTCAAATGAAGTGGACCTATTTCAAATAATAAAAAAAAGAGATAAAAATGCAGGAAGATATATTTTAAGTGAAAAAGAATGATAGTATCATAATTTGTAATTATGTATGCAATTAACAATATACATATATAGCCTCAATATGTTGAGTATATTATTTTGCATTTTATATTCTGAGTTTAGTGAAGGCTTTATTAATTATTAGAGAGATTTTAGGTTTCTTTAGGTTTATAAAAAAAATTTTAATGAAAAAGAAATATCAAATGAAAAATGCAAAGGACAAGAAAATTACAAAGAGAATACTAAACTTCAGTATATATAGGACATAGAAAGTACTTAAAAAAAAGATTGAAACAAATAGAAAAGAAAAGAAACAAGAGACAGTATATGTATATATCAATCTCAACCTACCTTGGGTAAGTAAGGTGCCATTGACTCCACAATCCCATAACTTTAGATATTTGAGAGAAGTCATTGCTCCAATTTTTTGAAGAAAGTTGTTTCCCAGGGAAGACTTCCATATGGACAAGGATTCCAAATTCTTCAAATGAAGTGGACCTATTTCAAATAAAAAAAAAAGAGATAAAAATTGCGGGAAGATATATTTTAAGTGAAAAAGAATGATAGTATCATAATTTGTAATTATGTATGCAATTAACAATATACATATATAGCCTCAATATGTTGAGTATATTATTTTGCATTTTATATTCTGAGTTTAGTGAAGGCTTTATTAATTATTAGAGAGATTTTAGGTTTCTTTAGGTTTATAAAAAAATTTTAATGAAAAAGAAATATCAAATGAAAAATGCAAAGGACAAGAAAATTACAAAGAGAATACTAAACTTCAGTATATATAGGACATAGAAAGTACTTAAAAAAAAGATTGAAACAAATAGAAAAGAAAAGAAACAAGAGACAGTATATGTATATATCAATCTCAACCTACCTTGGGTAAGTAAGGTGCCATTGACTCCACAATCCCATAACTTTAGATATTTGAGAGAAGTCATTGCTCCAATTTTTTGAAGAAAGTTGTTTCCCAGGGAAGACTTCCATATGGACAAGGATTCCAAATTCTTCAAATGAAGTGGACCTATTTCAAATAAAAAAAAAAGAGATAAAAATTGCGGGAAGATATATTTTAAGTGAAAAAGAATGATAGTATCATAATTTGTAATTATGTATGCAATTAACAATATACATATATAGCCTCAATATGTTGAGTATATTATTTTGCATTTTATATTTTGAGTTTAGTGAAGGCTTTATTAATTATTAGAGAGATTTCAGGTTTCTTTATGTGAAATCCCCAAAATTCTGTAAATTTTCAATACTTGTACAGTTTTCTAGCTTGAATTAATGGAATAAATGGAAAATTCTGATTTATAAATGATGCATAGGACATAGAGGGAATTAAAGGAATTGATGGTCAAAAGTCACAAGGTCAAGGGGTCAAATGGATGGTCAATGGCTGAGATGATGAGAATGAATTAATGGGCATTTAATGAAAGCCATGACTCATCATCATCACCTCTTGCACCCCACGACAGCTTCCAGCCCCTCTCCCTCTCGTTGCTTCCATTTTCTACTAAGTATCCAAGCTTCTCACCTTGACAAACCACCATCTCATGCCATCGATTAGCTAAGCTTCTTTAACGAAAAACGATCCTTATCGATAGCTTAGCCTATGCCTTTAATATGAAAGGCTAAATCCAAGTGGTTAAGGAGATCTCAAAATCTTGAAAGTTGGTGAATTATAAAGCTTGAAGAGTAAAGAAAAAGGACAAGTGTTGGTGCAACCAACCTGTGGAGTAATTGCTAATTGAGGTAAGGAATTTATGTAACGGACGTAAGGCGGCTATGTCCGCATATTTTATCATGTTTTGATGTGATTTGGAGAGAAGTACCAGCTGTTTCTTTTCAGGAAAATGACATCTTTGGACTTGTCTCCTAGTACCAATTAGGCTAGGGGCAGCCGACTGCCATATAGGGAAGTCGACTGCCTAGAGACATCAAAAACGCCGTTTTTCGAAAACCGATGCAAACCAGTCGACTGCCATGGGAGCCAGTCGACTGCCATTTTCCAGAAACCATTCTGTTTCAAACCAGTCGACTGCCAGGGGAGCCAGTCGACTGCTATTTGTCCAGAAGCATTCTGTTTCAAAACCAGCCGACTGCCCAGGGGGCCAGTCGACTGCCTTTTCACGGGAAACATTCTGTTTCAAAACCAGTCGACTGCTATTTGGGGCCAGTCGACTGCCCTATTTATATTTTGAAAAAATATAATAATTGAATTTCAAAAAGGGAAAGAAATTCAATAAGGCATAACATGGGGTAGCAGCCGACTGCCATATATGACCAGTCGACTGCCTATTTGAAAGAAAGGTTGGAGAACCTGTTTTAAGAAAAGACATTTATACTTGTTTTAAACCTATATGAATAAGGTTTTGGAGACTATTAATCTCTTGAAAAGAGCATGCACATTATTTGTTACTTGTATTTGCCTGAGGAGCTCTAGTCCAGCCCTCAGACCTGCAGTACGGCACCTGACTAGTGAAACTGTGGGCTATAGACAATGGCCATGAGTCTCTTATTTGCTTAGGCTTTGGGGAGGATCCCTGGCCCATACGTGGGTACGCCATTTATTTGATATATTGGATTATCCCTTACGGGATATATTTGCTGTATCCAGTATGGATTATCCCTCATGGGATATATTTGCTGTATCCATCATCTCTATTGGATTATCCCTTATGGGATATATTTGCGGTATCCATTATGAGAACTATTTGGTGCATGACCTTAATTGATATCGATTGTCTCCCATTTACTTGAAAGTATATAAAAGATATTTGTATTTGAATATTTGATTTCACGAGATTGAAGATCCGTGGAAATACTTGAAAGCCTGGTTTACTTGTATTTGATATTTGCAAAGGAGATATGCAGTACATGCTTTATAATGGTTTTACATGACATTATAGAGCCAAGTAGGAAAACAGCATATAGTGACATAGTACGCTCTTTTACATAAGTTTCTTACTGAGCGTAAACTCACTCCTTTACAATTATTTTCCTACAGATTACTTGAAGTAATCCCGCTCCGGATAGAGGAGCATCTTTTGGGATTTTTGAGATACCTTCGAGGCACGCTTCCTATTTATCCTTGGAAGGTATATGTAGTCGGCCGTTACTTAGGCTAATGTACAGTACAATGCTACAATTTTATATATGTTGGGGATTCGGGTGTATAAATAATTGAGATCCTGTTGTATATGGCACATGTTTATAAATGTATATTTGCTGTATCCAGTATGGATTATCCCTCATGGGATATATTTGCTGTATCCATCATCTCTATTGGATTATCCCTTATGGGATATATTTGCGGTATCCATTATGAGAACTATTTGGTGCATGACCTTAATTGATATCGATTGTCTCCCATTTACTTGAAAGTATATAAAAGATATTTGTATTTGAATATTTGATTTCACGAGATTGAAGATCCGTGGAAATACTTGAAAGCCTGGTTTACTTGTATTTGATATTTGCAAAGGAGATATGCAGTACATGCTTTATAATGGTTTTACATGACATTATAGAGCCAAGTAGGAAAACAGCATATAGTGACATAGTACGCTCTTTTACATAAGTTTCTTACTGAGCGTAAACTCACTCCTTTACAATTATTTTCCTACAGATTACTTGAAGTAATCCCGCTCCGGATAGAGGAGCATCTTTTGGGATTTTTGAGATACCTTCGAGGCACGCTTCCTATTTATCCTTGGAAGGTATATGTAGTCGGCCGTTACTTAGGCTAATGTACAGTACAATGCTACAATTTTATATATGTTGGGGATTAGGGTGTATAAATAATTGAGATCCTGTTGTATATGGCACATGTTTATAAATGAAAAATTTTATGCATGTGAAATTAGATATTATACTCTGATAAAGATGCCTAAAGCATAACAGTAAAGTAGGTTGACATCGGACAAACTAGTCGATTTATTTGTTATTTGAAGTAAATTAGTTGTTATTTGGTTAGTGACAAGGACGTGACAGATTGGTATCAGAGCAGATTCGACTGAAGTTTGTCGATGTCAATAAGCTAGAATTAGAGTAATTCCCCAATGTACTGTACTAGCTTACTTGATTTTGAGTAGTATAACGGCTCAAGGTTATACTAAATGATGTTATTTGATCATGATCTTAACAGAATGAGTACTCGAAGGAGGGGTACTAGACGAGGACGAGGACGGGGTCGTGATGAACCGCCCCCAACACAGTCTTCTCCTCCATCTCCACCGCATAGCCCGAATACGAGGCTAGCTAAAATGGAGAAATACATGGAAAACATGTCCGCAATGTTCACCCAGTTTATGGCTAAATTTCCGGACGTGGCCGCTAGTGCACCGGCAGTTACCCCTACTGTACCTCCTACTCCGGTGGTACAACCTCCACTAGTCCCAGTTAATGAGAGGCGAGATCCTACAGCTTACTGCAGTGTAGCTTTGATAAAAGAGTTTAAGAAGCTGGATCCGCCAAAGTTCAAGGGGGACAGTGATCCAGTAGCCGCGGAGAATTGGATGAAAGCGGTCACTAAGTCATTCGGATACATGGCTTGTACTGAGAAAGAGAAGGTGGGATTGGCCGCCTATTTGCTAGTGGATGAGGCCGAGCCATGGTGGCAGGCTACTCAGACAGTCTTAGAGGCTAAGCACCCAGAGGTAACGTGGGATAGATTTGTGGAAGCCTTTAATGAACAGTATGTCCCACGTACTGCTCAGAGGAGATTACAGGTTGAGTTTTTGAACTTGACTCAGGGAAACATGACGGTTAGCCAATACGAGTCGAAGTTCATTACGTTGAGCAGGTTTGATCCTGAAGTACTGAGAAGAGAGGATCATAAGACCTACAGGTTTATGGAGGGACTGAGGCCTTCCATTAGATCTAAGTTATACCCGTTGGATATCACCACCTATGGAGAGGCAGTCCGTAAGGCTCAATTGTGTGAGCAGGACTATGAATTTCATCAGGCAGACTTCCGAGCGAGGAATAAGGGTAAAGAACCTATGAAGCGGAAGTCAGATGAGAAGGCCTCGAGTGATAGGTATCCATCTAGGAGGAATAGGCCATATGATAGAACTTCGACAGGTAAGCAAGTCAACTATAAGAAAATAAATTGTTTTCATTTGATGGTCATATGGAATTAAGTTAAATGGAGTTATGATGATGATACAGGAACTCCTAGATCCACCGGGATCAAAATAGGTGATGAGAGATCCCGACATCCAGCTGGTAGTACCGCTAGCTCACCGAGGAATGCAATGCCGAGGTGTACGCAATGCGGGAAATTCCATGGAGCACAGCCTTGCCGATCTGCGAGTGGGGCGTGCTATTGGTGTGGTGAACAGGGACATAGAATTAAAGATTGTCCCAAGATAAATCAGAGGGCACCTGAAGAGTCAGAGAAGACCCCTCAACCACAATCTAAGACCACACAACCCCAACGTAAAGCCACAGCGGCAGAGAAGGGAAAGGCACCAGTAACTCAAGGAAAGGTATTTGCCATCGATAAAGAGTCCGCTGATGCTTCATCAAAGATGATTCAGGGTAAGATTTACCTTAATGATACATATGTCCTTGCTTTATTTGATCCAGGCTCTACGCACTCTTTTGTGTCACCTAGGGTTGCTATGAGATTAAATATTGAGCCTGAGCATCTAGAGAAAATGCTACAAATAATTACTCCATTTAGGGAATCCCAAATGACGGACATAGTGTATCGTAATTGTAAGCTACGGATAGGAGAAAAAGAGTCAATAGCTGACCTAATCCTATTAAATATGTCCGGATTTGATGTTATATTGGGAATGGATTGGTTAGCTAAAAATCATGTGATGATAGATTGCCATGCTAAGAGTGTGATTTTCTCCTCTCCCGTTAGCTATGTTGTAAATTTTGCAAATATGTAATGCAAAAGTATAATTACTTGTTTGGTTTAATTGAGACTTAATTGATAAAACATATTTGTGATGTGAAGGGTTTGTAGCACACGTGGTAGACGTAGATCAGAAACGTCCCACACTTCACGAAATTCCAGTAGTTAAGGAATTTTCCGAGGTATTTCCGGATGATCTTCCAGGACTTCCTCCGGATAGAGAAGTAGAATTTACTATAGAATTGGTGCCGGGGACTGAACCTATTTCAAGAGCTCCCTACCGGATGGCCTTGATAGAATTGGAAGAACTGAAGAGGCAGCTTCAGGAGTTGCTAGACAAGGGATTCATACGACCCAGCGTATCCCCTTGGGGTGCTCCTGTGCTTTTTGTCAAGAAGAAGGACGGTAGTATGAGGTTGTGCATCGACTACCGGTGGTTGAATAAAGTGACCATCAAGAACAAATATCCTCTTCCCAGAATAGACGACCTCTTGGATCAGCTCAAGGGTGCACAAGTCTTTTCCAAGATAGACTTGAGGTCGGGATATCATCAATTGAAGATCAGAGATGAAGATATCCCTAAAACTGCATTCAGGACACGGTATGGTCACTACGAGTTCTTGGTGATGCCGTTTGGACTGACCAATGCACCCGCAGCTTTCATGAATTTGATGAATGACGTGTTTAAGCAATACCTAGACCAGTTTGTCATTGTCTTCATCGATGACATCTTGGTGTACTCGAGGTCATGGGAAGAACATGAACAGCAATTGAGGATTGTTTTGGAAACCCTCAGAGAGCGAGGACTGTATGCCAAGCTAAGTAAATGTGAGTTTTGGCTTGATAATATCTCCTTTTTAGGTCATGTGATCAGTAAAGATGGAGTTTCAGTTGATCCATCAAAGATTGAAGCGGTGGTTCAATGGGAAAGACCGAAGACTGTGACGGAGATTAGGAGTTTCTTGGGTTTAGCTGGCTACTATAGAAGGTTTGTAGAGGGTTTCTCAAAGCTAGCAGCTCCACTGACGCGCTTGACGCGCAAGGAAGTGAAGTATGAGTGGAATGAAGCTTGTGAGTGTAGCTTCCAAGAGTTGAAGCGCAGGTTAACAACTGCACCTATCCTCACCATTCCTAGTGGTTCAGGAGGATTTACAGTATATAGTGATGCCTCAGGGCAAGGTTTGGGATGTGTGTTAATGCAGCATGGTAAGGTAGTAGCCTATGGTTCTCGACAACTGAAAGACCATGAGAAGAACTACCCGACTCATGATTTGGAGTTAGCTGCAGTAGTATTTGCCCTAAAAATATGGACATTACTTGTATGGTGAGAAATTTCAGATTTTTACGGATCATAAAAGTCTGAAATACTTGTTCTCCCAGAAGGAATTGAATATGAGGCAAAGAAGATGGCTAGAGCTTCTGAAAGATTATGATTGTGAGATCATGTACCACCCAGGGAAAGCAAATGTGGTGGCGGATGCTCTGAGCCGGAAGCATATTAGCATGGTGTCTTATATGATGATAAAAGAGCATGAACTAATTGAGCAATTCACAAGCCTCAACCTTAATGTTATGCCTAATGAGCAATTTGGAATGATGGCTAGTTTAAGAGTTGAGTCTGAGTTGATGGATAAAATCCGGGTTGCTCAAAGAGAGGATACTCAGTGTATTGAAGCTATGGATGAGATTCAATCGGGTATGACCTCAGAATTCCATATGGGTAAGGATGAGATGTTGAGGTTTAATAACCGTATATGTATTCCTAAGGATAATGAATTGAGGAAGTTGATCCTAACAGAAGCACATTCCACTAGGTACACATTACACCCGGGAAGCACGAAGATGTATCACAATCTTCGCAAGATGTATTGGTGGACTGGCATGAAGAGAGACATAGCTGAGTTTGTAACAAAATGTCTCACATGTCAACAGGTCAAGGTAGAGCACCAAAAGCCAGCAGGATTACTGCATCCTCTACCTATACCTATGTGGAAATGGGAACACATTACGATGGATTTCATTATGGGATTGCCCAAGACCAAAAGGAACCATGACGGTGTTTGGGTGATTGTGGATCGGTTAACGAAGTCAGCTCACTTCCTACCTATGAAGTCTACAGATACACTTAGCGCTTTGGCAGACTTATACGTGAGAGAAGTCGTCAGACTACATGGTGTTCCAGTGAGCATCACGTCGGATAGAGATTCCAGGTTTACTTCTCACTTTTGGGAACATTTTCAGGAAGCCATGGGATCTCAGCTGAATTTTAGCACAGCTTTTCATCCGCAGACTGATGGGCAGTCCGAGCGCACTATTCAGACGCTCGAGGATATGTTGAGAGCATGTGCTTTGGATTTTAAAGGCTCATGGGACGACCATCTGCCATTGGCGGAGTTTGCTTATAATAATAGCTATCATGCAAGCATCGGGATGGCACCATACGAGGCTTTGTATGGAAGACGGTGTCGATCACCGATTGGGTGGGAAGAAGTGGGCGAGCGTAAGTTGTTGGCTCCAGATTTAGTCGAGCAAGCCTCTGAGAATGTTAAACTGATTTGTCAAAGACTTAAGACAGCTCAGAGTCGACAAAAGAGCTATGCAGATGTTCGACGGAGGCCACTTGAGTTTTTGGTTGGAGACTATGTGTTTTTGAAAGTCTCTCCATCCAAAGGGATTATGAGATTTGGCCGACAAGGTAAGTTAAGTCCTCGTTATATCGGACCATTTGAGATCCTAGATCGTGTTGGAGATGTGGCCTATAGGTTGGCACTACCTCCGGAGTTATCGGGAGTACATAATGTCTTTCATGTATCGATGCTTCGGAAGTATAATCCGGATCCATCTCATGTCATTGAATATGAACCCTTGGAGATTCAAGAAGATATGAGTTATGTGGAGAAACCGATTCGGATTTTGGATAAGAAAGATAAGGTGTTAAGATCAAAGACGATTCCATTGGTTAAAGTTCTTTGGCAACACCATACAACAGAAGAAGCTACTTGGGAACTAGAGAACTTGATGAGAGAGAGATATCCGGAATTGTTTAAAACACAACCTTACTTGAATTTGGAGGACCAAATTCTCTAAGGTGGGGGGAATGTGAAATCCCCAAAATTCTGTAAATTTTCAATACTTGTACAGTTTTCTAGCTTGAATTAATGGAATAAATGGAAAATTCTGATTTATAAATGATGCATAGGACATAGAGGGAATTAAAGGAATTGATGGTCAAAAGTCACAAGGTCAAGGGGTCAAATGGATGGTCAATGGCTGAGATGATGAGAATGAATTAATGGGCATTTAATGAAAGCCATGACTCATCATCATCACCTCTTGCACCCCACGACAGCTTCCAGCCCCTCTCCCTCTCGTTGCTTCCATTTTCTACTAAGTATCCAAGCTTCTCACCTTGACAAACCACCATCTCATGCCATCGATTAGCTAAGCTTCTTTAACGAAAAACGATCCTTATCGATAGCTTAGCCTATGCCTTTAATATGAAAGGCTAAATCCAAGTGGTTAAGGAGATCTCAAAATCTTGAAAGTTGGTGAATTATAAAGCTTGAAGAGTAAAGAAAAAGGACAAGTGTTGGTGCAACCAACCTGTGGAGTAATTGCTAATTGAGGTAAGGAATTTATGTAACGGACGTAAGGCGGCTATGTCCGCATATTTTATCATGTTTTGATGTGATTTGGAGAGAAGTACCAGCTGTTTCTTTTCAGGAAAATGACATCTTTGGACTTGTCTCCTAGTACCAATTAGGCTAGGGGCAGCCGACTGCCATATAGGGAAGTCGACTGCCTAGAGACATCAAAAACGCCGTTTTTTGAAAACCGATGCAAACCAGTCGACTGCCATGGGAGCCAGTCGACTGCCATTTTCCAGAAACCATTCTGTTTCAAACCAGTCGACTGCCAGGGGAGCCAGTCGACTGCTATTTGTCCAGAAGCATTCTGTTTCAAAACCAGCCGACTGCCCAGGGGGCCAGTCGACTGCCTTTTCACGGGAAACATTCTGTTTCAAAACCAGTCGACTGCTATTTGGGGCCAGTCGACTGCCCTATTTATATTTTGAAAAAATATAATAATTGAATTTCAAAAAGGGAAAGAAATTCAATAAGGCATAACATGGGGTAGCAGCCGACTGCCATATATGACCAGTCGACTGCCTATTTGAAAGAAAGGTTGGAGAACCTGTTTTAAGAAAAGACATTTATACTTGTTTTAAACCTATATGAATAAGGTTTTGGAGACTATTAATCTCTTGAAAAGAGCATGCACATTATTTGTTACTTGTATTTGCCTGAGGAGCTCTAGTCCAGCCCTCAGACCTGCAGTACGGCACCTGACTAGTGAAACTGTGGGCTATAGACAATGGCCATGAGTCTCTTATTTGCTTAGGCTTTGGGGAGGATCCCTGGCCCATACGTGGGTACGCCATTTATTTGATATATTGGATTATCCCTTACGGGATATATTTGCTGTATCCAGTATGGATTATCCCTCATGGGATATATTTGCTGTATCCATCATCTCTATTGGATTATCCCTTATGGGATATATTTGCGGTATCCATTATGAGAACTATTTGGTGCATGACCTTAATTGATATCGATTGTCTCCCATTTACTTGAAAGTATATAAAATATTTGTATTTGAATATTTGATTTCACGAGATTGAAGATCCGTGGAAATACTTGAAAGCCTGGTTTACTTGTATTTGATATTTGCAAAGGAGATATGCAGTACATGCTTTATAATGGTTTTACATGACATTATAGAGCCAAGTAGGAAAACAGCATATAGTGACATAGTACGCTCTTTTACATAAGTTTCTTACTGAGCGTAAACTCACTCCTTTACAATTATTTTCCTACAGATTACTTGAAGTAATCCCGCTCCGGATAGAGGAGCATCTTTTGGGATTTTTGAGATACCTTCGAGGCACGCTTCCTATTTATCCTTGGAAGGTATATGTAGTCGGCCGTTACTTAGGCTAATGTACAGTACAATGCTACAATTTTATATATGTTGGGGATTAGGGTGTATAAATAATTGAGATCCTGTTGTATATGGCACATGTTTATAAATGAAAAATTTTATGCATGTGAAATTAGATATTATACTCTGATAAAGATGCCTAAAGCATAACAGTAAAGTAGGTTGACATCGGACAAACTAGTCGATTTATTTGTTATTTGAAGTAAATTAGTTGTTATTTGGTTAGTGACAAGGACGTGACACTTTAGGTTTATAAAAAAAATTTGAAAGAAAAAGAAATATCAAATGAAAAATGCAAAGGATAAGAAAATTACAAAGAGAATACTAAAAAATAATAATAATATGCAGTAGCATATTAAAAAAAAATTGCCAATGAAATCTTGCTTTAGTGGTAAGGAGGTAGGTTTGAGTCTCAATATGTGTGAGTTTAATTTAGTTATTTATTAGTTTATATGCTTTGAGTAAAGTGATTTTCATAATTACCAATTTAATGAATATAAAATGCTGATGAAAATGTACTACTCAAAAAAAGAAATAAAATTATAATTTAAAATATAATATATTAAAAATCTTTAATAAATCATATAAATTATATATTCTTTATTAACTTATTATATACATGCATATATATATATTTTTTATATAATATACAACAAATAGTTTTAAAATCATTTGCAACGTTAGTGTTATTTATTAATATTAATTAATATATTTATTTTTATATATAACCTAATCTAATAAGATCAGAACTCACAAGTATTATAAAAAATGGTTTTTTTGTTCCTTTTCATTTTTTTCTAAAAATATCTTATTTTCTCTATCTAAATAAAATAAAGAGTAGAAAAAAAAACTATGCTTAGATTGTTTTTTTTTATTTTTGTTACAACTATGCTTAGATTGTTATCGCTTGTCCAGCAATTACAATCTAGTTACACAATCTTTCTTATGAATCTATTTTATGTAGTGATGACGTGGTAATAAAAGGAAAATATTGGAAGGTATAATTTTGTTTGGGAGAAATTTTAAATTGCAAAACTGGCAACATCTGTATATATAGGACTGAGAGTACTTAAAATAAAGGTTATATGGTAACTTTGAAACAAATAGAAAACAAAAGACAAGAGACCGTACCTTGTAAGGTGCCATTAACTCCACAATCTCGTAACTGTAGATTATTGAGAGAAGGCATTGCCCCAATTTTTTGAAGAAAGTTGTTTTCCAAGTTAACGTTGTCTATGTTCAAGGATTCCAAACTCTTCAAATGAAGTGGACCTATTTCAAATAAAAAACAAAAGGTACAGAAATGCAGGAAGACATATTTTAAGTGAAAAAGAATGATAATATTATAATTTGTAATATGTATGCAATTAACAATATACATATATAGCCTCAGTATGTTGAGTATATTATTTTGCATTTTGTATTTGGAGTTTAGTGAAGGCTTTATTAATTATTAGAGAGAATTTAGGTTTCTTTAGGTTTATAAAAAAATTTAAAAGAAAAAGAAATATCAAATGAAAAATGCAAAGGACAAGAAAATTACAAAGAGAGCACTAAACATTAGTACATATAGGACAAAGAAAGTACTTAAAATAAAGATTGGAACAAATAGAAAAGAAAAGAAACAAGAGACAGTATATGTATATATCAATCTCAACCTACCTTGGGTAAGTAAGGTGCCATTGACCCCACAATCGCTTAACTCTAGATATTTGAGAGAAGGTATTGCTCCAATTTTTTGAAGAAAGTTGTTTTCCAGGGAAGAAGCCGATATGTATAAGGATTCCAAATTCTTCAAAGGAAGTGGACCTATTTCAAAACGTAAATATACAAAACGTATGGAGATAAATTTTAAGAGAAATAAATGATAACATCATAATATGTATACGATTATCAATATACATATATATCAGCATCAGTAAGTTTAGTATGTTATTTTGCATTTTATGTTTTGAGTTTAGTTTAAGGCTTTATTAATTACTAGAGATTTTAGGTTACGTTCATAAAAGAATTTGAAAGAAAAAAAAAACAAATGAAAAATGCAAAGGAAAACAAAATGACAAATAGGAACTCAAAGAATCTCACTTTGTTCGGTGATGTAAAGGAAATAGAAAGGTAAATTTCATTATTCAATCTAACTACATATAAAAATTATCAAGGAAAAAAGGTTTTGAGCTGTCATGTGTTGCACATGATTTATTTTACATGCGTTGCGCATTATTTATTTTATTTTTAGCTATATAATTTTTACAAAGTCAAAATTTTGTATTTCCGTTAGTATTTATATATTTTAGACATAATTTGCTTAAATGATTAAATGATTTAAAATTTTATCTTTTTCTTACAGTATTGCTATGAAATACTTTATATCACATCAAAAAAATAATTTTAAAGATTATTATTTCATCCACCGTCCGTGAAAATAAAAAACTTCACAAACGGATCTCTTTACAAGCCATATATCCTTTTAATAATTTTGACTCATTAACTTTATGTTTAAAAGAACACATGACATGTAAAGAGATTCATTTGTGAAGTTTTTTTATTTTTACTGATGATGGATGAAATAATAATCTTAATTTTAATATCTAAAAAACATAAACATAACAAAATTCATTACATTTATTGAGTCCCTTTATAAAGTACTAAAATCTATCTATCTCAACTATAAATGTATTAATCCAAAAAAACTATAAATATATTATTTCAGAAAATATTAACTCGTAAAATTAAGTTCGAAATTCAGATCGAGGAATATTTACCAATGCCTTTCCCTAGTTGGTTAAATAAATGTATATACATAATAGTTGTAATTAATTATAGAAGCCAGTTTCTTTTTTTTAGTAGAATTATAGAAGCAAGTTAAACATGTATATTCGCACACATATAACCATCAGAACTTACTTTGAGTAGTCAATGTTCCGTAAAGACTAAAACCATCCAAGGAAAGAGTCTTCAACAGTGGAAATAAGTCCAGTGATTGTAATGGAAAGCTACAAGCTGCAAATGAGACAGTCGTCATTACGAGATGGAATGTAAAGAAGTTAGTTATATATTTATATCGTCCTGTGTGATCTGTAAATACATGTATTAATCTTTAAATTAACTTACAAAAAGAGAAAGGCAAAACATTGAGTTGTGCGGAAGAGAGGGCAAATATTTCAGTCACTTTGAATTTTATTTTCTTAATGTGTTTAGAAATATTAAAATGCATTTTATAGGTATTAGTTCAAACATGAAAAAATTGATGGAGCCGCAGTTTTGTTTTAGCAGTACCTCTGGAGTAATAGCAATACATGTCTAGCTCCTCCAAGTTGGTCAAAGTAGATAAACCTGAAGAGAATCAAATGTAGAATTATAGAAATATAATTTAATTAAAATAAAACATAACATTCTGGCCTCTGGGGTTTAAAGCATATATTTAGATTTGTATATATGATAGGATATCATTCAATAATTTTAAAGAGATAAGAAGGAAAGGAGAGGGCCTAATTTTACCTCCAAGATCTATTGATCCCTCCAAGTTTTCACCTCCTAACCACAAAGACTTTAGATTTGAAAGCCTGCGAAGCGATGATAATATGCTGTTGTTGAAGAGATTCCCACTCAAATAAAGTACTTCCAAATTCATCAACTTTAGTTCATTTTCCTTATCTGTAAAAAATTGTGACACTGGATGAGGTTATATGGTGGCTCCACTTTTGAACCATAATTAGATGTAAAATTTATCCATCAATAATATTCGCTTTCTCAAATTTCAATAACATGTTCATAATGTTATGTCACATACAAAATGATGTGATAACACTATACGATAAATATCATAAAGTATGAAAAATCATATCAATCAACCAAATAAATTACACTAAATTCAAAGTCTTTAAAATTTGGGTGACATATCATTTTGATTTTTAAAATTTAGAAAATATCAAATTGATCTTTATATTTTAGTTGTCATAACATTATTATTACCGTCAATCAAAGAGTTAAAGTAAACGTTGAATATCAGCTGGTAAACATATGAATGATGCATGTATCAGTTTTTTCTTTCTTCCATCTTATTTCGGACAACGATTTCTCCTCCAAAGGTTTCAGCAAAAACGTTCTTAGATTTCTTAGATACCATCCCATTAAAGAACGTGAGTTTTTTCCTTTTAAGTATAGGCATTGATAATAAGAAAGTAGGCTTGTGTGCTTCCTAATTTGGGTTTCCTTGGAACAAATAAAAGAGTATAAAGAAGAAGTTTTCATTTTTAAGACAAGTTCTAAGGACTTTGAGAGCTAAGCTTTTTAAAATTTAAGAGGTTGCTTGCTTTTTGCTTGGTTTTTTATGTGTTTTTGTGCTTTAGTAAAATTTTAATTTTTTCTATTTTTTCTATTTTTCAATTTTTGACATGTCATTGCCAACATGTCAGCTATGTGTGGACCACTTGGTATAATGATATTTAACGTGGTTGATTGATAAAAGGACCATTTTGTTATGACTTTAGAACTTAGAGATCAATATGATATTTTTTAAACTCTAAAGATCAAAACGATCTGTAGCTTCAAATTTAAAGGTCACGAATGTAATTGAGTGACAAAAAAAAATTTTAGGGATATTGGTTATTAATTCAAATTTTATAATTTGATAAATAAAAATTACAAAAAATTTAAATGATGAAACACATAATTTTCTCTTCAGTTGATAATTTATTACATTATAAAATTCAATAATCTTAATCTCAATGATATGGTAAAAAAGTAAGAAACAAAATAAACAAAAGAAAGTAAGATAAGAAACAAAATAAACAAAAGAAAGTAAGATTGTAAGAAGCTTTATATACAAAGTTAGGATCATGCTAATTTAAACTTAAATTTGATATGATTATATATAATTTGATATTATTAAATATATATATATATGGACAATTTCAGAATGTAACAAAAATTTATATGACTAAATGACATCTTTTTTTTGATAAAAATGTTTTAAAAATTATATGTATCATAATTTCCATTCGCTCCAAAATTTTTCTCCCGAGAAAGAGTTTTCAATTATTTTCTACGGTATGGGACTAAAAGTAAAAGCACTTCTGTATTCTGTTTAATTTCAATATAATATTTGTAGCTGTGGAGGTGTTATTGGAATTTGGACAGATCTCTCTGTACTAGTTGGTGAGGAGTAAAGTTGTTTTCATTACAAATACCTGGTAGTGGGTTAAGGCTTCGAATGACAAAATCAGCTTCTTAGCTATCAGAGGAAAATAAAAGTTTGTAGCTGTGGGGGTGTTCTAATCTATTTTAAAGGCTGATTTTTTTTTTATTTATTTTCTTTGGCGTCTTGGAGTTCAAGATTTCAACGTGGCTGAATTGTTTACTTTCAATAGTTTATTAAGATCTTTGCTATTGTTGCGAGTCTTTGAGGGGATAGGGTAGGCCATTAAGTCTTTGGCTAAGATTGCTTTTAACTGGTGTTATTTTGCTATGTTGGGTGTTGTTTGTAGGGGTCTTGATTGTTGGTTGTTAGAGTCCCAAATTATGATGTTAGTGATCTTGGTCTGCACTTTCAAACCTGTAATCATCTGCTTTCTTAATTTATAACATATTGACTTAGCAAAAAAAATAATATTCGACATGATATTGAATTGTGTTTCTAATTTTTAATACGAAATGGTAAAACTAGATGTGTTTGATACACTATTTTTTTAATTTTAAAAATAATACATTGTGTTAAATACCTTGGGATGGAACAAAGCCATTCACTTCGTTATCCGACACGTCCAGCTCTACTAAATTGCTCAAGGCATTTAATTCTGAAAGGAGATTTACAAAGAAAATAGTGATAAATCATATAAAATAAAATGGTATATTTCAAAGCATGTTTACCTTGAATATGTATCACCCCTTTCAATTTGTTTTGATATATATACAAAGACTTCAAATTTGAGAACCCAGCCAGGGATGAGAATATGCTATTGTCGAAGAGATTATTACTTAAACCAAGCACCTCAAGTTTCATCAAAGCATTCAATTCTGAAGATCAAAGAATTACAAATAAAACTAGTAATAAATAATATAAAACCAAAAGGTATATTTTAAAAGCATATTTACCTTGTATATGTGTTGCCTCTTTCAAATTGTTACCTCCTAGATACAAAGATTTCAAATTTGAGAGCGCAGCAAGCGATGAGAATTTGCTGTTGTTCAAGAGATTGTCACTTAAACCAAGCACCTCAAGTTTCATCAACCTTAATTGTCTTTCCTGTAGAGGAGTAACGTAATTTCATTTTCAAAGGAATATTTGAATATGTTTGAAGAAACATATATATACCTGGATGTTTAATTATGTTGACTTACACTTTGGAATAAAGATCCTAGGCTCTCAATTTCATTTTTGCCTAAATACAACTCTTTTAAGTTCATCAAATTATTGAATTCTGTTCAAATCAAATAGACACATATATCAGTCTGGAAAGCACCTAATAAGCTTTATCAAATTAAGAACGAGATTTTAAAAGCAAGCAATCTTACCTAACATATCCACGGTTCCATTTAATCCACACCCCTGCAAGCGTAAAGATTTTAAAGATATAAAATCATGTAAATGTGATAGGATGTTGTTTCCTAATATGTTGTCTCGTAAATCCAAAGTCTCCAACTTGTTCAGTTTTGATAACATCTTAATACCTGCTACCAATAATATTAAAAAATGTTAAATTAGTTATAAAACTTATTTACTTTAAACTTATTTAAAAAACTTTACCTTCGGTAGGATTTGACCCTGTGAATTGGTTGGCTGCTAGATATAGAGACTTGAGTGATGAAAGTTCACTTAAGGATGCTAAAATGCTATCATTAAAAAGATTAGCACTCAAGTCAAGGATCTCTAGTTTCTCTAATTTCGATGAAAGCCTTTCAAAACCTGTGAGAAGAATGTTTTTAAAATGTAGCATTAATTTGGTGACATTCCAAATAATAAATAGAAAAGATCTGAATAAGATGAGCAAAATAAGATAAACATCAATTTCCAAACGCAAAAGATTTGTAGTTAGTAAGGTAAACATCAATGAACCTTGATTCTCAATACAACCAGCAATGGAATTTCCACTCAAGTAAAGACTCTTCAATTCATCAAAAGGAAGAAACAAAGAAGCGTTGAGATACCACTTATGACTCTCGATCTCACTATTCCATCCGACCCGATAATAGTCACTTGCTATTATATGAACAGCAGTATAATCTAAACCCTGATACGCCACTGTGGTTGTTAGATTAAGGAAGAGTCGGATCACTCGTCCAGTGGAGGTGTTGCACTCAACCCTTTCCCATTCGCAACAATTGGAACTCTGTTTTCCCTCAACCCAATAATTCTCGACATCATCAATATGAGTAAAGAAAGGTTTGAGTTGCAAGAGAGAAGTTTTTTCTTGATCCCAGCACCCTTCACATTCACACAACCCTCCTAATAGGAAAGCTACCAGAACCACCCACAACCAATATTTCCACTCCATCTCAATTAATTTTGATGCACTCTCTGATCACCGAATATTAACTCCGCCGCTATGCATTTGATTGCAATAAACCCTTGGGGTTTTATAGTCAGGATGCAGCCCTGTTCCCAGAAATTTCAAACTCCATAGCACCAAGAAAAAAGTATACTTTCCGTGAAGTTTCCCGCGTGGAAAAATAAGCGGAGACTCTTAAGAGTAAAAAACACTCCATCTCAATTATAACATCGATCGTTAATGTCTTACAATACTATAAAGTAACACTGCCAACAAAAATTAGTGCTTACTCTTTTTTTGGTATTGATGTATTTCTGTCTACTACAAATTAGGACGTTAGAAAATAAAATGTTTTGATTTCTCACTTATATATAAACAAAATGTTTTTTGAATAAATTTTTGTATATAAAAAAATGTATCATTTTTTTACTTTATATAGAACAACTTTTTTTAAAAGATATAAAATAATTATATTTAAAAATGTATAAACCTATATCAGATTTCACCTTGTAATCATATATGCTAATTAACATTTAACCAGTTACATTTATGCACTAATATAAAAAAACTGTTACATATTTTTTGAAACCCACATGTTAAAATCATTATAAAAATGACATCCTCACTTTGTGTTTTTTTATTAAAATTTAAGTAGGTTAATACCAAAAAAAAACTAAAAATTCATAATATAAAAATATTGCTTATTAAAAATTGAGTGGATTAATAATTTGATAAATATTCATAAAAACATAAAAAGTATATTCTACTAGCATTATTGATTTTTGTTTTTTGCTTTTTGCTTTTCTCACCTAGGTTACTGTCAAATACTACCATATACCAATATTCCACAACTACATATCAATTAGAAAACTCTGCCCCACCATAACTATAACTTTTCTAAAGTCGGAATTGGCTTTGTTATGATCAGTTGACGTTTTGTGGAGACCTTGACTTGGCGTCAACCCATGAGAGAAACTTTGATAATTGGTAACTTAAATTTATTCTTTTTAAATTGGTAACCCATGAGAGGCAAATCTTCTTTGTGGAAAAGCAAGCAGAGACTCCAACAGTAAAAAAAAATAGCTTCGATCTTCACAATAACTGGAAGACTAACATTATTTCTGTTAGTATTTTCTTTTCTTTTGGTTTGCCAAACCTGCTGCGGTTATTGTCAAACTCTAATTCCATACACCAATATTTCCACAAATAAATGGAGAAATTATGCCCTACTATAGCTTTCCTATAAAGTTTCAGAGGAAGGTGGATTGTATGTTGTGTTGAGCAGCTGATGTTGACACTTTTATGTAATTGACTGCATTATTATTCAGGAGACCTTGACTTAGAGTCAATCATGAGACACTCAATTTTGTTTGAATTAACAAATGAATCTGAATTGATTTTTAATTTAATCATTGAAATTTTAGGCTTAAAATTCCACAGTTAATGAACTCAATTTAATTATTGTCAGTTAGGTTCGAGATTTTGTTCCAATTTGGTTTGCTAAGATGAGCTTTGAGCGAATTGGATGAGAATCCAAACACCATGTGTTGAGCTACTTCAATTTAAAAGGCCTAATTAAAAAAATTCATTTAAAGTTTCAAAAAACCATCTCAAAATTCCAAATCAGTAAATATGGACTTCAAGGCCCAAATAGCAAATGGGCTTATTTCAGGTTTCATTGATCAAATCCGGTGAATTGCAAAAATCCAACCCCAAATGGGCCAATTTTCTTGGTTGATTTTTCCATCAGTTCAGCATTTATTGGGGTACAGGACCCCATACCCGTCAGCCACCTTGAGCTACCACTGCGGGCCATTCTCAGGACTGTCAGTTCTCTCAGTCACCATCACAGACAGCACTTATCTTATGCCTAAGCAACCACTACTGATGACCAAAACAAAGACAAGAACCTAGGATCAAACACAAATAACCGGACCAAATCATGGATCCTAAGGAGATTAAAACTCTTACTGATTTTACAATGAAAGGGGACCTGACTGCCATTTCAAACCAACCCAAAAAAACTGCTTCACAAAAGAGCATTCGACCACCACCCTAAGCAAGATCTCCCCGGCCTCCGCCGAAACCACCATTATCGCAGAGTCTATCCAATCAATCTCCCAGCCATTCTATCTCTACTCCTCTCATCGTTCACCAGAAACCAAACCCAAAAAGCACCTAACTTTCAAGCACCATCAACCAACAAAAACCAGCCATTGCTACAGCACCACTACCCGAAACTACCAACCGGCCCCATCACTTTCCACCACCAAACACAGACCCGAGCCTTCGTCACTCATCAACCCCAGTCGAGACACCCTCATCCACGCCAAACAGCCACACGAATCCCCATTGCCATAGCCAAACCTCAACCAACATCATCACTACTGGCAGCCTACACCCAAGATCAAAACCCAAAAAAAAAAAAACACAATGACTTTTCTTTCTTTTTCAGCCCAAAAAAATGAGGGTTAGGCTTCGGATGAAGAGAGTTCTTTTGGGATTTTGGATCTGAAACTAGAGGTCTAGGTGGTTTAGGAAGAGGAGTGAAAGGTTGTATTTTGGTATACTTTCTCTGACGTTTTTGGGCTAACGGAGGGGCGGTGGTCAGAGGCAGCTTAAGCAGTAGGTCTCCAAGTGGATCTGGAAGGGAAGACCTGAACGGAGAAAAGAAGATGAACAAGAACTGCTGAAGGTTTGGATTACACACAGAAAAAAAAGAAAAAAGTGCTGAAGGTTTGGGCTGTTTGAGAAACAGAAACAGGGTACTCAGGTTTATTTCCAACTTATTCGATATGCTCTTATTTTATTATTTGTTTTACCATTCATTTAATGTGCTTTGACTTTCTTGTTAATACAAAATGTTAAATTATTTTAATGTTTTGTGCTTGTACGTGTGGGATGTATTGCACTGATGGGTCCATTTCTTCTATTATTTATTTAAGTTGCTCACCATTTGATTCACTTGATTTGTTTTAGTACTGGTTGATTGCTAGGGAATGACCTGATCATGGGCCGGGCTGGGTCAGTTTCGGGCTGAGCTCATGACAGGTAATAAGAGTGGTAAGCAATACCCAAGCTCGGTCCGGTAAAATGGGCTTGATATTTAGTCTAGATCCGTTTTATTTTTTATACAATAAGCCCGAGCCGACCTTCTCGAATTTAATTTTTTATATTTTTAATTATTTATTTTTTATTTCCTTTAAAATTTAATTTAATTTGTCAAAATTTATCTATCAATTTTCATATTAAAAATTTTATAATCATGTTTTTTAATTAATAATGTTTTTTTATATATAAAATTATATTATACTTAATAAATATATTAAAAACATACTTAATATTATAAATATATTAAAAAATATATATTTAATATTAATATCGGGTAGGGTTGGGCCGGGCTCGGGCTTTGAAAGGCTAATCCCGGGCCCGAGCCCGTTTATAAACGGGCTTAAAATTTTTGTCCAAGCCCGATAATTACATCAAATATTTTTGTCCAAGTCCTCTCAAATATCGAACTGGCCTTCGGGTTTGGACGGGTAGCCCGGTCCTTGAGCAGGTCTACTAGGGATGACTAGTGAAACATATGTTTAGGAGTAAAGTATATTTGTATCCATTTGCTTATGTGACTATTGAGTTGATTAGTCAAAAGTTTGCAGGAATGTTATGTGCAATATGCCTTAAGGATTTATATGTTAAGTTTATTTTTGGACAATTTATTTTAAAACGTTTATTAATTATTTGTCATGTTTAGAAAATAATATGCATCATATAAAATTCATAATTATAAAAATAATGAAATCTCATAAATTGATTAATAAATTTAGAGAATTGAATTAAGTTATTTCTATGATGATATATATTGGAAGTCGTAAGTAGCAATTCTTTTAATAGGAATTCATTCAAATGTTATCAGAGTATTAGTATATTGACATAATTTTTCAATAAAAGAAATTCTAGTTTTTTTTCTAAAACAAATAATAACTAATACATTTAAAAAATTAGAAAAGAAAAAAATAATTAACAAATTAGAAAATAATTAACAACAATAATATAAAATAAAGAACAAACATAGGTGAATTGGTAATAAAAGATAGAAATGAAAAATTAAAATAAACCAAATGATGATAGCAATTCATAGAGGTGTAAAATACTCACCTTTTAAATAGAAAAAAGAACATAATAAATATGATTATATGATAATGAGATGTTATGGAAATTACAATTAGCGATTCCTAACGGATTTCTAGTTGTGAAGAGTTAACTAAATATTACTAGAATATTGAAATATTTAGTGAAACATTTCAATAATATGAATTTTTATAAAAATAAAAATAAATAAAATTTTTCTTAAGAAAAATAAAATTCATATATATATATATATATATAATGAATTCTCTGCTTGCATCATACGCATGCATGTTAAATTACAAAAATAAATGTGAGCTTTTCCTAAGATGAGATTCTATAGAATTACAAATAGTGATTTTTAAGAAATCTTTAAGTGAGAATGTTATTTCAAATATTACCAAAAATATTAGAGTATTTGATTTAATTTTTCAATGCAAAAAGTTTTCCATTTACATTTTTTAAATTTTTAAAGAAATAAATTTTAGTCTTTTTTTTAAATATAGAAATAAAAATGATTTTGAGAAAAGAACAAAAAAGTGGATTATGATAAAATAGGAATTAATTTTGAATATTAATTCAAGACTGTTTTATTAAAGCTTTTTTTTATCATTTTTTATTAAAGCTAAAGAATAACACAAAATTAAAATGGTATCATTTTTAAATAGGCGTTGTGAGAGTACTAATCTTTTCTCATGCATAATCGTATTTTTGAACCCAAGTTTTTGTTTTCACAGATCAAAAATTAGCTTTTGAATAAAACTTAATTAATTTTAAGATTTTGTTAAAATAACAAATTTTTAAAGTGATTAATCACACTTAGTCAAAAAAAATTGATGATAATTCTTTATTTTCTATGTTGCTAAAATTGTTGAGTGATCAAGTTTTCGAACGAAATTATTACGATATTTCTAATTAAAACATTTTCCGTAAATATGTCAGGACTTTCTTTTTTTTTTTGTTAAGCCAAAATTTTACTGGGCAACCAAAAGATTAGAAAATTAGCTCAAATCCAACAAAGCAAAGAACAAAATTCCCCTACAAGTTCAAACCTAAATTGACAAAACTGCAAGAGAAAAAAAATTAACACCAAAAATCTACAGTACCACATGCTTTACGTGCACGAAGCTTATGGTATGTGGCCGTCTCGCCCCTCTTATAGGACTATTTTTGAGATTTTTGTAGGTACTTATTTAGAGATTTTTCATATTAAATATGAGAAGTTGAATCTTATTTTTTTGGATTATAATTTTATTTTAGTTATTGTTTGAAGTTTTTTTTCATTGAAAATTATGTAGTTATAAATTATTGAGTAAATTGATTTTTTTTTCAAAATTTGTAATTATTGATATGAAAGTTCTACATGTAACATAATTTTTTGTATTAATAATTCAATTAAAATGAATTTATTAAACAAATATCAGTGAGAGGAGATGAGACAAATATAGATGTCCCTTTCCGTTTCCATCCCTAGAGGAGATATTTTAGGCTAGTTGTGTTGATCTAACTTTGCTTTAATTATTATAGAAGACTTTGATTTTGTTTTTTCATTGACCAATCTATTATTATTATTATTATTATTATTATTATTATTGATTTTTCATAAATATGAACATTATCAAGGATTTTTTTAATTTACAACATGAGTGATAAGTATTTTTAAAATATTTTGTGAGAATTAATAACCAAAACCTGCCTTAATAATTGTTATCCCTTCTAAGAAGAGATTAAGTTCAAGATTTAAATTTTCTTCTACACTTGTAACTTTTTATGAATAAAAAAAAATTATGAGGGTTAGGACATGATAATAACTTAAGTTGGAAATCTTTTCTAATATGAAGCAATTATGTGATTTCTCATTTCAATTTTTTTAAAATAAAAATTGGCAAGCAACTTGTCGAATAAAAACACAGAGTTATCCCTCTAGACTTCTTATGTTTATTGGTTCTGCATTTTATTATGATGGGGATTGAAAGAGTAAATTGTAAAAATAATTTAACTTTTTCAAAAATTAAGGAATATTTATACTAAATATGGTAGAAAATAAAAACCACTGTTTAAATTGTACTCTATTTTTTTAATCACACTGAAATCATCAATTATTATTAACTTAATATTGAAGTTTTCAATAATTTCTTTTTTGATGTGGACCATAGACAAGAGTGTTCCTTGCATTTTAATTGTCTTTTTTTTGTACAAAAAAGGTTCTATTGTTTTATGCTTCAGAACTAAAACACTTTTGAAAGTTTGAATAAAATTACTAATTATATAATGAGTTTATAAAAAATAAAATTTTTTTATAAAAGATAATATAATAAATTAATACAATAAAAAAGAATATAGAGCATATAAATTTAAAATAAAATTCTTATAAGTGGAGAACATTATAAACATAGAGATTAGAGTAACTATGGAGCTAAATGGTTGGACAATCCACAATTTTGTTTAATAAAAGAAGAGAAAATTGCAGAATGATGCCTTGATGCCAAATGGCCAAATCCCAATTGCTCGCTATTTTTTTTTCTTCAAAATACTTAGATTTGCTTCTCCTGCTTGATGAAAAAGGAGTCATATCATTTTTCTTTTTCAGAAGAAAAATGCAATAATTATTCATTTTAATTACAATTTTTTTAGAATTAAATTGGTTAAGGATGTATGTCAAATATATGCATACATTAAGAAGTATTATTCACGTCTCAAGTTCGATTATGCTTATATTTCTAAACAAAAAAGTAATGCTAGCATGTACACCAAGTCATCTCCTTAGGCTGTCGTTGTTTGTCGTGTTAATTGATTCTGCATGGTGAATGACTTATCGTCATCGAGAGACCCTTGACTTTGGCGTCATCTGAGATAAATCATTTTCAAATGTGCAATTTCTACTTCCATTATCCTTGTCATGCATTTCTCTACCAATGTAATATATTTTGATTTTTTGTTTTATAAAATAGATTAGATTGTATTTAGAGGTAACAAATGATAGACCAAGTCGGATTTGAGTAAAGTCAATTGGGATAGAATTATTTTGGATTGAAAGAAGTTCAAATCATTTTTGAGTTTCAGTCATTTTGAATTTCAGTTATTTTGAGTTCAGACATTTTTGCTTAAATCTTTATATTATTCTAAACCAATAAGACTTATTCATCTAGCAACAAGTTTGACCAAGTAGCTTAAATCAAATTTTGGGCATTAATTAGAGATGTTCTTCACAATTCTATCACTGGATTGTAATGTAACTTGTATAAATACCTATATATTTCAAGAGACCATCTAGTCTAATATTTGAACTCTATAATTAAATGATAATCATCTTATCGGTAGCTTAATCAACAAAATACACATCCCATTGTGAGCAGTGTTTTTATTTTTCTACCCCAATTTTTTTTTGCGTCGCCACTGTAAAAGGTTTGAATTTCTCAAACTTCTGAGAGGTTGTTCATTTCTAAAACTTTGTAAATACGTGAAGTGACCTGTTTATATGTCTAATGTTAATAGAGGTAATAAAGGCATGACAATTCAAGAACACTGCATTTCTACAAAGAATAAAGCAAAGTGAAGATAACAGAGTTAAAATTGAAGGTCCCCCGTAGAATGAAGGTGTAAACAAAACCAATTCTCTACAAACACGTTAGATTTTGATCCCGCAAAATTAACAGAGACAGAGTCCTAATTTAAAATATAAATGTAATTTATATTTTGATATATGGTTATAAATTAAGAGATTTTTTTTAAAAATCTTCCACTTTTACTTTCATCTCCCGTCTTCTTTAAGCAATCATGGAAATTCAATAGGCCAACCATGGTCGTCATGTGATCAGATTTTAGTGACTGACTGGTTTATTATTTGATGAATTTAATTGTTGTCATATTGACGTGCTTGAATGGGTCCATACCCAGCTTCGCATTAATTATTGGATAAGACTTGGATGTTGCATTTCCATTGATCAGTCTATAATAATAATAATAATAATAATAATAATAATAATAATAATAATAATAATAATAATTCTTAGAGATGAATTGGCCTCTAAATGGGTTTCTGCACATTCTATTCTCCTTGAAAGTGACTCATCTAAAGTGGTCAAGTGGGTCAGTCACCCCCAATCTGCCCCTTGGAAGTTTATGAATATTATTTCTCATATCGAGAATTTAAAACCAAAATTTATCAACCGGAGCATAACGCATATTTCTAGGATTATCAATGAGGAGGCTGATGCTCTTGCTAAGCAAGGAGTTTCTAGAGTTCAAGATCTAGTCCAGGTCCTCTAATCTGTTTTTGTCTCTGGGTTAGTCGAATTTTCCTGTTAGCAGCTGAGTTGAATTTCTTCCTGCATGCTGGCTGTTTGGTGTTTGTTCTTTTGCTTCTGTGTTTTTCTACTCTGTTCGTATTGGTTCTTCAGGACAATCTGTTTTTGGTTCTGCGTTTTTTGCTTCTGTGTTTGTGTCTGGATGTTTTTGCCCAGCTTTATAGCTTTTGCTTTTGGTTCTCCTGGATGTGTCGTACCCCTCTATTTCAGGCTTTCTCTTGGGTTAATCCTTGAGTAGTCTATTGTTAATAAAAGCTCAACATTTGCCTTTCAAAAAAAAATAATAATAATAAATATGAACAAATTATCTTGAATGTTTTTAATTTACAAGACGATCGATAAGTATTTTTAAGTATTTTATTAGAGTTGGGGACTGATAATAAGTTAGGGTGGAAAATATTTTAGAAAAAATTTCTAAACCAATCAATCGACCATTTCCTATTTATTTAATGGTCTTAGCGTGTCTTTTAATGGTGGAGAAGAAAATAGGAACTTTTGAAGGAAATAAAAATAACTATTTCATACTTAATGAATGTTTGAAAAGGAAATACATCTTCTTCTTTCATTCTTTTCCGATAGCAATTAATTCGAATACATATTTTAGGTATTCGACAATCTATTTGTACAAATTTATAAAAATTATATATTTATTTTATGATAATTATATGTAAATATGAAAATTGATAAAGGTACAAATCTTTTTAAACATTTTATATTTAAATATTCAAATTCTTATTTGAAGATATTCAAATACGTTATATTATTTTTGGTATTGGAATAAACGAATATATGTTCGCACAAGATGTACATATAAAACTTAATTAATGTCCATAATTTTGTACATATAAATATTCGAATACTTAAAAAGAGTATTCAAATGCCTAACATTGTTTTTTGGGTTTTCTTAATAAAACTTTAGACGAAAAACTATTCGGATGCTTATGAATGTGAGGTATTCGAATATTTTATATTATTTTTAGTCCTAAAAGAGTCATATATTTATTCATATAAAATATACATATAAAAATCAATAGGTGCATGAATTTTTTATATAAAAAGATAATACTCAAAGCTATTCGAATTATTATTTGAAGGTATTCGAATGCTTTAGATTATTTTTAATCTTAAAAAAATATATATTTATATAAAATGTACATACAAAAATCAAGAAAAAGAGACAAAAAAGAGAGAGGGGGAAAGCGCCATGACTGCCTCCAAAAGAACCCAAAGAAAAATAGAACAAGAAGAAGAGAGACGAGCAACAACGCTTCTGCTAAAGAGACAAAAAAAAAACCCATAAAAAAACCAGATAAGAGAGCCAGTACAAAAAAAACTTAACAAATCAAGCCAAAGCCGAACGATAACAAAAACAAGAGCTATAATAAACCCGCAGAAAAAATTTCTAGAATAATTTTGTGAAGATGGTTCCAAATACTCTGCGAAAGATCGCAATAAATCACTTAATTACAAGCACCTGTCAATAGTTGTTCCTGAATGGAAGAGATGATTTTCTATCAAATTGTGTCCTTGAGAAAATAAATGCAAAAGATGCAGTAAGTCACTTGCATTACCTTCTTATGAATTTTTGTAGTTTTTTTTCCTCTTCAGTCATTAGAGTGTCAGTTGAAACCAAAAAGTAGAAATTTCTATTCCACATCATGTCTTGGGAATTTTCCCAATATATTATACACGAAAATCTTATTTCATTTATAAGAAAATAAAATTTGGCATGGTGGTTGCAAATAAGATCACAGGTTTATCTAATGAGAATATTAAATTAAAATAAAATTCATATAATGAGTTTATAAAAAATAAAAATTGTTTCATAAAAAATAATATAACAAACTAATTTATATAAACAAATAAACAAGAATAAAGGGCATGTTCTTTCAAAAAAAAAAAAGAGCATGTTAAATTAAAATAAAATTCATATAAATCGAAAACATTATAAATGAGAGTAAGTACGAAGCTAAGTAGTTGGACAATCTACAATTTTTGTGTGATCAAAGCAGAAAAATGCAAAATGATGCCCAAATGGCCAAATCCCTATTGGTCGGTAATATTTTTTTTCATATCATTTTTTTAGATAATACTTAGTATTCTAAACAAAAAAAGTAGTCCTAACGTGCATATTACTGATATGGTGGTAGTCAAATAAAGCCATCAAATCATCCCTTTAGGCTATTTACTGTGTTTCTTGGTGCTGCTTTATATGAATGGTTTATTGTCTATCACGACACCATTGACTTGGCGTCATCTGAAACGAATCATTTTCAAATTGACAATTTCTACTTTCATTATAATTGCCATACATCTGTCTACTGATGAATAAGTTTTGATTAGAACGTATTTAGAGAGGTGACAAATGATCAATTCGGGTTGAATTATTTGAGTTGAAAGAAATTTAAATTATTTTCGAATTTAGTTATTTTGAATTCAGATATTTTTGCTTAAATCTTTATATTATTCTAAGCCAACAAGATTTATTCATATTAGCAACATGTTTAACCACAAAGCGTTGTAGGTTTCACTTTTATTATCACTTGGTTAGTCTTAAAGGTGGATTATCAAATTGAAATCATAATGTAACACTAATTAATGATTAAATCGGAAATTTGTGAATTTCGAAAATCAAAGGGGTAGTATTCTCATGCTTTACATTTGGGCTATTTTATCCTATCATTATTTAGTACTTTAGGATTTTCTTAGTTCTGAATACTTCTTCAGTCTAATTCCTTCATTATATGAGTGATTTACTTCTATATCCTTAGTATTTCCTTACCTTAATTTTAAAAATATACTTTTACAAGAATATAGAACCAATATTACATATCAATGTCATAATTGATCAACCAATCTTTATTGAAACAAAAAAAAAATCAAGAAATAGGTTGGAGATGTTAATTAGTAAGTTCTTAATTTAAAGCCTGAACAATGCCCTATCTCAAATGGAAGGTGACCAAGGAAACGAGTCCCCAACTCTGTTTTCTCAATCCTCTCTGAGATGTTCATTTCTAAAATTTCATCAATATGTTGAGATGACATATTTATATGTCAAACGTTAATAGAGGTAATAAAGGCACGGATAATTCTATTTTTAACACTATGATTTGCCAGCTTAGCAAAGTGAAGATAGCAGAGTTGAAATTCAAAGTACCATGCAGGGTCGATGGGCTAAACAAAGCCCATTTTCTATTATTAGTTGTATTAACTTAACAGAGATGAAGGTCTAAGTGAAAAGATAAATGCAATTTATAGAAGAATATATAATTTATATGTTATAGTTATATTTTGTTTAGATATATTCCACTTTTACCTGTCATCTATCCCCTGTCTTCTTTAGGAACCATGTATTTATCCGTTTCATGTAATCATGGGAAAGGAAACTTCCAGAATGTGGCTAGGAAATTCTTATGCTTGAGTAACTGTGGACTAAATGAAAGGCTTCTGGTTCTTAAAACACAGAAGGGGAAAGTTGAAAAATAAATTAATCCAGAGCCTGAACAAAATCAAATTAGAACGTACTGTCTTCTCTTACCACAAGGACCATTAGAAAGAGCTATTAATGACAGCAGTAAACCCTTGGGGTTTTATAGTCAGGATGCAACCCCGTTTCCTAGAGAATTCAAACTCCATAGCATCAAGAAAATAGTGTACTTTCCATGAAGTTTCTAGCGTGGAAAAATAAGCGGAGACTCTTAAAGAGTAAAAAACACTATATCTCAATTATAGCATCGATCGTTAATGTCTTAACACTGCCAACAAAAGTTAATGCTTACTCTTTTTTCCTTTCCTAATTAAAGCTTTTTTGCTTTTTTCTATATTAATTTTATTAGAATACTTTTTTTTTTTGCCTTTAAACAGCTTCAATTTTCACAAAATTCGGGAATTAGATTTGCAGATTGATGATGACGATTGTGGAGATGTTGACATTAGCGTCAACGCCACAAAAACCCTTCCTATGGTTTTGATTCCACTAAATCTTGTTGGTATTGGTGTATTTCTATCCATTACAAGTTAGGACGTTAGAAAATGAAATGTTTTGATTTCTCACATATATATAAACAAAATATTTTTTGAATATTTTTTTTTAAAATTTTTGTATATAAAAATGTATCGTTTTTTACTTTACATAGAACAATTTTTTTTAAAGATATAAAATAATTATATTTAAAAATGTATAAACCTATATCAGACTTTACCTTTTAATCATGCACATCATGAAGCTTTGGCTTAGTGACAAAGAAGAGGTCTTAGGACATTGAAGTCTCAAGTTCGAGTCTCATTAAGTGTGAAATGAGTTTAGTTTGTTTATTATTTGTTTAGTTTATTGTTATTATTTTTATTTACCAGTTCATCAAATTATTGGTTCATGAACTATAATACACTAACTACGATTGTAATTTTGAATGAGAATATACTATTAAAAAAAATTAACATTTAGACAATTACATTCATAACATAAAAACTTGTTAACATATTTTTTGAAACCCACTTGTTAAAATTAATATAACAAAGGATGAAATTTTTGTTTCTTTGATGTCCTCAGTTTATGTTTTTTTATTAAAATTTAAGTAGTTTAATAAAAAAAATTTTACTAATTCATAATATATAAATCTTGCTTATTAGAAATTGAGTGGATTAATAATTTGACAAATATTCATAAAAGCATAAAAAGTATATTCTACTAGCATTATTGATTTTTGTCTTTCCCTCCTAGTTTAGGTTACTGTCAAATACCATATACCAATATTCCACGATTACATATCAAAATGAAAACTCTGTCCCACTATAACTATAACTTTTCTAAAGTGGGGAATTGCTTTTGTTATAATCAGTTGACGTTCTAAGGAGACCTTGACTTGGCGTCAACCCATGAGAAGTAAACTTTGTTAATTGCTAACTTAAACTTATTGTTTTTTTAAAAAATATTAAATAATTGAGAATAAAAATGAGATTGATAGATAAATGCATACCTACCAGAATTATATTTTTCTTCCTTTTGGATAGCGTAACTTTAAAGTTTCGATACGTATTGACCACGGGCCAACTTTAATCCATTCCATGATTGTCATATTTCAATGGTATCCTAATTCCTACCAACTACATGGAGAAAAAATATTTCAGGAAATGTCCTTTTCTGAAAATTAATTAAATAAAATTCTTCTGGTTAGATTTAAAGAGCTTTTCACATGAAATATCACATCAAAACTGCATTGTGTAAGGCTATGATACATCTAATCTAAATACATGTACATGGGGCATATATATAAATATATATTTATACATTTATAGATTTATATATAATATTTTTAAAATAATTTTATTTCATACTATTATTGTAAATAAAGGTATTAGAACCTTGTTTTAAAATGTCAAGTAATTTATGTTTTTTTTTTGAAAAGAAATTTATGAAAAAGTGCTAATTTTCTAAAATCTTAAAAGCCCAAAAAGCAACTCATACCTCACCTAAAGCTATGAACAGGCCCACAACTATGGTCTTAGGATCTAATTATATGGACAAGTCAGATCTGATCATTTCCTTGAACCCAACTTCCGATCTGGGAGTTTGGTGATTGGTCACTAACTTATCATGATTCACGACAGTATATTATGTTCATAACCTGTTAGAATTGAAAGATAACAATGAAACCATAAATACCTGATTTCTTCAAAAAGAAAATAGGTTTGATATATAGTTTGCCAATATCATGTTACGTATTTCTAAATCCTCAACATATTGACAGATATCAAAATAAACAAATAAATCATGCAGCTCTCTTAAAAGTATGGCCAAAGCTTTGCCTTTTTCAAGCGACATCATTTCCAATATTGCCTCTGTGCATATTTAATATGTTAGTCTCATCACATTAACAATTCTCCTTTTAATTTCTTCAATGGCATAACTACATTTTTCATTGCTTTCGGCTCCTCCAATACCATACACTATTTTGCAGATTAACATATTGCAAGGATTACTGTTTTATTTGGTTGACTAACCAACTTTCAATTAACAATGAGATGTAAATGCCAATGCTAAAGAAAAGGGGGAAACAGAGATTATACATATAACAAATTTCTAGGCAATGGTGTGTTTCATTTTCCTATCTTCCACCTTTCCGCAGTCTGCAGTCTGCACAAACTAACCTTTTTCCACTAAAAGACAGGCCCTGGCCGATGAAGAGCTACCACTAACATTGCTGAATCCAATGCATTGTAACATATCTTTGCAAGGAAGATCAGAATTGGAACTTGGAAATGTTAGAAAAGAGTCGGAAGACATAACTTTGTAGACTTCAGTATGATTCATTGCACCCAAAGCACTAGAAAAGAACACAGAACAAGACTTAAAATCTTATATGCTTTACCCACCCTACACCTTTTTAGTTCCTTTTCTGATCCCGAAGCAGAGTAGAGCCTGATTATGATTTTATGATAGCAACGCTGTCAACTAGTGTAAATTCGATGGCTTCAACCAAAATATCTAGCTAGGATTTGATAGTGGGGTTTCACGTGCGTAAAGGCCTCCATTTTCAAACCTCTCTCTTACTTTTAGTCCCTCCCACCGAAATTCATGTATACCTGCCCACTAAATAATGTTTTCTCACAAATGCAGAGAAGAGAGAAATATGATTTAACTGTTGACGATTGGCTCAGCATTTTCGGTTTGTTGTAGAATTAAATATGCTTCAATTGCCACCATTTTCGCTGGTCCCATTAGCTTTGAAGCTCTATACCAGCTTGTACTTACCAGTCCATTTTCACCCTCTACTTGAAATGACATTATGGAAATGCTAGCACCCTACAAACCCCTTTCAAGCCACTAGGTTTCAGAGCAGAATCATCTTAATTTAAATATTTTTTTCTCCCACCCCAAAGACTTTTAAGTTGTTCCAAAAACTGTCTATATGGCTACTTAGGTTGAAATGGGAAAGATTAAATTGTAGCAGAAGAGCGGTTGCTAGAAAGTTATGGGCCATATTTAAGCAACCATTCCCCACCATGTTATAGCAACAAAAGGGAAAGTGAGCCTACATTAATCCCTTTTCCCAATGCCATAAAGCTTAACGCCAAAATGCAATAGCACACTTTTTGAAAAGGTTTTCAAAAAAATCCCAATGCCTAAAAAGGGACAAAAGTAGATGATAACGCCATGGGAAGCCTTAGAATAAGAATACAAGGTGGGCACTTTCCTAAACTCATATTCCACTATTTCGCTTGGTGTCCTCCATCTCAACCACCATCCAAATTTCAATTAGACCAGACAGAGAGAGACATGTTACTATCTCTACACACCCACCACATTTACTAGCTCTTCACCATCTCATCTACTTGTTATATATACCCCCTTGGATGCTTGGCATAAGCCAAGCACCAGTGCCATGGACTGGTACTCTTGGTTGAAAAAAGGTTCCCTTGAGCCCTCACTTATCTATGAGTATGGCCTTGCCTTCTCTCGCAATGAGCTCCAAAAGGAAGACTTGGCATATTTAAACCATGAGTTTCTTCAGAGCATGGGCATTTCAGTTGCCAAGCATAGGCTGGAGATTCTCAAGCTCGCTAGGAAAGAAGTCGGAGAAGCCCCTAATAGCCTGTCCAAGCTCATTTTGGCAATCAACAAAACTAGAAAGTGCTTCAACAAGTATGTTAACAAGTTGGCTTACCATGAGAACAACGCGATTAAGCCACTGCCGGAGCCGGTTCGTTATAAAGATCAGTGGAGAGGATTGACAAGGAAGTGCAAAAGTGAGAAGGAGCTGAAAGTAGAACAGCCAGTGCTGAGAACCAGGAAGGTAGCAAAATCTGGTCCATTGGATTATAGAAGAGAAGAGAAGCTGCTGGTCCCTCCGAGAAGGTTAAAACTATCCGGGCCCCTAGACAGAAAAATGCAGGAGAAGTTGGTGTTCAATTGCAGAAGCCCGACAACATCAGGTCCTATTGATATTGCAATGGCGAAAGAGAGGTTGATGCTGACAAATAGGAGCCCAAAGCTGTCAGGACCTCTTAATTATGTAAGACCTCCAAGCCCGAAGCTTCATGGGGTCTACAACAAGGAAAAAGCAGGTGTTAACTATGGCGATCATGCATTATGGGCAACACTGTTTCAGGACATGAAACCCACTTGACCATGTCTTTCTTAGTTTTGTCTGGAAATTTGAGATATGGTATACAAAAGTTCTCTTCTCCAATCAGAGGGACAAGACTTATGTCTGGTAACAATTGCTTTTTATGCATTTGAACCTGATTAGGTCCGATTTTAGCATATTCAATTAGTGTTGGACAGCTTTTCTATCATCAAAACGCATGCCAGAGTTTATTTTTGAGTTCATGTAATTTAAATTTTAAAGAATTATATATGCTTTAAGATTGCTGGTTTGTTAGGATTATCATGAGTTGTAAAATCCTTCATATCTACAACATTCATGCCTTGTAATGAAAAAAAAAATATCGAATGTGTGCCACCGGCTGCAAGCTTTCCCTGAACTTCTTTACCTCAAGGGTGTGTGTTTGATTGGTTCACTTAATTTCAATGTCGTGTTCAATGTATGCATCTTTTTGCGGGTATCGAAAGGTGGAAATGACAGAAAAGACAATTTGTTTTCCAAGTTTGAGTTTGCAAATACTTGGGAACCAGTTCCCTAACTGACTATCATAGTTCCATCTGCTCATTTGCTAAATTATGGTCTGAAAACGCAGATTAATGAGGAACAAATTCTGCTTGATCTAAACTGATAGAAAGGACGGTTCCCATATATTCAATATTGTTGCTTGAGTGTAACGTTTTGAGGTGTAGGCATTAATTAGCTGCTATAAAACAATACAACTCTTTAACATCTGCCTGCCAACCTCTTTATTCATTTTAACTAAATATTGTAGCCCATGGCATCTACATTTTTTAAATTCTTGCCTACAAATACAAAGTAAAATGGGTTTCTGTCTGTTCATTTAAGCAAAGGACCACACCCTGCTGGCAAACATACAAGATAAAAAGCAATAGCAAAATTAAAGGCTATGCCTTGCTTGTCTTGCAAGGATTCAGAGGTTTTGGTAGATTTGGCAAAATCTGAAAAGCCTATCGAAAAGTTGAGGAACAGTTGGAATTAGGAGTCTTATGGCATTTGCCTTTTGCACTAGGAGATGGAAGTCTTCAAGGAACTGCTATGGTATGTGGAATTTTAGATTTCTGCAAGAGTGGCTGAGTATTTAAGATTTTAGCAACTAATCACCAGAGGATGGGATTTAGCGATGATAATGAAAAGTAACTTTTGTGAACCTACATAAAAATCCAAGTCGAAGGAGCTATTATCTCAGTACACTATTATAGAATAAGAAATCAGAGAAAGGAATATCTCATAAACAAATGATTTATTCCAAGTAAACTGATGAAGATATATCAAGCCATTTTCTTACTGTTTTGAGGCAAAATGAATATTTTCGATTATAAATCACTAAATCAATGCTACTGCACATCAATCTTTTATGGCATTTTGCCTTTGGGAGTTGGGACCTAATGATTCAAAGCACATACTTCATGTTTCAGAAAAAGAAAAGGCATAGGTGCATTGCATTTAAAAGTATTTAATGACTGCATTTACGTCTAGCTTGCATTAGCAGCTGCTTAATCACGATAAAGGCAACTTGCACAATCATTTAGTAACAGTAATACGCTCTAATATAAAAGTTACCAACTATTCACTAATTCTAGATGGATTTTAAAATTATAACAAGGATAGTAAAAATTCGAGCTTGGATGTGCGTGTGTGTGAGACAGGCATCCAAGCATGAACTGCATTGATTAGAGTTTGCGAACCACGAACTTACTTACTAGAGTAGAAATAACTAGTCTAGATGTGCCGCAATAGAAGGCTTCCAAAATGATCTAAGACTTCAAAACTTCATTCCAAAAATCTCAATGATTTGAAGTTTGGGGCAGCCTAAAAGAACCCCCGCCGTAAAGCATTTGGTAAACAGGCCATATCCTTTTAGTTAGAATGATGCATGCTACTGAACCCACACCACATAGACCAGCAAGAACCAGGAAAGTGAGCCTAAAGCAGTTTGGACCAATGCATGAAACGCTAGAACTGACCGGCTCGAGTCCTTGCTGCTTTGCAACTTCACTGTCATATATATACCCTGCTAGGAGCCCTGAGAAGAGGAATGCTCCAAGAGGATTTCCTAGTGAGATGAAATTGAAAAATATACCAAAATGCTTCAAACCAAAGAGCTCAGAAACAGTGGGGATCATGATGGAGAATTGAACACCATAGCATATTCCAAGTAATACAGTAGCAGCATATAAGGTACCATTAATAGCTGATGCAAAAAGAAGGTATGTAATAACCATGATGATTTGAGTCAATGTCATCCAAATGGTGCGGGGAACTTTTTTTGATCTGCAAATAACAGAAAATTCTTATAATGTAGTGAACCAAGGTACGAAAATAAGAAACTGTAGAATAAAATGCTACTGTGGCACCTATATACTCTAACCAACAATCATAAACTAATAATAGTCTGGGATACAAGTATGCCTAAAAAAAGAATTCAAGAAAAAAATTACTTTTGGCATTAGCATGAGTAACACAACTTCTTGAAGAATAAGAAGTAAATATATTGTAGTATGCTTCAAGATGCAATTCGATTATATCAAGAAGAATTTTCAAAAGAAATCTCTTAAAAAAAAGTGAAATCTGTTTCGGTATGCCTGATATGGTCAATTTAGCAGTTAAGTGACAAATATAGTGTTTGCTTTCAATGTAGTAGCTATAATAACAGATGATTAGAGAACTTACTGGATTAAACTTATTTATTTTACAATGTTTATGCCTGTCTTGAAGTTAAATTGCCGCATACCTAATTTACTTTATGCTCAGAGAGTTCATTACCTAGAAGCTAAGTAACTGGCCTAAATTAGTCAAATCTCTAAACCATATGGAAAATGGTAAATTAGTTGAATGATTATTTATCATATATTTTCTCCTTCCTTGGACATTACTTACCTGACAAAATGTTCTGAAACAACACCCCCACCGAGACGGCCAACAAAGTTGCAAAAACTAAATAGAGACAACAATATTGTTGTGTTCTGTACACCTTGTGCAATCCCTATCTGGGCCAGATTGTTTAGAACAGTCACACCAGAACCAACACCAGCAAAGTACACTAAGAAAAGAAGCCAGAAATCAGCTTTGATTACAGCTTCGCTAAATTTGAAATCCTCCCCCCTTTTAGGCCTCCTCTTCTTCCTAACTGCTCCCTCACCCACAGCAAGAAGCATGGCCACCTCTGACGCATCATCACCTTCACGAAAGCTTCCCAGGTATGTTGCTGATTCAGATGACCTCAACAGTGGTTCTGTTTTGTCCTCATTACCTTCTCCTTGAAGCATTTCATCCGAAGATGCAACTGGTTGGTTAGGAATCCCTGGTTCATTAATCCTCGTGGGACAAATAGTCATCTTTACGGGAATTGCAAGGGGAGCCATGAGAAGAACAACCATTACAGTGAGAATGGCATAAGAAATCTCAGCACTAAAATGAAACATATGGTCTAATATAGTGGTCGTTAAAACATACAAGCCAAGGACCACACTAGCTGCCTGGATAAAAAGAAAATGGCCATGTTCTGCAGAGTCTTCACCATAAGTGGGAGTACAAGCCCTAACAAAGTACATCAAGACAAAGCAAAGAATAGGGATACCAATCAAAAGAAACATCAAAAGGTTAGAAGAGGATTTTCGAAGTATGGTACTGTAAATTTCAGTAAATACTGCAGCACTAAGCCCACCATAGCCCTTGAGAATACCAGCAACTGTGCCTCGACTGACAGGGAAATTTCTCATATTGACGACAAGCACTGCAGTACTCAACCAAGCACAACTATTGGTAGCTACACAAAGTGCAAGCCATAACTTCAAAATCACAGAAAATGAAAAAAGTAATCATTAGGCAATTGCTGACAGAAATTTCAATAGACAACAGAATGTATACATCAAATCTTGAACTTTTAGAAATTCATAAACATAGACAGAAATACTATTCTATGCAACAATGATAAACAAAATACATATCCCAATCAAATATAAGTATACTTAATAAAAATTTTAAAAATCTTGAATAAAAAGATTAAAAGAGCACTTTACTGACTAAACCAGCTAAATGAATGAATTTTACAATCTAAATTAAACTAATATTTTTGGCTGCATGTGTTTTAGAGTGAGATTTAGAATGAGTTCCCTTAGGCTCTAACCAATTCTAGGAGAAAAATATAGAAAATACTCTAGGACTAGATGGTCTAGAACCTAGCAGTCCACGGTCTTATTTTAAACTAAAGAATCACAAGACAACCAGAGCAAGAACAAAGCAAGGGATGGATAGAAAGCAAAATTCATACGACTAATATTACCTCAGTTTATCATTAGTGAACATAATTAGGAGAGTTAATCACTGGAAAAGGTTGATTTTACAAGCCTTAGAAACAGGTGAAAAAGTTTATGAGAACCTTAAACGTCTGGGTGGCTGAAAGTCAAGTTTATTTGCAGAATATGAGATAATAAAATCACTCGTTAGCATGGCAAAATGATTCTAACCATCAAAGATGCTCAGTACATGATAGTATGAATAATATTGATCTTGAAAATTAAATTTGTCCATTATATTCCTTTAGTTACCCATGAACTAAACTATCCCTTGAACTCGATCTAAGAGTAGAATCTTGCATTCTAATCTTGGGAACCTCTCTTTCTCCCGTCACTTTTCATTAATACTTCACCCTATGCCTTCTTCATGCTTAACCTTTGTGCAATGCCCACAAATTCATATTAAGCAAGCATAGGTTCACATGTCAAAGGCAATATACATTAGTCCTTCACCGCAGCTTTTTGTTTCAATACATGGAAGAAGGGCTAGAGAGAAACTGAAACGTGTGAAAACTTTTCTCTAATTAAAGTATTTCAATTATTGTTTGGCCAAAATCTTCTTAGCCCTTAACAACAATGTTGTGACATGCTTTACGGACTCATTTTCTGCAACAAAATTGTTGGAAAACTACTTTTGAACTTCATACTATTGTCAATTCCTCTTCTTATATGTATCACACCATCACTTTCATCAAGCTCCAACGAAATTTCCAATTAGTTTAAAGCATCAAGCAACGCCAGATAAAGCTCAACTTTCATCATCGAATTACAGCAAGCACAACGTTTTAAAGAAGAAATTTCCTAATATTTCAAAGAACAAGGCCAGATCAAACCAACTTTACCAATCAGTATCAACTAGCAAATCATACAAGAGTATCATATCTTTGAAAGTCCAGAAAAGAAGAACATGATTGTATCAAAAAAAAAACAGACAACTAACTTCAGAAAGTAGCTTAACTTCACAGACAATATTTAATGACTAAAAGCATTCAGATCAATTAAAATCTAAGAGACTCTGATCTAAAACCTTATAACACGTATGCTATTAAAACCCAATTTATAGTGCAGATGAAGAAGGACTTGATCTGGATTGAAATCCAATCACTTAGTTAAAGATTATGAAGCAAACAAAATAAAAAACCCCAGCAATGCAATGAACTCACCACCCAATAAGGCATATACAGAACAGTTCGGCTAACAGCAAGCCAAAGAACACCATAACCCAAGAAGCAAGCAAAAGCTCCAATCAGGAGAATGATCCAAGGTGGGAACTTGTTACAAGCAATACCAGGAAGGAGTCCAACGTTTTCACCAATATCATTAGCAACACCGAGCATTGTCAGCTGAACCTGGTTAAATCCCAGAACAGATTTCAAGGAATGGGAATAGAGAGGGAAGTTGTATCCATTCCCAGATGCTATTTGCATCCAAACTGCAGCCCCAAGACCAATCCATGGTGGTCTAGTCCCTGCTTTCAGGTTCGCCATTGATGGGTGCTACTCACTTTGAAACTCAACAGATTTTGTGGGTTATTTGTCTTGACGGGAAGTTGGCTTCAGGAGGGTCAGAAGAGATCCCTTGAAGGAAAGTAAGTAGAGGGAGGAGTCACGGGTTAAGTAAGGTCTTGTCTGAAAATGCGATGACATGGCATTTGGACAATTTTCCAGATGTGCTTCATGTCTTTTTTCCATCATGTCAGGTCAGCTAGAGCTTGTCTCCATTTTTTTTCTTTTCCTGAAATTTTTTTTGGTTAAATTCTTTTGCTGAAATTTAGTAAATAATAAGACTATGTTTCTGCATAAAATGGTTTATTATTTCTAAAAATCCGGAATCGAAGATGTCTGTTCAATGGGTTTCATCAATATAAATTTCTCTGGAGTAAAAAACAACACAGTCCAGACAAGGAAATTTTATTATACTTTTTGTAGGAAAGAAATTGGTTATCAACAATTGCCATCATTCTTTAAATTAAAGATAGTTACGTAATTTGCAATTGAAAAAAAAAATGGTATGAACACATTTCTAAATTGGCATACTTGAAACTAAAGAGGAAAATATGTCATGTAGGGAAAGATTTGTCAACTGACAAGTGCGAGAACTTCCCCCACCTAACATGTCCCACACTTACGTGGCATCATACTTCTTCTGACACGAAGACTTTTGTTGGGCCTCTTTCTGCGAGATTTAAAAGTATACAAAGTATGATGGATCATTGGACGGTGTTTTTGCCTCTCTGGGCCATGTTGAAATACTATCTTTGATTAGTACTAGGCCTAGAAATTGTGGAGCAGACAATGGTTGGACTGTGGTTGGAGGTCAGTTTTGTGGGCGCTTTTAGATTTGAAATGAAAGGAAGTGTGTTCTTTCTTTCGGTTTGCAATTTGAGGACATATTCGTTCTTCTGGAATGCTTCAGGGCCTTGAATCAACATTTGATTGTCGGTTACTTCACTGGTCTGGTTATCTGATCCTGACACCACTGTACAACCGACCAAAATAAACTTCTTTAAGTTTTATCTGTTGATGATGGGCACTTAGCAGTGACTGATTGATGGTATCTCTTATTTAAAATTAAATCGAGTCAGCCAATGATAGAGCCGCAAGTGGGCAAATACTGAAGATCAACCAAGTTCTTTCTATCTATTTTACATTGCTGAATCTTAACATTAAATTGAACGGTAACACCAATAGTCATTGTGTGTCTTTGTTTATTAAAATAAAAAATAGCTTGCAATTGTCTTTTGGAATGTAGACAGAAATTTGTGTCATAAAAAAATGTAATTCCTTGATGATTTTACAGGAAAATTGTCAAGTCCGAAATTATCCCTGCCATGGGTCGCATTCCCTTAATTCCGTGGATGTAGCTGAGGTTTGTAAACCCTCAAATCTCTATAGGAATCCAAGAACTGTGTACATACTATCAGTATTGATCGAGAACAAAAAGAACTTGTTCACTTCAAACATGGCATTGTCATGCGTTTTGGATTTATAAGGGAGTGTCAGCTAGGTCTGCCTTCGATAATTTCTCAGCATAATAACACATATTGCTCATTGATTGGCCTTAAAATTTTTAGTGACCTATATTCTAAGCATTCTTATCTATGTATTGTTCAAAATTCAAGCACGGATTTTTCTAGTTCTAATAGAAACATGAAGGCATATCTATGGTATTCTGTTCTAGTGTGCAAGCTAAAGATTTCTTAAAGAACACATGGAAAGCATATGTTCAGAGTTTTAGGGGCTAAATGGAAAGACCACCTAAAGCTTTCTTAAAGACAAAGAGGTCTACCCTTGGAAGCTTTGAAATAAAATTCCTTATGGGTCAAGCTTTTGGAACAAGAATAGAAGATGCCCTAATTTCCTTTAATATTCTTCTATGTTAATTTGGACAAGCAAGCTCCTCATAAAACTGTTCAAATAAGATGAGGTCGGCAGATGGCTTAAAGCTATCATGAGGAATAGCTAGGGTACTGTTCTAGTGTGCAAGCTCAATTTTGGTGACTATATTAAGCCAAATAGAGCTGGTTCAATGAGACCCATGTAACATTGTGGAATTATCAAGCCTCTGTTTTGTATGACTATTGGTAAGGAATCGTGAAACCTTGAATGCACCAGATTACCCAAGGTTCTAGATAGTGTCGGCTGTGCAAACCAAACATGATCCTGCCCAATCTGAAGTCCAATTAATTGTTCGACCAAAAAAATGGTCCAATTATGGAGCCCATAAGCAAGACTTGTCCAACAAAGAAATTGCTGAGCAGTAAGGTCCGGCTTAGTACTCCAAAAAGAAGTTGGTCACTTACTCGTTGTGTCATTATCTTCACAACTCAATATAATTTTTCAAGGTGTTAGGTATAAACTTATCATTGTACCTTATTTTGTGCATACTCTAGAAAATTAATGATAGTTAATATGTATTTTTCTTCACGGAGTTGAATATAAATATATATATGTATATATATGATTGAGGAAAAAGAGATTCGAATAAATGTTCGTATACAATTATTACAAGAATAGAATAGAGAATGGATTCAAAAGAAGTAGAACCTGTTCTAAACATAAAGTGAACAAGAATCAATATATAAAAACGTTGTAATTGCATGTGTGTGTATATATATAATGTGTGATGGTGAATCAAAGGCTTAGTCCAAAGAATTTATCCATCCCTTTAAGAAGTGGAATCCCGCAAGCCTGAAATTTTACAGTTGCAAATTTTCCTCCTTTATACCAAATATATTTTTAATATATCATTGGTAGCCGTGGCAAATGTGGGTTGCTCTTGCTCACACAAATTGTTTGTGTTAGCACAAATTCATCCACAAAGCCCATTAGCACAATGAATTAAAGAGAAAACTAACCTTGGTGGGTTGTGCCAAAACCCACCATTTCTCCACCATTGACGCCACTGCTAAAGGGAGGAGATGCCGTCGGATGGTCGCCGGAGGTCCGCCGGTGCTGGTGGCTCCTGAGGATGAAGGAGAAATTGGTAAGAGGGAGAATTGCGGGAAAGAAGAAAGGGAGAAGGCTACCCTTATGCACCATTTTGTTTTCCATAACAAAATGGTTAATGGGCCACCATTTTATATTGGTGCTAAGAGTAAGGACCTCCCATATTTTTTTGAATCATGTATTATATCCGTCCCATTAAGGATAAATACATGTATAATATAGATATATTATATACAATTATGGTCACATTATACATAAATTATACTACTAAATAAATTATATGATAATAATTATACTTAATTAGTCCACACAAATAGAGATATTACAACATTCTCCCACTTGGACAATTAAGTTAATTAATAAAATATATCATATAATCTCAATATGTATTCGTAAACCCTCTAAATACATTGCACCGAAAGGGTACAAATGTGCAGACTCATACATACTTTAACAACAAGAAGCCTTTTATAAGCTTCAAAATGCATCATACCGACAGGGTACAAATGCGTAAACTTATAAAGACTGCAACAAAAAATAGTAGTATTAGTGTGAAATGGAAATGATGTGAAAACAAAATCAATATCCATTTCCATTAGGTCCATGCATCCAAACTGAATGATGCAATGTTTCAACAGAAGCTCATGAGACCAATGCAGAATGTCTCATTTAACAGAATGTCATATTTACCAGAATGCGCGCAGATAGAATATGCATATATGACAAATAGGAATCCATTCACACAGTTGCAACTGATTTTATTGCAGAGCTCCCACTAACTTAATACAGCAAATGGCTCCACATGCCTCATAAAAGTGCTATGTCGTCAAAGCACTTTAGCAGCCAAACTTTTAGTTAGACAGAATGAGCTCTTTAAAACATGTGCTCTATAATCCAATTAAGTAATGGATTCCATTATTTTCTCTCTAACAAAATGAATGATGATATCTAAACATTTTTGGAGTGTGAGGAACTCCTAGTATTTTGAGAGAGAAAATACTTGCTGCAATATTACCACAGTACATCTCCAAGACTTAAAAATGGCAACCACACAAAACCAACCCTGAGACGAAATTCTGCAGCCTAAATGGCCTATCATGTAGCTTTACAACATGTTACATTTTTAGCCTCCACGATCAAGGATGCTGTAAGTGTTTGCTTTACACTTTTCCCAAAAAAATGCAGCTCCTTTATGTCCACAAATATATAACCAAAATAATTTTCAATATCTGGAGAGCTTGCAAAATTAACATCAGAATATCTGACTAAACTCAAAATATCTGACTAAACTCAAAATGTCAGATTTATCAATATCCAAATACTCTTTTTATAGCTTCCAGTTCTCTATTACAGGATCGCTCAAGTATCTCCAAAATACACCTATAACATACACAATATCCAAATGTGTATAAACTTGAGCATACACTAATTACCCACAATAAGGCATACATCACACTCGATATGAGTTCTTTCATTATTATCTTGAGGACTTTGAGATTTTCACAATATGTCACTTTTTACTAAATGATGTCTCATTAGGAGAACAACATACAATAAACCTACTCAACACTCAATATAGGTTCCATGAGACCAATAATGTATGCCTATTGATATGTCACGAAGAATCTCAATCCTTAAAACAAAATAAAGCCTCACTTAGATTCTTCATCTTTAAGTGACAAGACGACATGAAATTTGTCTCATATAATAAGTCAGTGTTATAGGCTGCTATTTGATATCATCAATTTAGAGCACAATAAGCACGTAACTCCCACTGACCTCGCAATGGATCCAGTTATCAAACGATAATGTTCTCCTCAAAGTGACAATCTCATCAAACTTTATGTATATTACAATCTGGATGCCTTTTAATGTTCATAAATGAACTCCTTGAGTTCGCAAATTGTATGTTCCACCTTAGGAACTACAATCTTTTAGGTTGCTTTATTTAAAGCCTTGGCAAAATTTAGCTTTAAAATTTTCAGCCTGATCTTTAGGGTTTCACTTGGTCTACAATGATGTGACAACAGAAATAGATCCCATGCATCTTTATGCAACATAGATGCTTACTCATTCTGCGTGACTAATATTCAACTCTTAGAGTTCGAATCAGGATAGTCTCCTAATAAACATCAGAATTAGAAGACACATGAATCTTACATTCATGTTCCTGAAGGAGACCGAAACAAACATGCAGCGGAATTTAAATCATTCGGCCTCCACCAGGATCGATTCGGAGGGTTGCCTGATTAGGGTTTCGAGATTTTACCTAACGTTTTCTCTGCTTTTCTGTCTTTGGTCGAATCCCAAGCAGCAACTTTTCGTTCCTGCCTCTATGGTATCCACACGAACGGATCTCACGACTCTTGAACGTCTCACGATCAGAAGCCTTAAGGAGCGTTTTTGATTCTTTTAACCGAACTGCTAGCTTCGATTAAAAGAATACCTTTTTTTTTCTGTTTTTAAAAAGTGTGGCTATGTTTTAGAAAAACATCCTTTTTATAGGCAATAAATTTTACCCTAAAATTTACTACCAAACAGAATTCTAATCCTACTTAGAATAGGATTAGTTATATCCCTAATCCAATTCAGAATAGGATTAGTTATATCCTTAATCCAATTCAAAATAGGATTAATTAAGCTCCTCATTGATCCGTTCTAAGTGTGCGACCCAATAGGTTCTCAAAACAATGGCAATGACAAAATTGTCATAGGCAATGAGCGGTATCTAGCAACACATCATTGCTACCCATGTAACGAGAATGTCAATGACTCGACATAACCTTACTCGTGATAGATGTTACTGTGTAGTCTAATCCCTTTATCCTTTGATGTCTTGATTAGACACAAGTCATGGAATGTGTCACACTTGTATAGTCTAATCAGCGTTTCTTGATTCCTGAGTAGACTAATTAAACAAATAAAATCAATATCTCATATTGACTTATTTGAGCATGGCCATGCATTTTAGTCTCACTCTATCAAAGGGCCCAAGACATCACTCTTGTTATATAAGAGGGATAAATCCTATATTGATCACTCAACATCCCTCTACACAGATCGAGGCATACCCAATTACTACCTTTATAGTCCATCCTGTTACGAATGACATCTAGCAGCATTAAAGTATGCAATTCTCTATGTTGGGATCTCTGATGATCTCAAGTCAAAGGATCACATACACCATCATCACTATGAGAATCGCTTATGACACTCATATAACAATCCATGTAGCGTTCTCATGGAGGGTCGATCCAGTACATAGTTCTCTAACATGTACCTATGTGATGACTTGATATCCTATATCCATGACAATGGTCATCAGTCAACCACATACTAGTCTTATCGTATCATTGTTATCCTTGTTCACAATAATACTTGACTAGGGATATTTTAAGAATAGTGTGTTATTACTATTCTAAGGACATTATCATATAAGATTATATTACGCAGTTATAAGACAAATATAATAATGAACTATAAATAAAATGTCATGATACATAAAAATGCCAAAGTCAATCATCTAATGAATGGTTCTAAGGGCATAATCCAACAGTTCCTCTGTAAAGTCAGGTGCAGATTTGAAATATGGTATTGGGATCAATCATTGATTCATTTTGTTTGTGGCTTTTCATCATTAAAAGATGATGCATATATGAGAATGACACAACAAAAAATGTATTTTAATAACAACTTTGTGGAGTTTACAACTCCCACTCTTTTAAGTTATTCTCTAAATGGATTGCATTGTCAGACTCAGTAATTCTAGTGTCACATAATCAGAAAACAAAATCTAGAATCTTTCTAGCCGATATAAAAACCAACAGAATTGCCGCTGATAGTTTTTCTTGTCAAGTTTTCTTGACTATAGGTTATAGCTCTTTTGCCTTACCTTATAACCCTAAACATAGGAAGCAGCATGAAATCGGCTTAATGTTTGACTATAACTTGGGATGCATTTAGGAACTGATCTTGCTTGGAGATCAACTTTGAATGTGAATTGCAGTTTTTAATTTCACTCCACTCGAATTTTAAAGATTTGGAGTGATTAACATAAATTGTACCAGATCAGAATGTACGATTGACTGCAACTGTAATCTCATTTTGTTTCAATATTCCAAGCACCGTATACTAGGCGTCAATACATAATCCTATAGTGCACTTAACCGAAAACCGGTATATGATTTCGCCTAGCTTCATTATACCGAACATGATATTCATCACTACTATCTAATCATTGCCTTAAGCAGCGCAGCGGAATTAATCAGAATGCCTAAGGCCTCCATAAGATTAGATTTATTACTCCATATGACTAGATTTATTACTCCATATGACCTATATTAAAATGGTCTTTAGTGAGAGTGATGAAACACTTATATCCACTGAATACAATATGTGGATATGACTTACAAATGTCGGTATATGTTATTCCTAATCATTTCAATATCTGCTAATCATGTCCTTAATCTTAGCAGCAAGATCTCCCTTAATACAATCTCTTCATGTGCCTCGAAATGTCCCTAACCCATGCCACAACTTAATAGATTTCTTATCTATCATATCATAATCAAAATCTACAGTCACATCATTCACTATTGAAGAAATTTTTTCAATATTGGGGTACAAATTTACTGTGTACAATCCATCACGCAGAATGCCAGAATCAGTACACATGTTGTTACTAATTAGAAATACTTTTCTGTTATCGAAATGAAAAGTATAAACTGACAGTAGTTCCAAAATTGTCTTCAAAATGTAACAACAATCTGGCTATATTTTCAATATGGATTCTAACTCTATAACCCCAATTCACAACAATTTTCCCTTATTCTATCTCCGGTTGCTTATGGCTTTATCAATAATAGCACCGGTATCTAAACACCAATAGTTAGAGGGCATATCTTTTATATTGGATTCAAAATGAAAAGGCTAACAGAATGCCTTTTACACAAATCCCAATTTAAAGGACTCTTGCAATTTACCCTCTTGTGCCCAGGTTTATTACAGAAGTGGCACACATTGATATTTAGAGGTGTTGGTGAAACTAGAATGGGAAATAGACTTGGCAAATTTCTTCTTCTAAAATGACCTTCTATTGAGACCTTTTAATAATATTCCTTTTGGCAATAATATTGGCATATGTCATCATTATGGCTGAATGAGATCTGTTAATTCAAAAAATCTCTCACTCTTGAATGACAATATCAATTTTGATATTAAAATGCCATACTTCCTTCTGCATTAAATGAGATCTGTAAAACTGAAAGATCTCCAATTCTCCATCCCAGAAGGAAGTAGTACTGAATCTGCCATATATGGAATCAAAATCCTATAGCAACCTTTATCCATCTTATGCGAACTGTTTTCTAATGGCATCCATAAATGCTTCTTGGTTATTCCTAATCGGAACACTTCCTCTGATGTACTCTTTCATGGTATACCTTATATAATCAGAGAATTTTCACTTGAGTGTTCCTGAAATTTCAAGTATTTTGTCATCAAGGAGCTCACATTATTGGGTATAGATAGATCAACTCTCGGGACTACTTCCTAGTTTAATATGTCCCTAACCTAGAAAATAATTCATACTATCTATCTAATTTGATCATACTAGAAATTTGATATGTGATAGTTGCACAATATGGAGGCTAGTGGAATAATCCAAACAATATCAAAATTTATTCCACAATACACTGCAGAGGATAAAACAAAACTAGTTGAATACAACCTGAATGATCGCCCACCGACAGGGTAGGAAGACCGTGTCATATCCCAACCAGAATCCTCTCAATCCCAAGCATCTCTAAAAGCAACTAACAATCCGACAGAGAGAGACTAACCACTTCTAGAGACCTCAGTAAATTTATGCAACTGCAACTATCACTATACATTGCCTTATTATTATTATATCCTTAAAATTATCAGAATAAATCATCAAAAAAAAATCTTCATGACTATTCCTGCGACAGGCAAGTATTAGCCAATCCAATTAATGATTTATAATTTTAAGAATATTCACAAAATTTATTGACCAAAATTAACTACACCCAAAATATGCAATTTCTGAAGCATATGTAGTAATTTCAAGTCCAACATTAATTAATTAAATTAATTCAACATAAATGTGAATATTCAAATAATAAGGCAATTTTCATTTCTAGAGAGTTTATTTAAACTTATTTAATTAGGCCAAATATCAGTAATTTATGGGCATGAGTATATATTTCAAAAATTAAGTGAATTATGAATTAAATAGGTAATTGAATTCCCAAAAAAAAAAATTATCTCAAAATAATTCCTCCAAAAATTCACTTATACACCTTTAATTTTGGGCTTAATAACTAATTATGGCTATTAAATATCCAAAATTGTCCAAAATCAATTTACCATATGGCTCATAATTAATCAATCAAAATGGCCAATTAAATCATAATCCAAAATGACCTATTAATTAATTATGCAAAATAGCAACTAATTAATTCAAATTTAATAGCCAAATAAAATTAATTAATCAACACGGCCCCTAAATTAATTAAGCAAAACGGCCAAAAAATTAATTAATTAAATTGCCCAAAATTAATATTATACCAAATGACCAATCATTAAAATAATTAAATAATTATGCCCATAATATTACATAACTAATTTGGCCTATATTAAATAAAATTATAAGGCTTAATTAGATTAATTTCAAGATCTAATTAAATAAAACAAGATGACCTTAAATTAATTATTAGGCCCAGGATCTATTTAATTAATTAGCCTATAATAAAATAACTATAAGTCCAAATAAATAAATAAACCCAACATTTTAAAATAGCAAAATTTTGGCCCAAAAATTGGCCCAAAATTCGGGCTCAAAATTGCCAAAACAGGTAAGAAAAAAAATTAAATAAAAAATAATATATATTTTTTTTAATTTGCAGAAAGCGGGGGCGTGTCCTTTCTCAGGCGGCGCCAAATGGGAGTTGTCTGGCGCTCTTCTTCCTCGCCCGAAATTGGGCAAAATTTGCAGAAAACAGGTTTTATCCGACCTGATCGGTTTTTGGACCATTTTTCACTCTACACAGCCCCATTTCACTTCGTTTTTGTGGCATTTTCAACAACAAATCATCCTCAAGCAGCATATAACATTATTTCAGCTCAAAAAATACAAAAATCTTATGGGTATAGCAAAAATCCGAAAAATACCGAAAAAATTATAAAATGCACAAATTTCATTTTTCTTCAAAAAAAATGGCTAATGGCTTTATTGTGGACGTGCTCTGATGCCAATTGTTAGCACAAATTCATCCACAAAGCCCATTAGCACAATGAATTAAAGAGAAAACTAACCTTGGTGGGTTGTGCCAAAACCCAACAGTTCTCCACCATTGACGCCACTGCTGAAGGGAGGAGATGCCGCCGGATGGTCGCCGGAGGTCCGCCGATGCTGGTGGCTCCTGAGGATGAAGGAGAAATTGGTAAGAGGGAGAATTGCGGGAAAGAAGAAAGGGAGAAGGCTACCTTTATGCACCATTTTGTTTTCCATAACAAAATGGTTAATGGGCCACCATTTTATATTTGTGCTAAGAGTAGGGACCTCCCATATTTTTTGAATCATATATTATATTCGTCACATTAAGGATAAATACATGTATAATATAGACATATTATATACAATTATGGTCACACTATACATAAATTATACTACTAAATAAATTATATGATAATAATTATACTTAATTAGTCCACACAAATAGAGATATTACAACAGTTTGCACATAGAACTGTAATACACAAATTACATACGCAATCACCTTGGCCGCCTATCACATATGAGATGAGGCAGATAACAAAACCAAATTTCAATGAAATTAAACGAAATATACACAAGCAGACAAAGTGCTCCATCGTGGCAAGGAAAGCAACACCATCTTTTTCCTTTTCTTCTAGCAGTACCACAAAAGAATTGAGTGGCAACCCTATCCATTTGAAATAATAACCAGCCATGGCATTACCCTCTCGCCACTTCTATGTTTTCGGAAAATCCCATTTTGAGAAGACTAAAGTAAATATTTTCCTAAGCAATAGGCCCATTGAACAAAATCTGCAGGCTTCAGCATCATCTGAAACGACCTACTTCACTTTATCTGATAATTCAAGCATTGGATAAGAGGATTAAAACACTAAAAAAAATACAGTAGATATATATATATATATATATATATATATATATATATATATATATATATATATATATATAGACATCTTACAAACCTAGTTAATTTCTACACAAGGAGACAAACCTAGTTAATTTCTACACAAGGTTCGCCATTGATGGGTGCTACTCACTTTGAAACTCAACAGATTTTGTGGGTTATTTGTCTTGACGGGAAGTTGGCTTCAGGAGGGTCAGAAGAGATCTCTTGAAGGAAAGTAAGTAGAGGGAGGAGTCACGGGTTAAGTAAGGTCTTGTTTGAAAATGCGATGACACGGCATTTGGACAATTTTCCAGATGTGCTTCATGTCTTTTTTCCATCATGTCAGGTCAGCTAGAGCTTGTCTCCATTTTTTTTTCTTTTCCTGAAATTTAGTAAATAATAAGACTATGTTTCTGCATAAAATGGTTGATTCTTTCTAAAAATCCGGAATCGAAGATGTCTGTTCAGTGGGTTTCATCAATATAAATTTCTCTGGAGTAAAAAACAACACAGTCCAGACAAGGAAATTTTATTATACTTTTTGTAGGAAAGAAATTTTTTTTTTTGGTACAGAAGGAAAGAAATTGGTTATCATCAATTGCCATCATTCTTTAAGTTAAAGATAGTTACGTAATTTGCAATTGAAAAAAAAAATGGTATGAACACATTTCTAAATTGACATATTTTGAAACTAAAGAGGAAAATATGTCATGTAGGGAAAGATTTGTCAACTGACAAGCCGTAAGTGAGAGAACCTCCCCACCCAACATGTCCCACACTTACGTGGCATCATACTTCTTCTGACACAAAGACTTTGTTGGGCCTCTTTCTGCTAGAAGGATGTAAAGTATGAATGGGTCATTGGACGGTGTTTTTGCCTCTCTGGGCCATGTTGAAATAGCTTTTATTAGCACTAGGCCTAGGAATTGTGGAGCAGACAATGGTTGGACTGTGCTTGGAGATCAGTTTTGTGGGCGCTTTTGGACTTGAAATGAAAGAAAGGAAGTGTGCTCTTTCTTTCGGTTTGCAATTTGAAGACAGATTCAGTTCTTCTGGAATGCTTCAGAGCCTTGAATCAACATTATTGATAGTGGGTTGCTTCGCTTGTCTGATTATCTTATCCTGACACAACTCTACAACCGACCAAGATAAAATTCTCTAAGTTTTATCCGTTGATGATAGGCACTAAGCAGTGACTGATTGATGGTATCTCTTATTTAAAATTATATGCCTGAGTCAGCCAATGATAGAGCAGCATGTGGGCAAATACTGAAGATCAACCAAGTTCCTTCTATCCATTTTACATTGCCGAATCTTAACCTTAAATTGAACGGTAACACCAATAGTCATTGTGAGTCTTTGTTTATTAAAAAAAAATAGCAATTGTATTCCGGAATGTAGATAGAAAAATCTGTCATATAAGCAAGTGATTCCTTGCTGATTTTACAGGAAAGTTGTCCAAGTCTGAAATTAACCGTGCCATGGGCTTGCCATGGGTTGCATTCCCTCAATTCTGTGGATGTAGCTGAGGTTTGTAAACCTTCAAATCTCCAAAGGAATCCAAGAACTGTGTACATACTATCAGTATTCTCCCTACTCCGTAGCACTGATTGAGAACAAAAAGAACTTGTTCACTTCATACATGGCATTGTCATGCGCTTTGGATTTGTAAGGGAGGGTCAGCTAGCTCTACCTTTGATAATTTCTCAGCATAATAACACATATTGCTCATTGTTTGGCCTCAAAATTTTTAGTGACTTATATTCTAAGCATTCTTATCTATGTATTGTTCAAAATTCAAGCACAGATTTTCTAGTTCTAATAGAAACCTGAGAAAGCATATCTATGGTATTCTGTTCTAGTGTGCAAGCTAAAGATTTCTTAAAGAACACATGGAAAGCATATGTTTAGAGTTTTAGGGGCTAAATGGAAAGACCACCTAAAGCTTTCTTAAAGACAAGGAGGTCTACCCTTGGAAGCTTTGAAATAAAATTCCTTTTGGGTCAAGCTTGTTGGAGGAAAAATAGAAGATGCCCTAATCTCCTTTAATATTTCTTCTATTTTAATTTGGTCAAGCAAGCTCCTTATAAGACTGTTCAAATAAGATGAGGCCGGCGGATGGCTTAAAGCTATCATGAGGAACAGCTAGGGTACAGTTCTAGCGTGCGAGCTCAACTTTGGTGACTATATTAAGCCAAACAGAGCTGGTTCAATGAGATCCCGTGTATACATTGTTGAATTATCAAGCCTCTGTTTTGTATGACTATTGTGTTAAGGAATCATGAAACCTTGAATGCACCAGATTACCTAAGGTTCTAGATAGCGTCTGCTGTGCAAACCAAACATGATCCTGCCCAATATGAAGTCCAATTAAGTGTTCGACAAAAAAAAAGGTCTAATTAATGGAGCCCATAAGCAATACTTGTCCAACAAAGAAACTGCTAAGCAGTAGGGTCCGGCTTAGCACTCCAAAAAGAGGTTGGTTACTTACTCGTTGTGTCATTATCTTCACACCTTAATATAATTTTTCAAGGTGTTAGGTATAAACTTATCATTGTACCTTATTTTGTGCATACTCTAGAAAATTAATGATAGTTAATATGTATTTTTCTTCAAGGTGTTGAATATAAATATATATATATATATGTATATATATGCTTGGGGAAAAAGAGATTCAAATAAATGTTCGGATACAATTATTAAAAGAATAGAATAGAGAACGAATTCAAAAGAAGTAGAACCTGTTCTAAACATAAAGTGAACAAGAATCAATATATAAAAACGTTGTAATTGCATGAGTGTATATATATAATGCGTGATGGTGAATCTAAGGCTTAGTCCAAAGAATTTATCCACCCCTTTTAAGAAGTGGATTCCCGCAGGCCTGAAATTTTACAGTTGCAAATTTTCCTCCTTTATACCAAATATATTTTTAATATATCATTGGTAGCCGTGGCAAATGTGGGTTGCTCTTGCTCACACAAATTGTTGCACATAGAACTGTAATACACAAATTTACATACGCAATCACCTTGGCCGCCTATCACATATGAGATTAGGCAGATAGCAAAACCAAATTTCAATGAAATTAAACGAAATATACACAAGCAGACAAAGTGCTCCATCGTGGCAAGGAAAGCAACACCATCTTTTTCCTTTTCTTCTAGCAGTACCACAAAAGAATTGAGTGGCAACCCTATCCATTTGAAATAATAACCAGCCATGGCATTACCCTCTCGCCACTTCTATGTTTTCAGAAAATCCCATTTTGGGAAGACTAAAGTAAATATTTTCCTAAGCAGTAGGCCCATTGAACAAAACTGCAGGCTTCAGCATCATCTGAAACGACCTACTTCATTCAAGCATGGGATAAGAGGATTAAAACACTAAAAAAAATACAGTATATATATATATATATATATATATATATATATATATATCTATACATATATATATTTTTGTCTCCTCCTCTCTATTTGCTTGACACTTGTCCATTTATTTTTTTTTTGCCCTCAACAATTTTTTTTTACTTTGGTCCTTTTGTTTTTTTTTCTCAACAATTTTTTTAGTTAAATCCTTAACATTATTGTGTGTTCTAGATTTGTTGTATTCTATTCAATTGCTGCAATACTTTCTCTAAAGGTAACATTAATCTATATGTAACAATAGTGATATTATTTCTACTTTTACTTCTTTTGTTATTCCATGTTTATATTGAACCAAATTTTCAATCAGGTTTTGTAACAAATTAACGAGCATGATTGTTCAAATCTTGAGTATTTTAATTTTTAACTCTTCATTTGTATGCACTGAATTTGAAAAAAAAATGTAAAGAAAAAATTTTCCCGTAGCGAAGCACGGGTAATTTTCTAGTATATATATATTTTTGTCTCCTCAAATGCCACGTGTCAGCCTCTGGTTTTTTTTTCAGTTTTTCCCTTTTTTCCTTCTTCAATCCTTTTTATTTGTTTATTTTTTTCATAAATTTAAAGAAAAAAAATCATTTATATGTGAATTTTATTTTTAATAGAAAAAAATAAACAACATAAAAAATTGATCTTTAAATTTTATATATTTATTTTCATAAAAAATTATTCGTTCAAATAATAAATTTTTATATATTTATTTTAATATTTATTAATAATGATAATAAATTTTAAAAATATAAAATCAATCTCCAAAAATATTGTTTAACTAACACATAACAATTAACAAATACTCAATAATTAAATAATTCTTCAAATGCATATACAATACATTTTTTTTAACGATAGATTACATTTACAAATGCATTTATAGTATATATTTTGTAAATCATTAATTTCTATATATTTAATGTTGATAATTAATAAAATAAAAATATTTTAATATTAAATATATATGTTAAAACATTTTAAAAATTAATAAAGTTAATAATTTTTAATATTATTTAAATTATATAAAAATCACTTTTTTTTGCTCCACGTCCAGCTTCACATTGGTTCTGTCATTCACTCATTTTCTTTCACCTTTCTAACCCATATCATTCAATGTTTTATCTCCCATACGAGCCATGTGTCGTGTCTTAATTGATTTAACATTTTATTTTTGTTTTTTTAAATATTTTTTTATTATGCCCTCTAATTTATTTTTAAGTTTTCATTTTTTAGTTAAGTTCTTTAATTTTATTTTATTTTGAATTTTTTTGTTATGCCTTTTAATCTATTTTTAAATCTTCAATTTTTTTCTCCAGCAATAATATGATTCGGCGCATAAATTAAAAAAATTCAAAATAAAAATATGATAGAGGGTTTAACAAATGATGCATTCTAAATATAAAAAATTAATAAAAAATAAAATAAAAAAATTCATTTATCTTTGAGTTGATTTTTAATCAAGGAAAAAAAATCTAACAACACAAAAGCTAATTAATTTAGATATTTTTAATTAAAAAAGTTTAGATCTAATTTCTCTAAATCTATTTTTTAAAATTATATCTCCACTAGCAAATGTAAACTTACTAAATACGAAAAATATACTAGCTATATAAAATCAATCTCAAATCACAATAATAGGTTCTTCTCTCGCCTCATAATAAATTTTTTAAAACATTTTTTATATTTATTAATAATGATAATAATTTTAAAAATATAAAAACAATATTCAAATATATTATTTAACCGACACATGACAAAGATTTAAAAATAAATAATACTTCAAATACATATAAATTATGTATTTTCCAAATTTTGCTTTCAAATAAAAATTATTATATGAAAGGGTGTTTTTTTTCTCTAATTTTTCTAGGAAAAATAGTTTTACTTTACATATTGTACTTTGGAGTAAATATAAATAATTCAATTAGTTATTCTTAAAATAAAAATATTTACAGATGGGTTTAAAACCTTACACATAATTAATAATATGAACAAAACATTCTTACCTAATTTTTTCTTACTTCTTTTTTAAATTGTCTGAACGCCGTATATAAAGATATATATATATATTAATGCTTTAGTTTTTATTGTTGTTGTATTATTATCTTAATTTGTTTGTTTCTAACACAAATTATCTGTTTGTCATACTATTTAATTTAAGTATTGTGTATTTTTTTAATCCAAGCTAATCTAAATTTTTCAAAAAATTATTTTTGGATATGTTGTTTGATATATAAACTCTATCATTAATAAACACGTTTCTTTTATAAATCTTTCCTTAGTAAACATGTTTCTTTTTTGTACTAAACATTATGAAGGAAATAAATATTTCTTATGTCCAATAACTCTTATTTAATAATCAATTTAACTAACTTTAAAAATTACAAAATAAAAATAGACCCGCAGCATTGCGCGGGCTTATATCTAGTATATATATATTTTTGTCTCCTCAAATGCCACGTGTCAGCCTCTGGTTTTTTTTTTTTCAGTTTTTCCCTTTTTTCCTTCTTCAACCTTTTTTATTTGTTTATTTTTTTCATAAATTTAAAGAACAAAAAAAATCATTTATATGTGAATTTTATTTTTAATAGAAAAAAATAAACAACATAAAAAATTGATCTTTAAATTTTATATATTTATTTTCATAAAAAATTATTCGTTCAAATAATAAATTTTTATATATTTATTTTAATATTTATCAATAATGATAATAAATTTTAAAAATATAAAATCAATCTCCAAAAATATTGTTTAACTAACACATAACAATTAACAAATACTCAATAATTAAATAATTCTTCAAATGCATATACAGTACATTTTTTTTAACGATAAATTCCATTTACAAATGCATTTATAGTATATATTTTGTAGATCATTAATTTCTATATATTTAATGTTGATAATTAATAAAATAAAAATATTTTAATATTAAATATATATGTTAAAACATTTTAAAAATTAATTAAGTTAATAATTTTTAATATTATTTAAATTATATAAAAATCACCTTTTTTTTTGCTCCACGTCCAGCTTCACATTGGTTCTGTTATTCACTCATTTTCTTTCACCTTTCTAACCCATACCATTCAATGTTTTATCTCCCATACGAGCCATGTGTCTTGTCTCAATTGATTTAGCATTTTATTTCTGTTTTTTTAAATATTTTTTTTATTATGCCTTCTAATTTATTTTTAGGTTTTCATTTTTTAATTAAGTTCTTTAATTTTATTTTTTTTTGAATTTTTTTTGTTATGCCTTTTAATCTATTTTTAAATCTTCAATTTTTTTCTCCAGCAATAATATGATTCGGCACATAAATTAAAAAAATTCAAAATATAAATATGATAGAGGGTTTAACAAATGATGCATTCTAAATATAAAAAATTAATAAAAAATAAAATAAAAAAATTCATTTATCTTTGAGTTGATTTTTAATCAAGGAAAAATCAAACAACACAAAAGCTAATTGATTTAGATATTTTTAATTAAAAAATTTTAGATCTAATTTCTCTAAATCTATTTTTTAAAATTATATCTCCACTAGCAGATGTAAACTTATTAAACACGAAAAATATACTAGCTATATAAAGTCAATCTCAAATCACAATAATAAGTTCTTCTCTCGCCTCATAATAAATTTTTTATATTTATTAAAAGTGATAATAATTTTAAAAATATAAAAACAATATTCAAATATATTATTTAACCAACACACGGCAAATATTTAAAAATAAATAATACTTCAAATAGATATAAATTATGTATTTTTCAAATTTTGCTTTCGAATAAAAATTATTATATGAAAAGGTTTTTTTTTCTCTAACTTTTCTAGAAAAAATACTTTTACTTTACATATTGTACTTTGGAGTAAATATAAATAATTCAATTAGTTATTCTTAAAATAAAAATGTTTATAGATGGGTTTAAAACCTTACACATAATTAATAATATGAACAAAACATTCTTAGCTAATTTTTTCTTACTTCTTTTTTAAATTGTCTGAACCATTATGTCGTATATAAAAATATATATATATTAGTGCTTTAGTTTTTATTTTTGTTGTATTATTATCTTAATTTGTTTGTTTCTAGCACAAATTATTTATTTGTCATACTATTTAACTTAAGTATTGTGTATTTTTTTAATCCAAGCTAATCTAAATTTTTCAAAAAATTATTTTTAGATATGTTGTTTGATATATAAACTCTATCATTAGTAAACACGTTTCTTTTATAAATCTTTCTTTAGTAAACATGTTTTTTTTTGTACTAAACATTATGAAGAAAATAAATATTTTTTATGTCCAATAACTCTTATTTAATAATCAACTTAACTAATTTTAAAAATTGCAAAATAAAATAGATCTGCAGCATCGTGCAGGCTTATATCTAATATATATATATATATATATATATATAGATATATATATCTTACAAACCTAGTTAATTTCTACACAAGGAGACAAACAATACTGTTGAATTCCTTAACTCCAATCCATCCTTATCCCATCGAGAAAGAAAATGGAACAGATAAACCAAATCAGTTCTCATCATCATCAAACATCCGACGTGGCTGGTTCATGCACATGGGGATTGTCAATGGTCATGACGACATGAAAACTTTTCACTGACCGTGGAGAGCCCACTTTGAAGTGCGAAATTAGTAAACTACAACTGGGAAAATATAGCACATCAGCATCAGCTCATCTGATCTTTTTTTTTGGTTACATCAGCTCATCTGATCTTTTTTTTTGGTTTTAAAACAAACACCAATTCCTGAGTCAGATCTCTAAGATATCTGATGATCGATGGAAGGGACACAATGTTTGGAGATATGGTGCGTACACCACATGGAAGTTTGATCCTTCTTTTCGGCATTAGTTTGATCCTTCAATTTACCTTGCAAAGTAGATATCAATGGCCCCATTTGCTGGCTGCTGTTACGCCATCACAGACCAATTTATCTACATAGCTTTCGTGTGGGATGTGAGGGTGGCTCTGTATTTCCTTCCCCTTCCCTGATTTGAAAGCTTCCAGTTTTCTGGACCCATTTGGGAATTGGTGCCATCAAATTAAAGAGAAAGGGAAACTTTTTAATAATTGTTTCCGAGATTGAACCCATTAGATATTCTCTTTTCGATTTAATTGTTCAAACAAAGCATGGCCATTGCCAATTCTTAGTTTCATTTTTTTTTCCTTTTTTTTATTATTATTATTTTTTTAATTCTTTTATTCTCCTAATAGTTGCATTTATTTTATATACATTATACCAATAAAATGACGGCTTAGTGGCAACGAAAAAGTCGTAAGATTTTGAACTTTCAATTTCGAATCTTATTAAATGTGAATTTAAACAAAAATAAAACTTCTAATAAAAATATACTATTCAAAAAATTTATACACATTACAATAATGAATGAAATACATTTTTAGTCTTAAAATTAATATTACAGTTATTTTGAAAGAAAATAAAATAGTTGTAGTTTCTATATTTTTTTTATTAAGTTGTCAAGTATTGAGTTTTAATCACTAAAATTAAAAATTCAACAGTATTGTCATTAAATAATTTTTATAAAAAATTATACATAGAATTAATAGAATTATTTAATATGAGAGAAAAATTGCAGCTTACATAGAATAAATGGTAGTTTAACTTGTTTCAATATTACACAACAAGAGCATTAATCCAATTTAACAACTTTTACAGCTGTATTTATCTAAAATTTTCTTTTAAACTATTTTGAATTGATTAATTAAAAGAAAAAGAGTAGGATAAAATATTGGAGATTGAATTATAAAGTGAGTATTTACTATAATTTTGATTTGCATATATCTTCTTAATCTCAAAAATCACCATCTGACAAGGAAAATCTAGTTAATTAAATCCCTACCACAATTTAGAGAGATAAAGTTTAATTGTGAAATAAAAAACATCAATTTTTCATTGATACAGATTTTGAAAACTCCTTATGGGTTTTTCCTTCATTAGTAGTGATAGACTAATAGACTACTATTTTGTTTAAGACTTTAAGGTCATGTTTGGTGTATAAGATGATGGATAGGATAGGATGATAATCATCCTATCTTATGTTTGGTGCACACATTAAAGGAGGATTGGATTGCAAGGAGGATTAATCATCCTCCTAGTATAGGATAACTCAATCCTCTCCAAAAGGTGATGATTATTCATAATCCCATAGGATTAGAAAAAAATACTCATATTTTATTATTTTATCCTTAACATTTATATTTAAAAATTAACTTAAACATTTAACAAAATAGTAAAGATCTTTAATTAGTTAATTAATATAATTTTTTTCCTTCTTTTTCTTTCTTTTTTTTTGTTTTTGATTAAAGAAAAATTATAATTTTGATAAAATAATATTTTCCTGTACACATTTTTTTAAAATATTTTTTAGAAAATAAATTTTCAAACATAAAAAATATTATAAAATATATTTTTTAACTAGTTTTTCCTTACATCTAAATTTTTATTTTTCTTTCTTAATTTTTTTCTTTTTGCCTAAAAAAAATGAAAGAAAAGTGACTATTAACCATAAATTATTAGAAATTATATATTTTTTAATTCATCAAAATTGAATTATTAAATTTAACTTGTATTTTTCTTTTCTTTTTTTGTTTTATATTTCCTTATAATTGACAGAAAAAAAAGGAAAGAAGATAAAGAAACCATAAAAATTTAATGTAATTAAAAAATAAACTTATTTTCAAGAAAAACTCAATTTTCTAAAAATAAAGATATTTAATTTACAATAAAAAATTATTTTAAATTTAAATCATATAAAAGAAATAAAAAAAGGAAAAAAAATAAAAAAAATACAGAAAATGCTTTTATAAAAATTCATTTCTTAACAAAATAATTTTTTTGAAAATGTAATATAAATTTTTTAGAAGTAATTTTTTATTAAAAAAATCAGTTAAGAAATTGGATTATTAATTATAGTGTTGTAAATAATATTTAAAATTTTCATTTTTCATTTATATTTATAACAAAAAAAATTACAAATTTATATTATGTTACTTTAAAAAAGAGTACTTAAAAAAATCATTTTATACTATTTTTAATTTTTCACATAATAAATATTGTGAAAGACATAAAAAATCATCATATCTTATTCTTAATCCTTGTACACACCAAACATAAGATAGGAGGATATAATCTAATCTTATCATATCCATAATCTTATATTATCTTATCCTATCATCATCCTATGCATCAAACATGACCTAAGATGTGATAATCTCCATATAATATTGACTAATTTTTTTTAAATAATAAATTGACCTTTATCTTGGCCATTGAATTTATTATTAGTGTCCACTCAGAGATTAGAAGAGTGGGCAAACCGAATCCAATTTAGATTTGACCTTTGCCCTCTTAGTTAAATCTATTGATTTGTTTTCGAGTTATATCAAATTACTTGCGTGTAATATAAAATACAAATTTCATGAATACATGTCAAGCACAAATTTTTTATTTTGATAAAATTAATTTATAATTTTTATGAAAATTTAATTCGCACATTCATGATTTTTTCATTTCATTTCTTGTGTTGTGTTATATTATTGCATCTCAGAAGTGGTGTGGTGTAAAGAGTAATGAGAAACAACAAAACCCACCCTTTTCCCCTACACTACACTACACATCTTTCGCTTTCAAAAACCTTATCTTCAATTTCCAGAGAGTTGAATTTCTAGGCTGTAACACCTAAGTTAGTGAGCATGGGACCTCTTTCGTTTTAGTTGGAGATAAGACACGATTCCTTGAAAGTTCAAACATTTCCTTCTCTGCCAATGTTGGTGGTGAAGAAGATATACACAGGCAACATTATTGAAGCTTAGATCTTAAGGCAAGCTCCATTAAACGCCAATTGTACAATTAATGGTGGCTTCCTTGTAGTTTCGTCTCCCCAATGAATACGTTTAATAAAATTTCCTTCCCTTCCACTTCTCTCCGTGAAGAACCAGTCATCTGAAATTTTCTCGAACTAATATCAAATTTTCGAGTAAATCAGACTCTCTTTGTTGAGGCATAATTAAAACATCTCCTCGAGTTCCTGTGGGCTAATTGAATCAGTTCTTGCGATAGTTATAGGAATAATTTCTAGTGCCCCTTGCAGCTCTCAAGAGACACTTTTAGATTTAAAGTTCTAATTTTCCTTTATTTTTGTGAAGGAATTTTTAGATATTTCTCTTTGCTTTTCTTCTTTTCCTTTTCTATCCTTTAGGGCTTTTAATTATATTTACCATAGTTTAAATCAAAGTTAAAGTTGATTATTTGTACTTTAATTTCACCTTCTTCTCCAACGCTAAGGTCATCTTCTTTAAAGTCTAAATTCGTTCACTTTACTTCCCCTTGGCGTGTCTCCAAATAAATTCCAGTTATGTAAATTCCTCGACCACAAGTTGTCCGTTTCCAATACCTGCAAAACAAGAAAGAAAATCAATAATAAACTGCAAAAAAAAGAAACTTAAAAAATAAAGGGAAAATTAAAAGAAAACAAAAAAAGGAAAAAAATTAAAAGGAAAAATTTAAGAAAAAGGAAAAAAAATACAGGACATGCGAAAACGATGAACGGAACGAGTCAAAAATGACAAAGAAAGAGAACGGAAGAAACTGCTGAAATGGAAAACGGAAAACCAAACGGAACACTGAGGAAAAACAGCGCTGGAATGGAATGAAATGGTGTTTGGAGACCAAAACAAATGGAAGAAATAATCCTGGAAACCAATCAGAGCTTAAATATGGCCTGGGATTTTTAGATTGGAGTTAGTTTGATTAGATCAGGTTAGTTGTTTTAGATTTTATGTTCTTTTTGCCCAAAACCTCCTCAAATTTGCCATTGGCTGCAAATGTGTGTATTTACACAATCAAAGTATATGATAATATGTTCCTCGGATTTTACGGTTTCGGTCACCCGGAGTACACAATCATATGCGTCCCGAATTCTTCGTCCAGATCTCCAACCTATCCGCCGAAATCTGACTTCACCGCCGCCGTCCGCAGTCTTTACTCCAAAGCTCGATCTCCAATCACCGGAAAATCTCGGAGACTTAACCAAAAAGCGTTAAAAATATTACACCTACCGCAAAAGGAATCTTCATAAATCCTCAGCTTTTGACATCACGGACAGCCGGCTCGGCCTCGGCTGGAACGCTGCGCGACGACGCTGCTGGTGGGAGGAAGGTCTAATCAAAGCCGACAAAGCTCTCTTAACCAGATCCCCTTCGACTCCTCCGATTCTCACCAGCGAGTTTGTCATAGCAGATCTGCGCGCGTTGAGCCGATTACTCGGCGCGTAACTTGTCACCGCGTGCGAACTATTAAAACTCTTATGAAGACTGCAACGGAACGATCCCGGATGCGTCGTAGGAGAACACATGCAAGTCCGCTTCGGCTGTTTGCTCTGTAAATTCTTCAACGCCTCGGTGTTTCTACGGACGGTAGTAATCGAACGGTTGGGCGATATCGGCCGGTTGTCGAGAGAAAATCGCACGGATGGCGCAGATGGAGAACTGGTGTAGAGATTGACACGTGGCGGAGAGACAGATCTGTGTTGATTAAAGAAAGTTGAGGAGCGCGAAGAAAAGCTTGAACTCGAATAAGCGAAAGCTGAGGAAGATGATGATGGAGACCGTGAGGCGTAGTGAGAACTGAACCGGCCAGAGGGGGAGAGGGATCGGAGAACCGGACCGCTCGGTTTTCTAGAAGATGTAGCCATTTTTTTAGGTGTAGCGGAAGAGAGAGAAAGTGTGGAAAGATAGAGAGAGAAAAAGAGCTTTTTTTTTTTATTTCAGAAAAGCCGTGTTTGGCTGTTTAGTTGGGCAAACCCAGCTTCACTCGAGCCATGTATTTATAGGATGAGGAGGGGTCAGATTTGGAAATTTCGCGATATTTTCAAAGTCGGGAATTATTAGTTCTTTGGTTTTGCGTTTGTGCCCCTAAACTTTTGTTTAATTATTTTTCACGCCGTTGGAACCTGGAAGTTATTAATGTTTGCGGCTATACAAGTCAATGTTATTTTCTTATTTTCATATTGCTTTTTCTTGAGATATTTCTTTTTTTTTTGGTTAATTATAATTTATAACTAGATAAAGAAGGTTTGGAAATTATTTATTAATGCATAAAATGTTATAGAAAATTAAATGAATTTGCAATAGCCAAGAATATTTAATTTGCTATGAATTTAGAGTTGTGTAAAAAAAGCGCAAAGTAATGTTATTTCTATTATCAAAATTATAACATTTAAGAATATATTTTTTTAGATTATTATTTAATATATTATTAGTAGAGTTTTAAGATTTTTCAAACATGATTAAAATGGTGTAACATACCCGTTTAAAAAATATTTAAAATAATAAAAAAATAAAATGGAGTATGTATTACCATTCTAACCTTATTTTTGAAGTTTAAAAATTATATTGACAATGTATTAAATAATAATTTTATGTTAATTATCTAATTATACGGGTTGTTTTTCTTAATTGTACAATTAATTTAATCTTTCTTGTTACGTAAGAAAATATTAGAATTGGCATCATTTATTGTGACTTAATTAAGTAATTTTATTCATTTAAAAAATGAATTAATATACATTTAAAAAGATGGACCACTAAAAATGAAATATTTTAAATGTTTTTAATTAAATTGCCCTTACCCAATAACTAAAAATATTTTTCTGTATGTATTGAAAACAATTGAGTTGAGAATATTATTTTCGAGTATATTAGAATCTACATAAAATAAAAAAAATAAAAAAATTCTCAAACGAAAAACAATTTGTAGGGATAGAAAAGTAAACAAATTTTATTTTCTCAAAATGGAAAAAGGGCGCATTTATAAATTATATCCAAAAAAATAGAAAAATCCAATTTTTCCAAAAAAAAAAACAAGAGGAGAAGCGTTAAATGAGAAAGTGCGAGGAGAGAAATGCAAAAGGGAAAAGTGTGGCAGAGCTGCCAGAGCAGCGTTAAAGACGTAAGACCTAACCACAGCTGGTTGGGTTGGGGTTAGTTAATACCAGTTAAGATATATGGTTTTTAGTATTGAAGCCAAGTAGCCAACCCAACCAAACCAAACCAAACTGCCAACCAACGGATTTGGGAAAAGCTATGGGCTGTGTCGCTTCACTCACTGACACCAATCCAACCAGTAGAATATAATTCTTGAATAGAATAGAGGCAAAAAAAAACAAACAAAAGAAAAGATTGATCCGTTAAACTGACAGCTTTTGGGAACGCCGAAGAGCTTTGTGCCACGTATGTGTCCTGCTTTATGACACTCACTCTTTTAAGATTCCGCTATGCATCCCATGATCCATCCGATATCCATAGCCTCTCCATTTAAATTTTTCGTTTAGGTAAAAAAATTCCATCCACATGATGTGGGATGATGAATGATGATGTCCCTATCCTGATTGTGATGGCTGCACATGGAGCTTCATGCTCCTCTCCTCACCATCTTTCAACTTCTTTCCTTTTTTTTTCCTGTTCTTTCGTTTTCTTTCTTTCTTTTTTTTTTTCCCTTTTTTTGTTTTCTTTCCTTGAATGCGTAAAAAGTGCAAGAGGTTCTTGGTATTAAAATGATAAGAAATTAATCTAAAATAAATAAAAAATATTATATTTATATGTTTAATAAATTTTAGATTTAATTTTTATGAATTTTTTTAAGATTATTATCTCACACATTATCCACAGAATTTTTAGATTGCACATACGAAATTAAAATAATAATACATATTTATTTTATTTTTAATTAATTTTTTATTTTTAATATTTTTTAAATGGTATATTTCACCTGCCTAACTTTCTTGTAAAATTTAAATATTTCGCTTATAGGATATTACGTAATAATTTTTTATTGTCATTTTAATACTCGACAAGTGAATTTATTTCAATAAAGAAATTTCTCAAATGCACTTTACATATATGGTATATTTGACACCATTTCAATTGAACTGTTTTTTTTTGTTGTAAAAGAAATATTAAATAACTGAATATGGTGGTTGGAATTGAACCCAAAACTTACAATATCTCACATTTCATCTTTAGCCATTCGATCAATAAGTTGTTAACATTAACGACCTATATGATTACTTAATTACAACAGAGTATAAATTGTTTGATATATTTTCATGATAATATGATTATCATAGATTGAAACATTGTTGACAAATAAAATCAAATGTATACAAATACAAACTAACCGGGGTTATGGACCAAGCATTTGACAGCCACGTAATTTTATCATAATCATTCATGAAATTCTCATAGCAGACGTATTGTAATTAGATGAATGAGAACCATGGAGTGATTGTCATATTCCCCTTCGGCAAATAGTAGGAATCAACTGTATTCTGTGGTTGCAAAAAGAGACCAAATCCTAAGGTATGGTGGGGGGCTGATCTTAGGAGATAACAATTCAAAGTTGAGACACACATTTCTAAGTAAAAACATACACCGACACATGATGGACATGATACTATTATTGTAGTTCATGAATGTAGCAAACAATGTAACCAAAAAAAAAATGTAGCAAACAAACAAAATAAAAAACAAAGGCAGCCAAGCCTGCTAAATCTGGTCACACCGAAAGCAGATAGTGAAAGCCATTTTAATTTAGGTATTTCGAGCTTTTTCCAATCAATCAATGGACGACTCGCTCCCTACGCAGAAGATTCTCCGCTTTTCTGCAAAACTACACTCAATGACACGTAGCGCCATGTGGAAATCAAATTATGGAAACGGCAACAGCAGCAGGGGAAAAGTAGGTTTGACAAAGTCAGTGTCAAAATTAATCAAACAGTAATTATTTCATCTCAATTATTAATTAATTAATTCATTTAATATTTTATTGTAGTTGTCATATATAAAACTGTTAGGCATGCCAAAACGTGTTGGGCCTAGTGTGGGCGTATAGAATATTTGGTGGTTGTACTGGCGGCAAGTACTTTTTTTTTTTTGGTTACAACTGGCGGCAAGTATTTGAACTTTAGAAAGATATTTATTTTCTTTACCAATTAATAATTAATTAATTAATCAGTGCTAATACATGTTATTTTTCCCTCTTAATTGAGTTCTTAATTTCGTCAATTGGGACAACGGTGGGAAGTTAACTTATGAGATTGAAAATCATTGCATTCTATAAAGCTCTTTTTTCTTCTCACTTTAGCTAGATTGAATTAATGGATTTGTTTTGTGAAAAAAAAAAAAACACTAAAACATTGGCAATGTTACTAGAATTTCATCCTTCTTTCCTCTTAAATTTGGTCGTTTGTACAAAAAGTAAAAATTAGGTTGTAATTCATAAATTTTTGGTAGGCCAACCTACGTAATTTGAATGGAAGGTTGAAGGGACATTTCATGTCCAACAAAAAAGTTAACGTTAGAGGGACAATTATTAACCTAAGCTGGGTTCTCTGTATGATGTTATTGGAAAGCTTGTCTGCTTTTATTACAAGCACTGATCATATGTCATTGTTAATCTTGCTCCCCAAGCCATAAAAGTAGCTGCCCAACTTAATCTAGACGTTAGACAATTTTTTTTATTTAAGTAAATCATAAGTAATAATTTAAAATTAACACATATGTACGGTATTAACATTATTAACATCTAAACAGCTTGGATTTAGATATAATAAAAAAGAATAATGTAAGCAAACTGATCTTTTGGTGATTAGAACTGCCCGGAAGTGTAGCCTCAATCTTCTGGTTCAAGGAATGAGAATCTACCATTATCGTGAGATCTACTTAATAAGATATATATATATATATATATATATATATATATATTTACAGGATGACACCCAATTGCATTATGCTTGCATTTGTTAAATTAAAATAGTTGCACATTGATTACCTAATCATTGCTTTGTTAGTGGAGGAAAAAGAGATTTGGATCCTTCTCTTATTGTTAGAAAATCCCAATTTAAAGATTTTAATTGGAATTTGAATCTAAAAATAATATATATACACACACAAAAGATCAAAGTGAATTATATATATGTGATTTGGACATTTATTAATTACTTATGTGGTTCAAAATTATTATTTAGTATACAATGAATCAATAAAACTTTAAAACTCCACTAGTAAAATTTTAATCATTTTATTATATTATTTTTTTTAAAATAATATATTCATAAAATTTCGACATCTATCTAACATTTAATAAGATAAAAGGGACAATTTTTTTTTGAATTGCTTAAATGTTTAACCCAATATAAAGTTAGATTAAAAAGCAAAAGTGCAATCCTTACAATAACAACTAAAAACAGAATATATATATATCTATAAATATATATATATATATTTATAGATATATATGGCTTAATAGCAAAATAAGCCCTCAACCTTTAGCCCAAAATGCAATTCAGCCCTCAACATTTTATTGCATGAAATTCAGTCCATAAACTTTTATTTTAGTGAAAACAGACCAAATCTGTTAAATGAACTAACTGCCGTTAGTTTTGCATACATGGCATGCCACGTGGCAGCTAACTAAGCTATCTACGTCAACTGCCACGTATGCAAAACTAACGGCAGTTAGTGTCATTTAACAGATTTTGACTTAATTGCATAATCGTAAAAGGTTGAGGGTTTATTTCCATTGAAATAAAAGTTTATGGACTGAATTTCATGTAATAAAACGTTGAGGGCTGAATTCCATTTTGGGCTAAAGGTTGAGGACTTATTTGGCTATTAAGCCCCTCTCTCTCTCTCTCTCTCTCTCTCTCTCTCTCTCTCTCTCTCTCTCTCTCTCTCTCTCTCTCTCTCTATATATATATATATATATATATAAATGTTGGATGGACTCATTTATCATTTCTTTTAAAACTACTCTTCATGTGAATTGGAGAGATGTTGAGATTTGTGGTAAACCATCAAAATTTGATTCTAGAATCATAATTTGATACGTATATTCCTTTGTTTTTGGTTCGTATATATTCCTTTCTTAATTCACATAATGTATTATTCTTACAACATTTTAGCAATTAATCTTCTGCATACATTGTATCACTTGGACACCTAAAAGAGTGAAATAAAAAAAAAGGTGCATGTGACTCTTTAAATCGTCATCTATTAACAAAAAATTTGATTGCATTTTAGTGAAATTAATTTATTAAAAGTTAAATCAACATGAATGAATCAATTATTCTTTTCCTTTTCATTTCCTTTTGTTTTTGCAGCATGTGCACGAGTCAATGTACCCTTGGCTATTTATAATTAATTAGATGTATCTATAGAAAAGAGTAAAGAAAGATCTAATGTTGAAATGTTCTTCATCAAAATAAATGTTTATTTTTTCGTGCACATTTAATTGGCGGCTATATTGCTTAAGACATTTGAGAAATGGTACATTTCTTAGTAAAATTGAAAAGGTTGATTAAGGTTTTGAGTTCGAGTCTTGTAAATAAAGAAAACAACATTGACAGAGCTCTCTCATTTAGGGTTTGACAGTAAATTGATTAAGGTTTCGAGTTCGAATCTTGTGAATAAAAAAAACAACATTGAAAGAGCTCTCCCATTTAGGGTTTGACAATAAATTGATTTCGGATTAATCGGAACTTAAAGTAACTTTCAGATACTAGAAGGTTTTGACCAATAAAAGAAAAGGTTGATTAACATTTTACTTTTAAATTTCTTTTTCTAATTAAGAAAGAAAACAAAATTAACATTAACATTTATAATTTAACCCTCTGGAAATTACTGGTATAGATGAATTCGTACAACAAAAAGGCTCCACTTCCCTTCAATTTCATCATTTCAATTTTCAAAGTAGTTGGTATAGAAAATTAAAAGCACGAAGATTCAAAGGAATCAAAGAAGAGTGTTTTGAAAGGGGCCAAAACCAGGAAATTAGAGCACAGTATATATACAGTACCCAACTAGCTAGCCAAGCCACCCATGTTGGACTCAGTTTTCTCGACACTTAAGAAAGTTCTCAATTAAACAATTTAACATCTTCCAATGCACACCAAATGCCAAGAAAATTCTGGGGCACCTGATCTCCCTCTCCTTCCTTTTTCCTTGTAGTTTAATTTCCTTTCCCTCTCAATTCTGCTCAAAATTAAGTTTGAAGGTACTGATTAAGATAGCTTTCATTGTCATGTTTATCATAATTTATTTGATTATCTCTCATTACATCATTGAATTTTTTTTTCTAAATTGTATCAAAATGATCCTGTTTTCGCTTATGGCTTTCATCGCTTAGAAGAACTTGTTCACACATGAATGAAAAATGATCATGTGATCAAGCAGGGAGACAAAACAATTCGAGGATGTGTGTGTATATGTGTGTATGTGTGTCGTTGTTTATGGTTAATATATATATTTTAAATTACCTAGTGAAATTGACAGCTTTAGAGTTTAGTGAGGTAACTTAATTGGTTATATATGATTCTACAAAAATTAAAAGAAAAAAAATGGTGTGATGTGATGTTGAGCAGATGATTTGACTTACTAATTAATTCTTTTATAAGGGTGATATTAAGTTGACTTCTACTTCACTTTCTTAGTAACATATGTCTTTAATTGGTTTTTAGAGGGGCGAAGTAATTATTTAATTTGGAAGTGAAAGTTTTATTTCTGTAACACGGATCAATAATATTTTCAGAAATTATTTGAGTTTAATTGTAAGAAATATATATTTTCTCACATCAATTTGATGTATTTATTTATAAAATTTTAACATTTGATGATCCCATCTCACAAAAATCATTATCTAGTCAACCTTTAAATTGATTTCTTATTCGGGATTATGTTTGAAAAGTCCTAAAAAAGATTATTGTCTTTGTAATTCTTTAATATGAAAAAATAAAACAGATTTCAACCTGACACATTGTGTTCTTATTTATTGAGCTAAATGCTGTATATAATCGTCTTTCTATGACACAAAAATGAGATTAAATTAGGTAAATTTATGACTTCATGTTTTTTTATATGTTACTTGTATCGTTGTCATTTTTCTTAATGCTTGCCATTGCCACCCTTTAAGCTTTTGAATTTTTCTTAAGCATTCCAATTTTAATTCCGTCCGAATACAGGTTTTGATCATCGAGATAGGCTGACTGAGCTCTATTAACGAATTTTCAAACTTTACTAATGTTGTTTTGAGCACCAAAATATGATTATTTTTTTGTAGGGAGAAAAATAAGTGGGAAATCTCAGTTAGTTTCAGAAAATTTTCATGACAAACGATTGTCCAACTGAGAAAGGAAAGATACGGAAAATGAAGACAAATACGTAGAGAGGTCTGAATCCCTATAACATTCCTCCTCCATGTGCAATGACTTCTGTTTTGTTTGTACATAGCAATAAAGATAGCTGTGCTTCTACGCAAACGGCTCCATGGCCTCCACTTGCTTTGTGGTCCTTGGGTTTTGGGAAAGTATAAGTCATAGCCGCTTTGAAATTTTCGCATTCAAAGACAAAATAATGAGCTGTTGTTTTGTATTCCGTCTCCACCTGGTGTGGAAGCCCACAAGTTTGGAAGCCAAGAGCCAGCCGTTTCGATGTTTGCTTGATTCAGCTCGGCTGGTCAAAGTCAAGCTTTGTTTTTGACCCCTTTAAGCTCAAGATTTCTTATCTGGTTGGCTTGGAGTTGGAGTTCAGATACCCTAAATTTATTACGCCAACGTTTTTGTGCCACATTGACATTGGACTGCCTCGTGATTTGAAATTGGAATTGAATATTTGGCATCAAATTTAGAATCAACATCTTATAATAGAAGGCAGGATTTGAAATGAGGGCAGTTAAGCATTCTTTAAATGAGGCAAGACTAGTATAATGGTGTTATTGGGTTAGTTGTTTTTATTTTTTTAATAAATAAAATAACTGATATTTGATTTATAAATTTTTTTAAGGAATTCTCTAAAAATACTTTTAAAGATGAGTTAAATATACTACATAAAGCAATACTACTATATTAAATGATATTTAACAATTAATTTTATCAATTTTAATATATTAAAAGACTAAATTACTTAAACATTAACCTTCATACTTTTTTAAGAACACTTATTAGCAAAATAAGACGACAACAAGTAGGATGCTTATTAATTTTGAGGGATCGGTAACTGTGTCCCATTCGAACTCCATTATTAAAACTCGAAATTGTTTATTTAGTTAAAAGTGGTGTAAGCACTCGTTATAAAAAATCGATCCAACTCAAGTTCACTAATAAAAAATAAGCTTCAACTATTTTTATGTATTTTATTAATCAAAATTGAATTTATAAATAAAAATATTTTTATAAAATAATTTATCAATTACAAGTAATATACACACCAAAAGAAATATAAATATTTTTAAGAAAATCATTATTTATGATCAGATTCAGATAATAGATATCTTAAACCTTTTACCCGAACCCCTTAGGAAGTGTCAAATATCCATTTATATCATCCAGATTAACAAAACCGATAATTTATTGATATGGAAGTTAATGCATCTAATTGCATTCAACATTGTTCTGCAATATGCAAAATCTAAGAAATTATTATGTAAAACAATAAGTTTATTAAAAACTAAAGATTAAGTATTTATAGAAAAATTAAATTGATACATTGAACCCTAAATTGACTGTAAAAAGGGGAGTATATTTAATTGATTGAAATTTTTTTTGAAAAGTAATCAAAAGTTGGGTATTCAAGTAGTCGAATCACAATCATTTTGTCTTATAACTAAAATTTTGACAAATTACCAAGTACCAATTACAATTGTTTTTATTTTTACCAAACATGATGGCTTGATTTAAGAAAGAGAAAGCCTCTTTTTGCCCTTTCTTGCTCTGGCAAACTCATGATAATTAAGAAAGGAAAAAATATATGTATATATTGCCACTTATTAAGAGCTGAAAAAGATCTTTTTTTTTTATAAAGATATTATATGTTATATATTAGAATTGACAGAAAATAAAAAGATTTTTTTCCAAAAAAATAAAAAGAAAATAAAAGTTACGATTTCAGTTTTCACTAACTATATATATGCTTATTATCATGTGTTTTTGTGGATTGACATTCATAGCTGCTCAACTATATTGAATTAATGGTTCCATCATATATATAAAACATCTCAATAACCTTTATGTAATCTTGAAATAGCATAATTATAAAAGAAAAAGATTAATCCTTAGCAGATCATGCAAACTTTTTACCTTAATCTCCAACCCATTCCTTTTTTTTAATTTTAGAAAACAAAGATATATAAAGAACAATAAATGGAATGAATCATCCTCAATTCTCAAATGTGAAACACCAAATATATAATGCAAAAAAAAATTAATGCATCACAGTTCAATCTTATGTCACTCTGCCAGTAATTTCTAAAACTTTGGCTGAATGCTATAATATCATGAACATGGTAAAAAAATAAAAATAAAAATAAAAAATTAAATAGAAAGGTAAAATATTTTCACTGCTTTTCACTACCACTCCCACATGCCTTTATATATACATATAAATCCCTACTAAACCACCAACATATGATCAGGAAACTGCAACCCCAAACCCGTTTCTGTTGCCATTCAATAAACAAAACCTGGAAGGCTTAGGCTGGAAATTCCTTCTCCTTTGCATGTCATGGCTCGATGGCTTGATGATTTGAAGCAGAAACGCCTTGATGGAATTTGCTTTGGCAAACATGGCTAATTCCCAGTGACTTGGTGAGACACGAACCACCCTAGTCCGACTCGGTGGCTGGTTGAAATTCCTGTGCAGGCTACACCTGAAGGATCCCGGATGCGTGGTAGGGGAACACAGACACGTAAGGGTTTGCGATGACTTGGGCTTTGATGATGCGTTTTTTGAAGCCATGGGATGGTTCAGAAAAGCTTTGAGCAACCGGAAAGACGGGATCTAGATGTTGAAAATTCTCTTGTTTGTGTGGCAAACTAATGGGAAGATGGAGAATATTGGGGATTTATAGCTTTGAAAAACATGTTTAAATTATCTTGGTAGCCTTTGCTTTTATAGTTTTTTAATTAAAGGCATAACATTAAATGGTGTTTCGGTAGTAAGAACAGACTATTGGTTAAGAGGGCTATCAATTTATCCACTTTTGATTAAATCTGACAATTCTAGATATGATATAGTGATAAAATAGAAAAGTGACAGAAATTAAAATTTAGTAAAGATTATATATGAATACAAAAAATTAAAAAAAAATTACATTTAACATGTACAAAAAAATTTTAATACGACATATTTTATAGAATATTAACACGAATTGTCAGATCTAGTTTCATGTTTAGTTGTTCATGTAAATTTGGAGGGATAAAACAGTAATTACATCAATGATTAATCTAATTTCCCTTTCAATGTCCGGAATCAGTTGGAAATAACTAAGGTCTATCCACTGGTGACTGCTAAATACATGCATGACCATGAATGAGAGAGCCTTTTATTCCAATTTCCAGCTATTAAAAGGCTTAATAACCAAATAGGCTCTCAACCTTTAGCATAAAATAGAATTAAGCTTTTAACATTTTATTGCGTGAAAATCAGTCCATAAACTTTTATTTCATTGTAAATAAACCCTCAATCTTTTAAAATTATGCAATTAAGTCCAAATATGTTAAATGAAACTAATTTCCGTTAGTATTGCACATGTAGCATGTAACGTGACAGCCAACTAAGCTATCTACGTCAGCTTTCACGTTAGATGTCCAAACGGTAGTTAGTGTCATTTAACAGATTTGGACTTAATTGTATAATTTTAAAAGGTTAAGGGTTTATTTACAATGAAATAAAAGTTTATGGGCTGACTTTCACGCAATAAAACATTAAAGGCTTAATTCTATTTTATGCTAAAGGTTGAAGGTCTATTTGGCTATTAAACCCTATTAAAATGACTCCTAAAATTGGCCAAAAAAAAAAGCTACTGAAGTTCCTATGGTGGTCCAGTGCCATTGACATTTGAGCTAGAACACTAACAAGGGCGGTTATGGGTTCCTTTCTTTCGGTTTCATTCATGTTTTTTCAAGCTCAACAATTCCAAATTAATATTCCATTTAGTTTTTTGAAACCCCATGGCCATAAATGGCCTGGAATCTTTAGATAAAATCAAACTAAAAAATCTCGTAAGAGCCATTTCGAAACCTAAGTGTGTGTATGTATGTGTGTGTGTGTGTATATATATATATATATATATATATATATATATATATATATATATATATATATATATGAGTAGGGATCCACTTACACATGTGTAAAATAAATTTGTTTTACACATTTTTATATCTTCATATAGGATTAATATTTTTACAAACCAAACGTTGGATTTAACAACCTACTCATATTTATTATGTATGTAAATTTTTTAATCAATATGTTATTTCTATCATTTTAATTGAGAATAGTATTTTTTTCAATATATATCAACAGTTGAAATTTTATTTTACGAAATAAATAGTTAGATGTATTCGATTAATTTGAAATTTGGCATGCATGATCTATGTAAATAGAACATAAAATTTAACGGTCGGATTAAAAAATTATAAATCATATAAAAAGATATGAAAGTGTGTAAAACTAAATTTGTTTTACACATATGTAAGTGAATCTCTCCTCTATATATATATATATATATATATATATATATATATATATATATATATTTATATTTATATAACTTCTATAAAATGAAGATTATAGTTTTATAGCCTTATCAAAACTTTGGATCAAAACAAACGATACCTCAGAAATTAAGTGCGAGTCTCAACACTAAGAGTGAATAGTATGATAGACCAAGGGTCTAAATTATTCAATTTTATATTAATTTGTTAATTGATTTATTTATTAATTCTTTGAACTCTAAAATTTACTTATAAGATAACTTTGTCAAATTTTAGTACAGAAAGAATATCAAATTTGAGTTAACTTGAATTCCTTGCTCATCTTTGAGGTCGGTCGTGTGGGGGCAAGAGAGATAAAACTTGTATGAAATTAGCCCTAGCAAGAAGCTAACAGCCTAACATGCATCGCCGCCTCCCCTTCCATAAAACTTACACGTAGTAGAACTTGCATATTCAAATCTACAATTGGAGGGACCCTAATCTCATTGATTAAGACCTGTTACCAACTTTTCTATATAACCTCGGTTTTGGGACAATTTACAAAGGAAAATGTTTAATGTCATAAATATTTTCAAGGATTGAACTGATAATTTCAGAAGATCTAATCATGGCTTTAATTCATGACGTCTTCTGCCATTGGTAATTTGGATCCAGCTTAACTTTTCAAATGGAGAATCAATGACAATTTTTCTTCTGTTATCTTTCTTTCTTTATTCCAAATCTATTATTCTCCATGAAAAGCGGGATTTCTTTCTCTTTCTAGAATTTCAATTCATAATCTGCTGGTAATAATTTGACTGGTGTTTCTTCTTGTACAATCACTAATATTTTCTTTACGGATTAGCTTGTAAGAGTACCTAATTTTTACTTTCACTCAAAGAGTGACATGGTGGGTTGTGTGTGGAGAAAGTGATATGGCAGTTGATCAAACTTGCCCTTGCTGATGTTGATTGATGGCAAGGCACAATCTGTAGTCTCCCAGATAAGTATACCATATTGTTACTTGCCGCTTTATTTCTTTATTTTTTTAGTCGGTCCAGGATTGAATTCTAGGTGAAGCTAATCTAATTGATTGGATGATTCATAAAGAATACATGAATGGTCAAATGGTGCTGCTTTTTGTTGGCTTTTCATTGTTGAAATATGGTTATAACTTTAGAATTAGGAAATCTTTCACATATTTATTTACAAGCATATATTTAAATAATTTTAAAGTATATGCTTGTAACTGTTACTGCAACTTGATTTTGTAACAGTTACAAGCACCAAGAATCCAATACTGGCAGATGCTGCAGGGAAAGATGCTCCTCTAATCACCTGAGATCTGGAAAGAGAGAGATTGTAAAGAAAAGAGAATGCAGATGTCAAAATTTGAATTTCAGATTTGTTAGAATTATTTTTTTAAAAAAAAAAAACTACATAAATCAACTGGATTAAACCTTAAAAACTCAGCAGCATATTCCAATGGAGGAATCAACTGAAGTCTGGGTCTCTTTGGACCGTAACATAGAGCCTAGCCACTGAGTTCAAAGCAATCTCAATCCTTGTTGCTTAACAGCCGAAAAACTAAGGTTCCTTTTAATTTGATGTTTTTGTCATTTTATTTAAACAGAAGAATAAAGTAAAATAAAAATGAGTATAGTAAAAACCAAAAATATCAAGCAAAAGGCTAAATTAAATTTTCCATGCACAATACATGAACCAGTGGTTTATTATAGGCCGTTTGGAATAAATGTGGTGAGAATCTTACTGGTCAAAGAATCTGTTTGTGCTTAAAATGGATCTAAGTGCATTGGTTAGATGAAAGGAATAGGAGGCTGAGAGGAGGCGGAAGCTTAGGATTGCCTGGGACGCGAAAGTGAGGTAAAAATGATTACTTTTCCTGCCCTGGCTAGAGAGGCTTCCTTGTACACGTGATCCCATTTGATGTGGTCATCTGCCTGGAGAATGTGCGACTTTGTAAGTTATGTCAGTCTTAAATAGCCTGAGTTGATTGGCAAGATCTAAACCACATGCCAAATTGACGAGTTATGCCATTGTGATCGATCGATTTCACTTATGTTTAGATGATATGTGCATCCGTGGTGAAACATGCCAGCAGCGGACATGTTGAAACCGAATTGAGTCACACAAGAAATGACAATACCACATCGGTTAATTGTCCGCAGTAAAAAACTAATGACTCTGGTACTAGAATACCCCGTCAAAATCCATATTCATCAAAGATGGCCAGGCAGAAGATTAAGTATCATTTTAACACCCCATACAATTTTACAAATAAAAAAAAAATGCAACTACACAGCCCACGGTACAACCCTACAAGTTTCTGATTATCTTGTTCCATATCCTATTGCAACGAGCTTTTCCACTTGTAGATATTGTCAAGCTAGACATTAACAAAACAATATAATTTTCTACTCTTCATAAGAGAGATGTATTATGCTTAGAGAAAGTGATCAAGAAAGTCATTGCTTCCAGCAGTGGCTTCCAAACACTAATTTATCTTGCGCATGGCCATAGACTGCATTGCACAAAGATTCAGCCTAACGATATAAGCAAAATGTACAAAATTTCTCAACGTAAGTTATTCAAGATATACAAGCAAATTAACAACCTGCTAATTAGGCTCAGAATCCTATCAGTCCTTATATTGGCCGTCCGCTCTAGCATCATATCTAGCATCATATCGTTTAGTATAAACACGATGCCTCCTCTCTCTTGCATAAATCACCCAGAAGATCAATGACAGCATCACAGCAGCAGATACCACTACCAATCCAATGTAGATCCACTGACTATAGCGCCGCAGATCAGGACAATAATCATGACTGATATCTGTAAATGCATCACGCACAAAAGTGCAATCTTGCAAATTAACCAGGAATGGACCATAGCGATACAAGGCATAACTGACATTCACTGCAGCTGACATCTGAGTGTAAAACTGAGGGGTCAGCCGCCCTGGTGTTGAGCAAATCCCCGAGGATGAAACCTGACAGATATAGTTTTTCCAAACCTGTTTCAAACAGATATGAGTTTCTTTTACTTTAGTTATATACGTTCAGGGGAAAACTGAAAATTCATGGTGAAAAGTTTTCAATAGGCAGAAGCCTGGAGACAGGCTGAGAAGCCAAAAAAATTTCTAAAACCTTTTAAGTCTTTTTATCCAAGCATAATAAGGTCATTACTCCTCCAAACAAAACCAAAAGTCACACCTACACACCTTGAATGACAAAACTTGCAGTCTATAACATTTTATAAACTGACTGTACAACCTACGTAGGTGAGCCTTGAACTGAAGCAATATATTTGAATGGAAAGGAATTCCAGACAGTATCATACACTTAAAAAAGGATCACATGCATGACGCACCAACTTGTAAAGATGCAATTAAAACAGCAACTAGCCTTGGCGTCTGTCAGCTCAAGATTGGCACTGGTGTTTGGAACTTGTTTATTAACTTAATTACTACAGTCTTTAGATTAACTTAAAGTCATCTGGGTGAACTAAAAGTTATTGACTGTATGCTTTGAACCTGGGCTGAGAATTAAGACAACTGAACCCAGGAGAGAGCAACTTGGCAGGCTGATGCTTGATGGTAATTGAACCTAAATCCATTTATTTAAGCTTTTGGTACCAACTGGTGCACCACATGTGTGTGCGCTTTTCATCTGATGCATGACAATTTATGTAAGGCCAAGAAATTTCAACTTATATTTGGAATGGCTATTTTTATTACCTCTGAGGAATTGTACAAGCTAACTTCACCAGATGCACACTGCCGCGCTGTGAGGTCAGAATTAAACGGGTTGCAGAGATTTGGCACCAATGGACCGGATTGATTGTAATATACAGGCGTTGCTGATGGTGGGAAATTTCGGTTGACAATGTTATTGATGACGCCATTCACCACATTTACAAGTTGGTAACTGACATTCTTGGTTCGTAACAAAGTCTCCTGCGCTGTTGCATTATCCACACACGGCAGAATGTCATCTAATGCTGTATGCGCAGTGGGATTCTGGACCCATTCATCCATTGCTACACATGCATCACCTGCAACACTGTGAAGATAGGAGACTATTTTAGTTAAGAGAGTATATCACATTAAAGAAGCGTAGAAGAACCGTTTTTTTGGCCAAGTATAACAACAGTCTTGTACAATAAACTAGAGATTAAGTCTTAAGCTATATCACACTTAACATGCTCATAAATTAGAGTATACCAGAAACTTGCCAATGTGTGAGGAACATAACAAAGATAAGTATCTGCATTTCAGGTGTGAATGAGAAATGAGAGAGTAGAGGAAAGATATTGAGTAACATTTGTTTTGAGAGAAAAGATAGTGAGTGAAGTTGATGCACCCAGATAACTGCTATGCAAGGAAGAAAATTCAGCCAAAAGCCATAGAAAAGTAACCTGTTTGTGTCTACTCAGCATATATCTGAAAGCTGATTTCTTATGAGTCATTTAAATTAAACTAAAGAAACATATCTGTGCAAGAGTTGGTCCCATCATGGGTAAATTTTATATATGGCTTTTTTCTTTTTTTTTTTTGTGAAAGGGATATACAGATAAAATTTGAAAACTGATTTGAACAATAAACAAGCATCCTAAAATAAGAGCAGAATCTTAAACATGAGTAAACATAAATGAAATTACTTAGAAAGCTGCAATATAAGTTGTTAAAGCTGTTGAAAGGCAAAAACTAAAAAGATATGAGTTATTCAGAGAGAAACATGGGAAATTGGGCAGAACATACTTACGGAGGAGATGAAATACTCCGCACAAAATAAATGTGCCGGCAACAAGAATCCACCCAAGGATCACCAGCCTGCATTCATTAATTATAGTAAGTGTTTTATAGGTTCACTACAAGAGTTGTACCATTATTATGAAGCATACAACCACAGATACATTAATGATACTTCACTTACATGTACACCAAACACTGCAATCCAAGAATGGAGAATACTGCAGCCAGTCATCACAATAATAGCATAAAGTTTAGATGATACTGTAATAATCTAATTACTAAGAATCTCAGCGCAAAGGATAGAAAAACAATGTAACTTACAGAATCCAAGAAAAGCCAAAAAGAGCATAACAGCAGCAACAATGATAAGAGCCAATCTCCTGCAGCATTTAACATGAGATCAATTTAAAGATCAGTACTCCAAGATTATTCTAATTTCAAGATTCTAAAAGCTTCAACCTACGTGTTGTCTAAGCCATGTTGAATTTTGTCTTTGTTTTCGCCTGTCTTACTGGAAAGAGTCGAAGCAGAAGAGTTGATCTTCTTTTCAATATCATCAATGCTTTTCATGACATCTGGGGACAGAATAACTGAATCCACAGTAATTTTCTTCGCTGCAGAAAGATAATCTGACACAGTCCTGAGGTTTTCAGCAGTAACATCTGCCTTATGAACAGCATAATCCAGTGTGTTAGTTGTACTGCCATGAAATTTTCCCTGGCCAGTATACAGCACAACACATCCGACACTGTAATATGAAGTTAGATATTGAGTGAGTATGATATGGTTACCTAAAACATACATATCTTGTGAACTTAAAAAGAGAAAGGGGGTAAAGTTACATTGCTGCAATGGTGAAGAGTATGAGGAGAATAAGAGATAGTGCATAAGCTGTCCGAGAGTAGCCATAAGAATCTAGTTGACAACAGCAATGACGGATACATAAGATGAACAAGCATAGTGCAAATATCACAAACCAGACCGCAGCAATGGCAAAGAAAGGAGCCGCCGTAAAACCCACAGACTGCATTATAAGCCACAGAAAAAAAGATATTAGATAAAAAAAAAAGAATATTGAAATATGAAAACTTGAAACAGAGTATGAGATGCTAAGCAGAATTTTAAGTTTACTTTGCAAGTGACTGGCAAGATGATTCATTTCAAAAGAAGATCCTTATTAAGATTGCATTATCAAAAATAAGACAAAAGAATAAAACCAATGATGAGAGAAGAACCAGGGAAATAACATGATTACAATCTTAAAGAACTCAATGGGCTAGAATTAACTATTCCAAAATATCAAAACCAATTCCAAAGACATAACAGTACAGTACAGTGATTTCTATGAAAATCATAAGAATACAATAAGAAAATCAACTAAAACTGTAGAAATTCAAGGCATCTATTGAATAAAACCAGTGATGAGAGAAGAACCAGGGAAATAACATGATTACAATCTTAAAGAACTCAATGGGCTAGAATAAAATCAAAGAATAAAACCAATGATGAGAGAAGAACCAGGGAAATAACATGATTACAATCTTAAAGAACTCAATGGGCTAGAATTAACTATTCTCAAATATCAAAACCAATTCCAAAGACATAACAGTACAGTGATTTCTATGAAAATCATAAGAATACAATAAGAAAATCAACTAAAACTGTAGAAATTCAAGGCATCTATTGAGCAACAAAAGTGCCACTCATTCCTTTTTCTGAAAAAGGATTTTTTAAAAAAAAACATCAAGTAACCAAACACAAGCAAACCAGCGAACAAGTGCATAGAGGATTCATGACTTTTGGCTAAATATCTCAATATGTCAAAAAGTACAAAAATGACATAGAAAGTGAAAACAATTAAAAACCAAGCGGTAAGAAATTAAAAAAAAAAGATAATTAAAAAGAGAAGAAGAGAAAAAACTGACAGCCCAATAGTGTTCATTGCTGATATTCCAACCACCAGTGTACTTCTTAAAATTATTAAGAGGGTCTCTCCTATAAGTCCTCTTTTCAGCCAAAATCAAAGACGAGTTGTCTCCTTGGCTTCCCTCTGCAAGGTTCCTCCTTTCGATCTTCCTCCATTGCACCACTTCACTGTGGCCTCTCTCTCCAAAAACATAACTTCTATAAAACCCTATCAACGAAATTAACAAGAAAAGTTAAACAAAAAAAAAAACGCAGAAATAAAAACAAAACTTTCCTTAAAAAAAAAAGTAATACCTGGGATGTGTAAAGTTTGGACATTTAAGGCTTCAGAAACTACTTCATGTCTGACAAGATACAAAGAGAAAAGGAAAAGAAGAAACAATGCGTAAGGGTTTGATCTGAAACATAACATTATGTTTTTACTTTCGTTGTTTTTCTTCTCAATCTCTGTTCTCTCTTCTTCCTTCTCGGGTTTTTCGGGAAGAGAGAGGGCGAGTTGATCGCAATATTAAATGGTAGATGAAGTTTATTACAACATAAAAGATTGACCAAAATACCCATCAAGATTTTTTACTTTTCTTTTTCTTTAAGACTTTAACTAGATGATATTTTTATTTTCTTAAATCTAATTAAACTTGAAGGTGAAGGTGAGGGGGCTTTTATCTTTTTTTTTTCCTTTTTTTTATAAGTTAATTAGTTCCATTAAAGTTAGAGGTGTTCATTCGTGTAATTCAATTAATTTCGAACCAAATTAATCGAAACCGAATTAACCGAATTATAAAATTTTACTTTCGTTAATCGAACCGAAATATAATTCGGTTAATTAACCGAATTAACCAAATTTTATACAAAATTATATATAATATATATTATAGTATATCATATGTATATTATATGTATATAGTATATATTATATATAGCGTATATATATAGTATATATTATATATTATAGTAAATATGATTCGGTTATATATATTATATATATTATAGTATATCATATGTATACATATTATAGAATATCATATATAATATATATATATATTATAGTATATCATATGTATATTATATGTATATAGTATATATTATATATAGTGTATATATAGTATATATTATATATATAGAATATATTATATATTATAATAAATATAATTCGGTTAACCGAAATTAATTCGGTTTTCTAATCGAATTAACCGTTAACCGAATTTTTCTAAATCCTATTTTCGTTAACCGACCGAAATAAATTCGGTGGCCGACCGATTAACCGAATTAAATTCGGTCAGTCGGTTAACCGAATTTCTTCCAAATTTTGAACACCCCTAATTAAAGTTGCTCTTGCTTAGAACATTCTTGGCGTTGCATTTTTTATGGGAAAGTTGTTGTTTTGCTTTCCTTTTGCTTAAGAAGATCGGATTCTTGTATTGATAGAAATTTTAATATGACTCATTTGCCCTTTTAGCAAAAGAAAAAAATTAATTTATGTTAATTATTGTGTGATTCATTGATAATTGGATGATCAAATATTGTGTTTGTGGAATAATAGATTTTTTCATAGGATAATCAAAGTCAATAGACCTCAATTAAAGCATCTTTCATCTTTGAGACTTTCTGTTTTCTTGATTAAATGCATTTTGTCATATCATTAATTTTTGGAAAATATGCTAAATGCTTGGTCATTCTTTGTTTTCTTGTCCATGACGTTTTTATGTGGCAAATTCATGCCAATTTAATATTGTGTGATAAGTCAAGAATTACAAAACAAAACTTGAAATATGATATTATGTTAAGTATTCAACTTAAAAGCAATTAATTATAGGTGAAAAGATTCATTTTAAATATAAGATCATAAAAAATCTAATGTTTAATTTATATATGAGATAATATAAATTTAACATATATAATGATGTTATTTGATATTATATTTTCTTAGAATACATGCATCATACTCTTTTCACAAGAGACACAATTCTAAAAAAGAAAAAGAAAATTCGCACCATTGCATGAATAAAGGTAGAGCAAAAGAATTGATTACTGATTTTAGCATAGTCTAGATAATATAATTTCAATTAAAATCAAACATATTTAATTAAAACATTGAAAATAAAATCTACTTATTCATTATAGATTGAAATTTTATGACTGTAATTAATTAAATCAAGACCAAGTCTATAAATATACGTTAAAGGTTATCCAATCAAGAGAATACAAAAAGGGTATTTCTGTCTTCACAAGTTCCATTTTTCTTTTAATTAGTTGTTCTTTTCTTTAATATACAGACATCCTCCATTCGTAAGCATGCACATTTTCTTAAACCTTAATTTAAACCAGAACAGGGTGTACTCCAATATATTATTAATAAAGATTCAGAGTTCATAGAGCACACACTTTAGAGTTCAGACGCATTAGAAAATTGACAGTTGTTGTTGAGAGCAGATTCATTCGTAAAAGAACAAACGAAACAAGCCCACAGAGATATCTACCGATCTATTTATTTATTTCACAACTACTATTTTTTTATATACAATTCCTTCATCAACTGGAGACCACCGCAGATTTTGGAGCATATCGCTTTGAACAAAACGTGTTCAGTTAGCTGTCCCAAGGGAAAAAAAAAAACTTGGTTTTTGCTGTTGTTTTGTGAGTTGTCAATCATTCTGAAACGTGTGTACCATTCTCCATTTCCCACGTATTGTCTTTTCTTCCCTTCATTGGATGCAGGCTGCAGCTTTATCTTAACATTCATACTGATAAAAAAAATTTATGTTCAAATTTACTCCAATACATTAAATATTTTTATTTATATATTTTTATTTTTTTCATTTGAATTGTATAAAATATTATCATGTCATTATTGCCCTTTGGGGTCACTTTAATCAGTAATAAGTATTAGATTTTGATGGGGTTTTAGACTTATGAACGAGACTTTGAAATTTGAATTTTTCAACGATGTGAGTGCCGACATGATCCGTTTTATACTTGTGGCCGAATTCTTGGAGAAATTGAAGAAGACCTCATTTTCTCATCAGAATTAGAGGTGACAAAAGTTAATTCGATCCGAAAAATTTATCCAATTAACTCTAATTCAAATTCAATCGATTCGATTTAATTAAAAAAGTCAACAACTCAAATCCAATCTAATCCGAATTCGAATTGATTCGAAACTAAATTTATCCAAATTTACATTGATCCAAACTTGATTGAATCCGAACCCGAATTAATTCGAATTCAAATTCATCCGAATTTAGATTTATCCGAACTCGAATTGATCCAAACCTGAATTAATCCAAACCCAAATTGATCCAAATCTAAATTAATCCGAATCCAAATTTACCCAAATCTGAAAAGATTTAAACTTAAATTTAATATTATCACTAAATATTTAAATGTTAAATTAAATATCAAAGTATTTTAATATAGTAAAAATATAATTTTTTTCAATAATATGAGCGTTATATATATTTTTAATCTAGTTAAATTTAAATATTCACTTTTATATTGCGTTCATTTGAACTTAATGTATAATTATTTAATGACTAATCTATAATAGAGTACAAAAGCTATATCATCTATACTAATGTCTACAATTATTCTATAAAAAATCAAAATAAATTAAAGAGATATATAGTACTGTTTTATGATATTTAGTAGGGATTATTAAATCACTTTGATTCAAAAGTTATTAATTATTGTAGATAATAAAAATAAAATGAAAAAAAAATGTAATTAATTTATGAATATTGGTAAATATATTATAAAGAAAACTATCATACAGATTATTAAATATTTTGATTATTTCAATCTCAATTGTACTATAGGTCATGTAAGAAGAAATTTTTATTTTCATGAGTTTTGTAATTCTTAGAAATATGATTTCAGTTGATTTTCATACCAAATAAATCACATCAACATGATCAAAGCTTAATCCAATAAATTTGTCCAATCGACCTTGATCCAAATCCGACCAACTCGAATCCAAATCCAACAAATCTGAATTGACTAAAAAAGTCAACGACCTAAACCTGACCTTATCCGAACTCGAAATGATCCAAACCGGAAATAGACCAATTTTTTCTTGACCCAAACCCGACATTATCTGAATCCGAAATGATCCAAACCCGAAATAAACCGATTTTTCTTTGACTCAAACCCAATCTTATCCGAATCCGAAATGATCCGATTTTTTCTTAACCCAAAATGATCCGATTCAAAATGATTCAACTCAAACTCGATCCGACTCGCTCATTTGTCACCTCTTATCAGAATTTTCAAAGAGCAAAACTTTGCAGAAGAGACGGTATAATGTAAGAGTGGGCAATTTTGCATAGACAGTCTGACGTTGAATCAAAGTTTTGCCACAGGTGGATATTGATTTCAGGTGTATCATTACCATAATGCCTTAATTTTATTTTCTCTTTCCTCTTAACCTTGGAGTCAAAATTTCGATATCAAAGATTCAAAATCCCTTTGAATATAACAAATCCAACATAGACTGGTTTGCTTTTCCACCCAGCGAGCTGAGTGCCATGTTGTAATTGTTTTTGTGAAATACAACTTCGTTTCGAAAAAAAAAAAAAAAAATCCAATTTCCAGAATAAATTATCAAATTTTTAATTGATGACTGCTCTTTTACCTCGAGAAGAAAAAGGGCAATTTCTGAAGTTCTCAGTGAATTCCTAATCGACCATAGCAGGACAAAACAAGCCTTGTCTTCTCATAAATATGTTGCAGAGCTCTGTATATATGTGTGGCCATGGTTGACTGGTTACTGAACATCTTTGTCCTCTAAAATTGAGTTAAATCAGTCAGCTGTCGCTTAAAGAAATCTGTCATCAAGTTGAAAGGCCACACCAATACTTTGCCGTTCTTATTCACACCAGCTCATCAAGTTCTGAATCTGTCAATGAGGAAGCTACAACCTTTCTTCTAAAAAATAGAGATAATAAACTGACAGGGCTGCAAGGATCATCATTTCTTCATAAGAAAATTGATTAAAAGAATGGATTCAACGTTTATTAGATCAATAATAAAAGGAAAATGAAAAAAGAATTAGCACTTGTAATGATCCCATGTGGTTGTTGTAGCTTCATAGACTTATCTCTAATCTGAAATTTGACCATAACAAAATATATTATAAGAAATTAGCAATCGTTGTATACAATATAAGTAAATCCAATGTACCAAAGCCACCTAAAACAAAAAACAGACTTACCAAACAATATTTAATATAAAATCTCAGTGTACTGGGAGTTTTTAATTTCATTGTACCAACCAAATAAAAGCTTGAAGCTTCCAGGATTAGTAAAAATGGAAAATTGAAGCTTAAGACGCAAAATGTTTGGTATAATCTGCCTCGCATCATCAATTTTTGAGGCATTTAATTGGAAAATAGACAACCTAAAAGGCATTTAATTGGAAAATAGACAACCTAACCACATGAACATTAAGCTAATTCAATTTTGACAACTACAAATCCGAGCCTAAAAAATCGAAAGCAAGCACCAGCTAAATGTTGACCTTGTTTCATCACTGGGTTTCTCGCTACATGAGGCGTGCACCTAAACATGTTAATTTTGTCCTGAGTAATCATTGAATCATTCGCGTGGCTGATTTGCTTTTAACATCCATGTTTGCCAGGTGTTCGCTGAAAATGCTGCAAAGGTATTATATTCAAGGGTGGTGAACATTCACGGAAAAAGTTGGGGAAAAAATATATAATTAATGAAATATCTATAGAATAGCCAAGAAGGGTTTGAGGTTTTGATTGGAGTAGGTGACGAACTCATGATACATTTAGATTTCAATTATAAAAAAACGTAGCCTGGAAGCATCTGCAATTTGCCCAACGCGTTTCTTGCACTTTCAAGCCAGGCAAATTATCAATTTCGTTTTCACTTACCAATATAAATTTGCTGGCGTAGAAGATGGAGACAAAGTCATAAAGCCATAGATATTTCAATAATGTATAGTTGACAACGGAAATTATATATAACCTCACCAAGAATGAACTACAAAATAAATAAATAAATAAATAAATAAAAACTATAGCCGATTATTTCATTAAAATATATAAAAATAAGATTATAAGGATTGTAATACAATTTATTAGATATAATTATAGTATTGTACGTTTGATTACATAATTAAAAAATGTTGCAAAATATTATATATACTAGTGATTTTATATAATCTAGCTATGCAAACCTTGCAGTGATGCTACATAAAGTTGGAAAAGGGATTTATAATTATATTTTTATATTAATTATAGTAACTTATTCTGTTTAATTTAATAAGAATACATTTGGTGCATGAGTATTATATACAATAATTTGAAGAACATAGCACAGAGTCATAGTCCAAAGACAAACTCGGAACTTGTTGCACTTTCTTTAAGTGTTACGACCTAAAGTCTATATATGAATAGAATTTTCTTTTTGTTGCTTGCTTTTTCTTTATTCATTTTCTACAGATATTTTTTATTTGATAATTGCGCCATTAGACATTCATTGGAATATATTAAGTTGATATATTCATTTAGGCATTTTGGCATTTTATATGCCAATTTTATGCAAAAAAATTCTTATAGAACTATATAAATAGAATACCATTCACAATTTTGGAGTTTTTCTTAATTTTTACCAACATTTTCAGCCTCTGCTGGATACCTGAAAAATTTGATCTTCATCTCACTAAAAATTCAAGATTGTGATGTAAACAAAGAATTCAAAAAGAAAAGATGAAAAGAAAAAAAAGCAGAAGAGTCAAGAATGCAATGCATGGTGCGCAATTTGGAAGAGAGCTGAAAAGCTTGGTGTGACCATCCCCTGCTGATTTTAAAGAGGAAATGGGCCGTGTCGGCAGCATCAACCTTTAATTCTTGATGTGATTTTGCAGGGTGTCCCACGAGTTTAGACCTAGATTTCTTACAAGTTATAAGAGACAGGAGGAATAATAATATACACATAAGATTTATCTATTATCAGTGCTATGTCATTAATTAGTAAAATTTAAAAATATATAAAATTTTAAAATAAAATAAATTTTTTATTTATATTTATTTTTAAAATTTTTTATTTTTAATTTTTCTTATTAATGAAACTATAATTTGTGATTGATAGACTATGTATAGATGTTGTATACTGTCAGCACAGAAAATATTATATTATATATATATATATATATATATATATCACGTTTTTATTTTTTTTTTCTTTTTTCCTTGACCTATGGTACTTCAGATTCATGTCTAAAAGGGATATATGCAAATTTCATTTTACAGCAGTAATAGCACTAAGAGAGCTTCAGTGTTCAACCATCCAAGGTCTATGGGATCCAATGAAATTGCAGAAACTGGACATTTAAACAATTTTTGTTTGTTTGGGGTTCAAAATTTCATTGATCAGCATTTCAGCCGTGTCTGTTTAACTATTTCTTTGGGTTTTCTTTAATGGGATTCAGCTTTGATGAAATTAGTGGTTGTATCATGTGTCACTAAAGCCTAAAGCATGAGGTATGCAACGTGTGTTAATTTCAGTTGAGCTAATATAGTTTATGAGACTGACTTAGTCAGCTAATTAATCATTAGGTGAAGAATCTAATCTTTGCATTCAAGGGATAATTATAGAGGCCAGGAATTTGATGTTCAAACTTTCAATTCACTGAGATTTGAGACAGCTTTTGGATATCTTTCAATTATTCCTTTCTTTTCATAATGCAAATCGACAAATATAGCAGTTTTAAACCCTAAATAAGATGTATCAATGGTCCCAAAGGAGCGTTTCAATAATTAAATTTGAGACTTTAATTTAGAGTATGATTAAATGAGAAATTATTAAGGTGAAATCCATTTCAATTAACATATTTAAAATTTTAAAATTTAATTTTTATTGCAGAGGAAAGTACAAAGAGAAAGAGGAATATGAATATCGGACTTAATTCCTAACAACCATTAAGTTAAACTTTGATTGTTTAAAATTCAGTTTCTTTATTTAGCAAAAGAAATTAAAAAATTATGGAAAAAAAAGAATTTGAAAATTTTCAAAACTTAAAGGTTGTGTTTGGACGAGGAATTTCAAAATTTTGAGGCATTTTAAAATAAAGGTATTTCAAAATTTATCATTTTAAAATACTAGTATTTATAATTGACTTGTTTGGATAAAAAAAATTTTAGAAAGAATTTTTGATACTAAAATTTGATTAAATAAAAAATAATTATAAAAGAAAAATAATAATATTATATATTACAAAAAGAAAAATATCAAATAAAATATGCAATATGGGTATCATTAGATTTGTAAAAATGTATAGATATTGTTAATAATATAAAAAATAAAGATATATATTAAATTTAAATAAAACAATATGTTTTTTGTTTTTAACTCTATATTTAATAGTGGGCCATGTCTAATAAAATAAGAAAGAGTATAAGGAATTTTGAAAAACCACCTATTTAGGTGGATTTTCAAAATGAAATTTGAGCATTTCAAATTCCCTTTTTAAATCCCTCATAAATTTTCAAATTCTTCAAAAATTTTTGCCAAACAAGAAATTTACATTTTGGACTTTTAAATATCTTGATTAAAATGAATTCCCTCCTTGAAATTCCTCATCCAAACACAACCAAAAGGAATTCCACTAAAGAATTTGAGACAAATTCTTTTTTTAAAATCTACCTAAACAGAATATTTTTCCAAATTCCTCATAAACTACCCTTACTTTATTACACATAAACCACAAGCTAATGCAAAACAAAAAAATGAAATATCATTTTATTTAAATTTATTATTATGACGATGATGATGATAGATTGAAGACTGGGTTAAAGTCTTCAAGATATAGATATTGGTTTTTGGGTTAGAGGGCTATTGGACTTCTAACAATTTAATTGGATACACTCGATAGACCTTTTGCTGAAATGGGCTGCCAACAAAACAGCTGTATCCGTAGGGTTTGGTGAATCCAGTTTTATAGGCTAAAGCCGAAGTAAGCTTTGCATAAAATAGTGAAATTCAGGTGTAGTATTATTATCTCAAATCAGCCTAGGGCTACCTTTGTGGTTTGAGTGTCAATTTTGATTCAAGGTTTTAAGTTCAAGTTCTGAAATATGAGAAAAAAAATTTGTTTGAAGAGCAAAAATTATTTTTTATTTTGTAATCTAATATCACATGTACAAAAAAAATCCCCTTGGAAGGCGATTTTATTGCTTTATGGCTATTTTACTAAGAGCATGCTTGGTTTCGTTGGACTCCTGTGAATTAATTAAAACTTAAAACCTTTTGAAATGATAATCTATGAATATCTTTTTTATAAGTTAAAAGATTTAAAGAAATTTAGGTATAAGATTGTCATCTCAACTTCTTAAGATTTTTTTTTAAAAATCAAAATATGAAAGTTTAACTTTTTGAAGCAATAAAATTAACTATTTCGAGAAATGGTTCGACTGTACCCCAAATTGAGAGAGTTATTTTAGGATTAATTTTATTTAGTTATTAGAATATATAACTCAACTAAACTCTGTCGTTATCTTTGGATTTCATTGCTGTATATGCTTTGAAATGAATGAGACACAATTGAAGTAGATATTATAAAGTCTCTAATAAGCTCTTATTAGACAATTAATATTGAAAATAAATATAAAACTCAATAGATTAGAAGAATTTATACATTGAATAGATCATAGATTCATAACTTTAAAGAATTTTAACAAGTTTACATATACTTCAAATAGAAATTTTGATAAAAAATTCAGCATTTAATCAACGATTGAATGTATCATCATCATCATCTTTTTGGCTAATAAAAAGGAATACGTGTATTAATAACCAGATATCAGGAGGAGAAATACATAGATTAGATAAGTATATAAAAAAAAATCTCATCCTAATGCACTAGGATAATATATATCTTTTACTCTGCTTTATATATATATATATATATATTATATATATCAATCAATTAAACGAATTCGTTTTTGAATTTTAGTTTTATTTTATAATAATGATAAAAGACAGCACTGGTCCCTATACTAAAATAACTCCTTAAATTAATCATATTTGTTTTTCTTAAGTAGTAATAGTACTATTTTATGGAGCCTTTTCCATTTGTTAAAGCTTGCTAAAGTGTGTTAGGATTTGACTGGTCAAAATTTCTAATTTAAGCTAAAAAATTAAACTCACTCTCTCTGTGTTCGAGGAGAGACGAAATTGTCTGTAGTAGTGATGGAATGGTCAAGAATGAAAGCCCTAACTCTTCCATTCCATCGTATTAACAATTTCTTAGAACATCCATCGTGAACAAGATCAGAGTGAGAGAGGCTGTTGAAGTGTGATAAAGTTGTTATTTTATCATCAACTTTATAATAATTATAGGAAATCAAAAACTTCATGGCTTCTTTTCCATCTTCCATGGAGTTGTTAGCCTTTGGTATATCGTGGAATGCCCATTGTGTGTATATATAGATATATTCTTTCCCAAAGCAATTTTTGTTAATAAACATTAATTTTTTTATCCAAAAAAAAAAAACTTTCATTAAACAGAAACCGACATATTTGAGTCACAAATAGGTGAGGTAAGCAATTTTTCCTTACTCTAACAATAAATTATCAATAAATTTTAATTAGGAGTAATTAAAATTTAATTATATCACATTCTAATCTAGCAATAAACTTTAATTAGGAGTAACTTATGCCTACAATTTCACTTTAGTCTTAAGGTGGGGGTGATTCATTAAGGTTAAGCCTCAAACTAAACAATTAGATGTATAAACTATCAATGGTTTCTTCCCTATATTTCGGATTTATAAATGTAATATGTTAGTATAGAATTTTCTTTTGTCTTTACATCCATATTACTAGGTAATAAGTTAAGTATGAAAATGTGTGTAGTATGTATATGTAGGAGTGGAGAGTCTAAAGAATAGAACAATAAGGTCCTCCAATTCACGGCTTCAATAAATATAGGTAATCATATGGTAATAAGAAACGAAAAATAATAATAAAAATTGTACAAACACTTAACTAGGAATTAGGAATCACGTGATGCCATTAAGACAAAACCCTCCGACCAAGTGACTAAATTAATTTGAAAAGAGATAGGGAGAGAGAGACAGACAGAGCTTGAAGCAGTTTGAAATTAATGATTCAGTCAAAAATATCAAAATTAAACTAGTAGTAAAAAATTTATAATTTAAACTGTTTTGTTATTTTATGAAGTTATTTTGCTAACACAGAGGAGATCTATGGGGAATGCCTTTCCTTCTGCTCATGCTTGTAGCCACGTCCTCATCAGAAACCTTGTTAGCCGATCTCCCACACAAGTAGAGCCCACTTCTCTTCTTCCTCGCAATCTGATCAGTGCTGTATGCAATGCTCATGTTCTCTGACCCTGATGACCCCGAAGACCAGCTCATTGGCTCATCACTGTCCACTATTGTCGAATGTGGTGTCTCGTTTGTCGTTTCGTCGTCTCCCATGTCTTGGGGAACCAGGAAGTCAGGGCTGAGCGTTAAAGTATTGCATTTCCTTAAGAATGGAGAGAGGTCTTTGTAGTGTTTTAGCACAAAATCCACCTGATAATGATTCAATTTCATGCATGCACACAATTTAAGGGGTTAATTAAACTCATTTGATTGCTGATCAATAGTTCAATTCCTCAAGGTAGTTTAACAAGTCAAAATTCAAGTGAATATACCTTGCACCCCAGAGAGCAATGGATAAAAGGTTCTTGGAGACTTCTGTCACAAGAAGTACAGTAGTTTGCAGCCCCTTTGAATTGCCTGTTTTGAGGTCTCTTCTTGATGAACACCACTTTAGCACTGTTTATAGTATAGGCCTAATCCAATTAAGGCCATCATGCATGGTTAGTTGGCAGCCATGAACTGAATTCTAAGAGAAAGAAACTATGCAAGACCAAAATTGAACTTTCATTTTTTCTTGTTCTCAGAAATAAATAACTAACCTGAACATTAGAGCAATCTATGAGCTTTTGAAGATCTTCCAATCTGACAACATCATGATATACATACCGACGAACCTGAAGAAGCTTGTGAAAACGATGTGAGGGTATGCAATGAGGGCAGATACTAATGCAACAGTCCAAACAGCACACGTTCTTTTCATTCTTCTTTGCAGTTTCATGGTAAGAGCACCCCACAAAGAATTTCTGTGAGTAAAGGGCTTCCAACCATGCAGGCTTCTGAATTCCCTAAGCACCGTGAAAAAAAAATAGGATCCTGTTAAGCCATGAACTTACTAAACTACAAAAAAGAAAAAAACCAGTAATAATTTTGATGGAGAAAGACAAACCATGATCACCATAAACACTAGAAATAACAGAGCCTTCTCCTTTAGCAGTAGTAGTTTTCAAGACAGTGGAGTTAACAGAAGAGAGAGGGGGAAAAGGTATGATTTAAGAGTATTTATGGAGGTTCACAAGAAAGGGAAGGGGTATATATTTATTCCTTGAAAAGATAGACAACATTTTGTCAATAGGTGTGCTTATTATATATAATTAAATGGCCTACTGGGGGGAACCGGGAAAGGAGAAGAGAGATACAAGAAAGTTAAGTAGGATAAGAGGAGAACGTGGGTGCTGTTTCCATGTCTCCCATTCTAGACAATTCCTTTATACAATTTTTTCTATCTCCTAGGCTTAAGAGCTCCTTATTGCTAAACTAAACTAAGCTCTTCCTGAAGAAGCTGCCTTTTACAATTTATATGTTGCCTGGCCTCAGATTTTATTTTTCTTTGATTCTATCAAATTTAATCATCATCTCTTGGTTGGTGAAATGGGTTGGCAGTTGTCTCTTCTTTGTTGGGTATTTGAATTAAACAAAACTAAACTTTATATTTTAAGAATTTAGTTATAATTTTGTGAGTCTGACATTAATTGAGTTAATTAAATGGACTGTTGAATGTTGATTCATGATGACAAAATAACAGTGATTCGAAAAGTTCATATTTGCAGTATTGTTAAGAGATTATTGGTTTATCAAGTCAGCTTAAGCTTAATTCTTTATAATTATATATGTATAACATATTAAACATAGGTAAAAAATAAAGCAACTTGTTAGGATATACAGATGTATGATCTTAAAAACTCTGTCAAGTAGCTGAAAAATCACAATTTTAAAAAAATTAACAGCCTTTAATTTACAAGTAGGAACACTACTTTTCTTGGAAAGATGACATTTTTTCTTGTTAAATGTTGTTCTTGCATAACAAGTATTCTTTACAAATTTATTGTCATCCTGGTATGACTTCAAATCTAAGTAATTACAGCACACGGGGTGAGAATGAAGTAATTGTATGTCTTTTTTGTTTATTTAAAAAAATTCCAACTTGGCTTTTCTAGTAATTTAGAGATATATGCATTTATCATCAAGTTAAATTTAGCTAATTAAGCTTTTTGATAAAAATGAATTTCACTAGAAATTAAACAAGTGCAAACACTAATTATAAATATTTCTTAAGAAAAAGATTAACTAAAAGAATTTTCATTTTGAGCTTACAAGGTATTGGCATTTGAACAAATGGAGAAAGCATTCAGATATGAAGACATGAATTTTAATCATAGAAAGAAACAAGATTGGCAAATCAAGAAGTAGTTAACTAGAAAGAAAGAAAGAAGAAATTGAAGATTCCCACACCAGGCCACCCCTATTAATCTCTGGCTCCTAGCCAAGTTGCACTCTATTTACTTTGGAAGTCTAATGTACCATCCTTGTAAATGGGGAAATCTTTGTGAGGACCGAGGACACCCTCTGAGGAGGATCCAATCACATTCAAATTATGTTCTCTTGCAAATGTTGACTTTAGCTCTTGTTTTTATTTACCTTTGATATATACATATATTTAGAGAGGGTTTAATTTTCATTACTATTAGTAATATTATTTTTATGTAGTTAAAAATTAAATATATAAATATATTTTATAAATATCATCTTAACAAGTGCATTCAAACCCCTCTAACATTTTCCATGTTAAAAAATTCTATACTTGTTAGGTGATATTTATAATTTTTTTGTAATTAATATATTTTTAATAATGTATTCTTTTAATTTTTTTTGAAGAGTATTGCATTAAATGAAATAGGAAAAATTATTTAAAATAAAAATTTAACTACCTTTAGTAAGTGTCTATGAGCACCATGCCATTAATGGAACACTTTAATTTTAACAATAGGAAAAGATCATTTAATTTCACTTGATCTAAGGCAATTAATTAATGAGTTTATATATGATGCACTGACAGTGTATAGTTTCTATACACTGTCAATGCATCAGAGATTGACACCTCATCAATAGGTCCTTATGGGCAAATTAAAAAAATTTATTTATATTTGCATATAAGGACCTATTGATGAGGTGTCAACCTCTTATACATTGACAGTGTATAGAAACTATACATTGTCAGTGCATCATATATAAATCCTTAATTAATATGGTAAAAATTGGTGGTAATTCAGTAACTAAAACAAATGGTGGTAATTGTAGGCACACGTTTTCGTATACATGCCATGAATCTTGGCCTGTGCTATTACTTTCATTGAAGCAATCACTGGATCTGATGAACATAAAGCTAAAAACACAGACATGTACGAGGAAACCCGGTTTTTAGGGATTCAAATATGGCAACATTCAACCCAACTACTACACTAATCAGGATTAGCTATGTGGCTGGCTTTAACAATAATGTGGTTTTCTAACAATCAATTGACAGACAAACACAACTCATTAAAGCACTATTCTGTGAAGAGACTCAATGCCCATTAATTTTGGGTTAATGATTTTACTAAATTTGAGGTGACCTAGTTTGTTGTGCCTTTAAGCTCTACCCAAGGGCTAATCTTGGGGTTTGCTAATTGTCTTCCCAATTCCTCTTATGCCCCTCAGTTTTAGTTTGAAACTCCCAATCTTGTGGTTAATCATCCATAATAGCACGCCACATCACAATTGCAAAGTGATAGTGCTATTTTATTTTTCCTTATACAAATTTGCCAAATAAAAAGGAGAAGGTTGATTAATCACTTAATTTTTTAATCTTCTCTAGAATATATATGACTCAAATTTAAGATCTCTATCGAAACCCTATCCCACCCTTACCATTTGCAATTAATAGATAATCAAGTAATCACGTGTAGGTCCATTTTCTCCAAATAAAATGTATATTAGCAAGAAATTATGACGAGTTCTCACATTTTATATATGCTTATAGACAATTTTAACATTTTTTCTAAGTTGCGTTTGAGAATTGTTGAGCCCAATGTGTTTCAAGGGTCAAAAATACTTGACAAAAGGCTTACAACCCAATTTGCCCTTCTCAAAGCCCAGTTCTTCAATCTGACAAGCATGAAGTAGCTAGAAAAAGACGATTTCTTCTAAGGTGATCGCCTCAATGACAGAACCAATAGAGAATTAACACCTGACGCCTTCCTCCATTCCACAATGGCAATTGGAAACAAAAGAGCTAAGGTTCAAACACCACCTCCAAGATACAAAGATCCAAGGACAGCCCAATAAGTATAAAAAGGAGTTGAGGGTTCTAAGCCACCGGTTGACATTTTCTTTTTCACTGAATATCTCCAAAAGCTTTGACCCTGAGCTCTCTTCCTTGAGTTACCTTGTTATTACTCTCTCTTCTTCTTTTTCCTTTCACTTGGATACTTACTGACTCAACCTTTGGAGTGTTCGTCGGAGTATAACTCTTCAGCCTTCTCTGACTATGTTTTACCTTTCTCTCGTTGATATTGTTGACCTCAACAATAATTTAATTTAGAATCGGAGATTTGGATTTCAAATTTAGTATAAATTGTGTGATAAATCATATGTAAATATGACTTTCATGTTAATTTTCAAAATTATGTATTTGTTGTATCCTGGTTTATAGTGACGAATTTAAAATACCTAAAGTATTTGTGAATATGTAGGTACTTAGAATCTCAACTAATTTGTAAATGGTATGTGTGCATTTCATTTTTCCAATTTATATAGCAAATTAAATTCAAATTCACTCTAATCTAAAATTCATATCCCAAACATAACATTCAAGAATTTCAATAATTTAACAATGAAGTTTGTTTCTCACTATGCCTTTTAACTATGAAATTATAAATGTCTTCAAACTCAAATTGGTAAAAATAACAACATCTGATTTCTTCAATCCCTGTGACTGCTGTCAAGATCTTGATATAGAAAATAAAAAGAAATGATGAATTGAAAAAAGATATAAACAACCACATAGCATTCAATTATCAACGAATCTAAACTTTTATCCTAGCCGTAAGACCTGCATAATCCTCAGGTCCGTATGGTTCAAACAACTCTGCCAGAATTCCCTTCTTTCTTCTTGGCTTACACCCCATGTCCCTGCATAACTGGTCATTGTACCATAACAGGACCATAGCAATACAAGACCTCCGGAAATACTTATCATCATTTTGTTTGAAGTAATTGTCCCAAATTTTCACATCCTTTTCCATCTCTCTTATAGAAGGCAATTCCATGTTTTCACCAAGGAAGTGTGCTAGCCATTGACATCTGATTTCAGATGTAGTTAAAAATGTTAGAGTCCCTCCAAATCCAATTACAGCCAATCTTGGAATTCGAGGGTGAATTATTTGCCTGCATCAGTGCAAAAGAAGGCATGGATTTACTGTAAGATGTAAATTCTTTCCAGGTGGTGCAAATTGCAAGGTTTAATTTCAATGTAAGAACCAAAATACCTGTACAGAGGACGAATAGAAGTTGGTGACCCCATTATATATTGTTGGAAAATTGGAGATGCAAAAATGTTTTTAAGCTTTTGTTCACCATTGTATCCAGTAGCAAAAATGACAATATCTGTTTCCAGGGGCTTGGCTTCTCCATCAACAATCAAACCTTCTCCGCAGAAGCCAAAGCCTGGTGAATCTTTGATAACGATGCTTCCTTCTTCCAATTTGTCAAAGAAATTTGCTGGTAGCATCGCTATCTGACATGAAAGAACATTCTGAAGGAAGCTGCATTTGGTGAGCATTCCGTATTTCTTTAGCGGGAGTTTCCATTTAAGATACCACTCAACAAGCTTGAAGATACCCCATCTCTGAAAATATATGCGCGCATAAATCGGCTTGGGAAATCACGAACATAATTTTCCGGATAAATCATTATTGAAAATCAAAAAACAAGGCGAAAGTTATACCAACGGTGAGAGCAAGGTTGCCAATACTCCTAGCAGAAATGTTTCACCCGGTTTATGATTTAAGAAACCTGATATACGATTCAAGGATAGAAGACCAAGATATTTTCCAGATATAGAGTCATTAGGAAGAACCCAATTAGCAGTTCTTCGAATCATCGTGCATGGGTGCCTTGGTCCTTGCAAAGAACAAAAAGACAAGAATTCCCTTTTGTATAAAAGAACCAGGCAGGCGAAATTTTCAAGGAAACTTCACTTACATATAGCAGTAATATTGTTTTGAGCTGTACTCACCATTTATATTTGCACATAGTGCAGCTAAATCCATTGCAGATTTACCTGAACCAATAATAGTAACTCTCTTATTTTTCATTAATTCTTCAGCACTTGATTTGTTCATAGCAGCATAGTCCATGACATGCATCACCTTGCCGTTGAACACTTGGGGACCTTGATTTGGAGGCAAATCTGGGATATTTGCAAGACCACCGAATTCTCCGATACAAAGAATTACGAACTCAGCTTTGTAAACCTGGGCATTGATATGACCCGTTCAGAACCCAATTAGCAGTAATAATAAATCTAATAAATCCTGATAAATTAATAAGTTACCTCAACCGTGCAGCTCTTGACATCTTGCACTTTGATGTGCCATTTCCCTTTAAAGCCAAAGGGCTTTCCATTTCCACCCCAGAGATGCCACGATTCAATCTCTTCATAAGCCTCTCCGACGTAATCTATACTTACGACCTTGGAATTGAACTTGATGTAAGAAGAGAGGCCAAACTCCCGTGCATAAGATTCTAGATACTCCATCACCTGAGAGTGACTAGGATATTTGTCTTTAACCGAGGAAGGCCAAGGAAAATCAGAAAACTGGTAAACTTCTTTAGGGCTTTGGAGTTTCGTAGAATGTATAGTATGAGCCCAAACACCTCCGATGGTATCCTCAGCTTCAAACACAATAGGTTTGAAACCTGTCTCCAGGGTGTACTTACATGCAAGAAGGCCACATACGCCAGCTCCAACAATAGCTACTCTCCTGTCCATGGTTATTAATTTACTTCAAGAATTGCAGCTGAAACTCTCTACTCTGTGTGTGTGTGTGTATATATATATATATATATATATATATATATATATATATATATATATATATATATGCCTTTCGATCAATTCATAATTGGCGATACAAGACATGCACCTTCTTCTCTTTTTCTTTTCTAATAATTCTGCAGAACTAACTGCTTGATTGATGAGATGTTAGACTTGTGAAAAAAAAAAAGACTTGCGAAAGAAGGGTCAAAGCCCTTGTTTATAAAAAGTCACATGCGGAGATCCAGTTTCTTCTCTTTGTTTTGTGTGGCCAAGATTAAGCAACAGATTGGATGAGTGGCCAAGATTCATTTGCAACACAACCAGAAATGGGTTTTCTTCTAATTCTTGTACCCGGAAGTCAACGTTTCATTTTTAGAGATTCGTGAGAGGTGGTTAAGGATGTAAACGGGTCGGGTACCCGTTAGATTTGAGAAACCCGAATCCGAACTCGATTAATTTTAATAATACCTTAACTCGATTAATTACCCGATTATTTTTATTTATGCTACCCGAACCCTAACTCTATAAAATATAAATACCCGTTTAACTACCCGAACCCGTTTAACTACCCATTTATTAAATCAAAGTTTAATTTTTAAATTTAAAATTAAAATTAATTTTAGAATAACTTAATTAAAACATTATATTAATAAATTTAATTTAACTCATAAAAATAAATTAAAGTTAAAAATCATAATTATAATATATAATGATTTAATTTAATTAAATAAAACATTAATAATAAATAATTGATATATAAAAAATATAAGTATTGTATTAATTAATTATTATTTATAATCGGGTTCGGGTAGCGGGTACCCTAAGGTAACTACCCGAACCCTACCCTAACTCGTGACGGGTAGTAATTTCACTACCCGAACCTACCCGAACCCGATTATACATTACCATAATCCTACTTAAACGGGTCGGGTAACACCGGGTACCCGTTTATAGGGTACCTATTGCCATTTCTAGAGGTGGTAGGTGCAAAGAAAAAATTTGTAATTACTTATTTTTCACATTGAATTGTTACCCGATTTCTCTGGTATATATTTTTTAACAGAAAAGTATTGTATTTAATGTCGTTTTACTCAGTGCTTTATTATTTGTGTAGTATTTATTGATTTTTCATGTCAATTGATTAATTAAGTTAACTTGATTATACTTATTATTATTATTATTATTATTATTATTATTATTTACGTTTTCGCTGTCTGTCTATTATGAGTATATTAACTATTGTGCTTTCGAGTTATCTGTCATTTGTCGTTTTAGCCTCAAAATGGGATTGGCATATCAGGGATCTATGGAAAAGTCAACCCCGTAGCAGCCTGTTATTATTATTATTATTATTATTATTATTATTATTATTATTATTATTATTATTATTATTATTTTATATATATATATATATATATATTATATATATTTTTACGTTTTCGCTGTCTGTCTATCATGAGTACATTAACTATTGTGCTTTCGAGCTATTTGTCATTAATTTGTCGTTTTAACCTCAAAATGGTATTGACGTAACAGGAATCTACGGAAAAGTCAACCTTAGTTGTTATATAAATTAGTGAATTTTTTTGATATGGAAATACTTGTACGCTAGACTATATGATTCTATGAGCAAATAAAATGTGAATGGCTTCGTGTGCCGAAAATAAATAAATAACGTTGAAAGCGTGGATGTTAACAACTTTTTTTTAGATAATAAATATATCAAAAATTTTAATCATTTTAAATAGAAAAATAAAATGTGTTATTTTAAGTGATTATATAGATCAAATAAGTATCATTATATCAATTAAATTATCAACAATTTTAACATTCAATGGTTAAGTTACACAAGACTTGCTTTTTCTTTGTTGACCATGAGATTTATTTATATATATCCAATGAAAACGAAACTGGATTCTGAATACTTAGAAATGATTAGAATTTTCATTCAAACTATGAAATTATATGGTTGGAAGGGTTTACTATTGATATTTTGATCGGTTGGAAGACATTGTTTTTCAGTGATCAAGTTTACTTGGTAAATAAATTTGTTTGGTAGATAAGGAAACTTGTTAGATATGAATTTTAAAGGAGAGAGATTATTGATGATCAAGTTAATTGGTTTATAAATAGAGAGTTTTTTATTTTATTTTATTTTTTTTTTGGAAAAGCAAAGTTTTAAATATATCATAGAAATGATACAACAATGTCACCAATAGAATTAGCAAGCAACAACTGCTAAGCTAATCCAAAAGATACAAGAGAAAAGTTGATTAAAACTCCATAACTCATAGAAAGAGTATATTCATCTAATTAAAACACTTTATAAGATTTTGAGTTCTATTTACCTTTAATTTGACAAGATTGTCAATAAAATTATTCGTCTCGCACGATACATTAAAAATTTGCCATTTTTGCAGTTATTGTTTCAAAGATTCCAAATGTAAGATATATTCCTTGTTTTGAAGTTCTTTTGCTCAGACAGCAAAGCAAACTGCAATGTGAAACAAAAAAAAAAACTGGTACAATTTCAAGCTCTTGTGAATTTTATTAAATCATTTTTAACTTGAAAAGGAAATAAAATAACACAAAAATTTGAGCCTAAATGAATTGACCAATGTTGATGTCAACGCCCCCATTAGGCTGTTAACACTCTCAATTTTTGTGCTAAAGGACACAAATGTGCGGGCTTATGGAATAAGATTTGTTCAAGTAAAGTCGTATAGGGAAATGTTCAAATGCTTAGAGATGAATTTGGGGCTGTTAAGATGTAAGACCTGATTCTACATTACTGTAAACTCTAATTTCATAAAGTCGATAATGGAAATTAAATAAATAATTGAATATTGATTTCCACTTGGGTGAAAAGCTCCTTAACTTGAGTTGTGAATGGAGCAATTTCGGTGAAATAATGTATGGGCGAGTATATGGAACAGTTCGCCAATGGACGAGCACGGTTGGACGATCGCCAATGGTGATGGCGAGTTGGATGATGGCAAGGGCGAATAGGTGAGTTCGCCATATCTCTTGGTTAGGATGATCGCCCGAATGGGGCGAGGGCTTGTGATCGCTCATGTGGATTGAGTAAATTAAAATGCTAAATAAGATTGCCAATTTGTGGCATAAATTATGGCTAAGTGGGCGAGTAGAGTAATACACTGTGATTGCCAACAATGCCACAATGGCTGTGATCACCAAACCTTTATGTGATCGCCAAGTAAAAGAAATTATCTCGTAATTGCCAAATATTAAGTTGGCATCAAGACAAAGTGGTGATACCAGGTGCAAGTAGAGGCGAGCCTAAGGGCTCTTGGCGAGATGAAAGGCTGACAAATTGAGATAGAGTTGGCAAGCTGAGGTACCAAAATGAGGGGGGCGAACTGGAAACAGCACGTGTGGACAAAATGAAAACAAATTCAAACCATTATAGCCAAGATTGACTTTGTACGCCACACAGCTGAAGAAAATTAAGAGAGACTACTAAAGTCAATCAAGGAATTAATCTTATTGGACAAGGAATAAGACAAAGGTGCATTAAGTCAAGAAAAGATGCCATAGTGGACTTCACGCCACTTTATCCTCTTGACAAATGGTTGAGACAATTAATGATAAGGAGAAAAACGTAGTCAAAACGTGCAGAGATAGCTTCTCATAGCCATTCTTTTGCTGCAGTTTTCTTCGGTTTTTAATGCATGAAAGACGTGAAATAAATGAAAGAAGATGGGATAAGGCTAAGTGATGGGTTCTGATTAGATAGCATGGCTATATAAGAAGAAATAATTGAGGAAAACCGATTTAGCCAACTCCATCTTCTTCACGAAAGCTGTTCTACTGCAAGTTAATGTTCTAATTCTTCCATTGCTGCCATGCTTGATCTACTAAACTTCAACTTTAAGTTGGCTAAACAAGTAAACCTGCTTGCAAGACCTTTCCTCCTTAGTTTGATGAGCTAAAGGAATAAGCAAAGTAAGGCCAACGTGAGACAGAAAGCAATCTGTTCTGGAAGTGCAGTTGGTTAAGGTGAGCTTCCTTATTTCTACGATTATCTTGGTGTTTGATGATAGATTTCTATGTTTTACAAAGTAATAAACATAGATATAGCCCTGTTTTAGTTAAATTTTGTTAGAATATGGAAGAAAACTAGAACAAGACGTAGTCTGAAAAATAATCGAGAATGAACAAGGAAAGAAATGGAAATGGTATTAAATTATGATAAATGGGCGAGCTCAGCCATCACAGGTGAGCTCATTAATATGAGGTTTGGTATTGGGCGAGGTCGCCCAACACAAGTTAAATTTATAGGCGAACTCAATTCTGAATAAAAGCTAAGTGGGCGAACTCAAACGCTTAGGCATTGGGCGAGTTGAATTGTGGGCGAACTCCCACATTAAAGCCAATGTTTTGTGGCGAGTTGAGTTCTTGGCGAACTCCCACAATTGAGACAATATATGAGGGCGAAATGATATGTGGGCAGTCTTCCACGTGAGAGCCATTTGATGAATGGCGAGCTCGGTTGGGCGAGCTAGTAAGAATCTGGTTGGGCGAGCCAGTTGATTTATCTTAAATCTCGCCAAAGTACTGAAAATATTTGGAAAAGAAAATATTAATAGAATTTATAAATTATTTTGCAGCCGGGAATTATGGACTCGGTAAATGCGATCAGGAAGGCGAGCAGGAAGCAAGGCTTCGTTGAACCAGGTAAGGGAGATGTGTGTGAAATGAATGCATGTCCTGTGGAGTAAATTTTATGAAAATTATTGAGAATTTGTTTAGTTTTATGACATGCATTATTTTGATAATGGTTTTGGATTTGGGCGAACTAAAAGCCGACCTTTATTTTATGATTGGGCGAACTGATACAGGGCGGGCGAGCCCTTGTTTTTCTAATGTTGGGCGTACTGTTAAGGCAGGCGAACCAATCCTTTTATGATTTTGGGCAAAGATTCTTTTTTATGACATTTTGGGCGAGCGACCCAATGTTTTTAGAAAATTGGGCGAGTTGACCATGGAGTATCGCTTTTGGGCGAGTTGACCATGGGCAATGCCCAAATGGGCGAACTGAACCACTATGGGCGAGCTAGTTTAATGTGTTTTAAGTGCTAAGGTTGGCGGGCGAATACTTATTCACCCCACTTTCGAGTTGACGATGGGCGAGCCACGATGGGCGAGCTGACCATGGCGAACAGGTTTCAAATTTGTATTTTCTCAACAAAAAATGAGTCATTTTAAATATTTTTGTAAATAGAAAATATATAACCTTTTTGGGTGAGTTGACTAATGGGCGAGTTGACCATGGGCGAACTAGCCATGGCGAGTCAGTTTAACCCGTGCCTTTTTCACATGGAATTCAGTGAGATTGCGGGCTGTTTTTAAAACCTTTTTGGAAAGAAAATCATTTTGAGAAAATGATGAAATTATGAAATAATTCCTTAAAGGTTTTTCGAATGAGATATAACTTGATTTGAGACTTTAAGCCTCTAGTTTCGTGCATTATTATGAGTTATGAGGTTGATGGATCCGTAAAGTCATCAGCGGTCTCGAGGTCACCTGGCAAGTGGACCCGAGGACCACCTATAGATTATGGCCATAGATCTAGCAGAGATAGCTATGAAGGGCGATGGCCTACGGGTGCACCCCAAAAGCGGATGATTATTCCGTTCTCGCAAGGGGGAGGGGAAACGATGATAGCATGATTTATTTATAGGGTGATGCTTAGTCTCAATTTACAGATTTTGTTTACTGAAAGGATTTATTAAATCTTATTTACTGTTTACTTCATTTTATTATAAACTGTTAAGCCAATGATTTGAATGGGGGTATTGAGAGTACTGCTTACTATAAGCACTGTTTTCCTATTTAATATGATTTTAGGAAAATAAATATTTGGTGATATATAGTTTTGGTTTCATAAAGCAGCATATGTCTCCTTTACTGAGCGCATAGTTCGCTCACCCCTTTGTTTTAACTCCACAGATAAAAGACACGGAGTAAGAGAATTAGCTCTCAGATGGATATAGCTACATATAAAGCGCTTAGGCGAATTAAATTAAACATGACAGGTATAGTCTCCTCTCCTTTACATTTCAAACATAGGTATACAGTACTACTTTATTAAAATAAGGACAATAGGGATGTCAGATGTAAGGAAATATGAAAAGAATTTCATATTCCATATTTGTTAAATAAATGTTGTCATTTATCACTATCACTGTAGAATGTTAATGGTATCGCAGACAGTCCAACCGAAAAATTTGTATGGAATTACGTGAAAAATGTGGTAACGGACTGTTACATAAGATGAAATTCTTTAAATCTGCGAGAATTCTCTACTCGAATGAGGCTGAACTGATGACAATAAGAGAAGTATTTATTTTGTTTGTGACTTCTCTATGAGTCAATACCTATACAGTAGTTATTGAAAATGATTCTTCAAATGCAGTGACTTGGTCAAACCACCCCGTAATACTCCTTAGAGGTTGAAGAAGCAAATGCCATTATACAATGCTTCTGACCGAAAGATCTTTTTTTTACTTGCTGTGCTGCTATTTACCCGTAACGATCATCGGATTTTGGGTTTCAAGGTTCATCATAACACATTTTCTTTAGGTGGAGGTATATTCTAGGTCCCTTTAACAAACGTCAAAAGACTTAACTACTTAAGTTTGGTGGATCCTTTAGAATTTCAGACTAAACCATATGAGGTGCACTACTAGAAAAATGGTTTTTCGTAACAATTAAAATCGTTGCAAAATACAGATTTATCGTTGTTAAAGCATTGTCGTAACGACTAATAGTCGTTGCAACGTCGTTGCGTTTAATTTCGATGCTAAAAGTATAAGCAACGACTTTCATGGTTACAATAAAAGGTATTTATTGCAACGACTTTAATCGTTTCTAATTAAATTTTGTTTTAGCAACAACTTAACGTTGGTTGCAAATCCTATTTGGCAATGATATTTTTATTGTTGCAAAAGATAGTTTTGCAACGACTATTTGTTGTTGCTAAAAAATAATACAAAGCGACAATTTTATCGTTTCTAATTTTATTTACAACGACAATAGTTGTTGCTAAAAAATAATTAGGCAACAATAAATATGTTGTTTCTAATTTTTTTAACAACGATTATAGTCGTTACTTAATAATTAATGAAATAATAATTTTGTCGTTTCTAATTTTTTTAACAATGATTATAGTCGTTACTAAATAATTAATGAAACAATAATTTTGTCGTTTTTAATTTTTTTAACAACGATTATATTCGTTATTAAATAATTAATGAAACAATATTTTTGTTGTTTCTAATTTTTTTTACAACGATCATAGTCGTTGCTTAAAAATGTAAAAAACAATAATTTTGACATTTTTATTTTTTTGACAACGATAATAGTCTTTGCTAAAAATTTTGCAAAATAATAATTTTGTTGTTTCTATTTTTTTAATAATGAGTACAGTTGTTGCAAAAAATGTACAAAACACTAATTTTGTCGCTTCTAATTTTTTGTTATAGTCACTGTTAGAAAATGTACAAAAAACAAAAATTTTGTCATTCTAATTTAAATAAATTTTTTATAACAGCTATTTTATAGTTATTGTATATAATTTTTTCACTGCAAAATTTTTAACATTAAAAAATGATAATTTAAATAAATTTAAGTAAAATTTAAAATTCAATAAAATTTCAAGACTAAATAAAGACAATTCAACAAAAGAAAATTAACATTAATAAATTAAAAATATATTTATTTTTTTGTTACAAGGTGAATTAAAAAACATGTTTTTGCACCAGCAAACAAGATCACCCTTGTTATCAACTTGGTCGCCACTGCCACTGATGTTCATCAGAACTGCACCGCACGTCGAGAACCCTCTATTGCACCTCTAAAATAGCTACCATCCCTGTTTAACATCACCTCTGTCTGTAGCGTTTTGATCATCGCCTATGATGTTGCTTACCGCACCATTGCTTCATTCTGTCCAGCTGCAGTTTGGCCTTTAGTTCTGCTCTCTGCACTAGCCATCGCCCAATCCATCACCGGTGCTGAACGTTTGTAACAGTCGCCGGTTCTGTTACTTGCTGGCTTGCATCGCCGGACCCTGTATTTATTTGCTACGGAATTTCCATTAAACAGGTATTAACAGAAAAAAAAAGAAAAAGAAAGAGAAAGAAGTAAGAAACACCAGTAATCATCCAGAAGCAGAACATGATGTAGGGTTATCTGTGAAGTTTAAGTAAAAAGTAAGATTGAAAAGAAGAAGATGATGCTTAGATGAATTTGATCCAAGCAAAACAGAGAATTTTCCAAGGCTGTCGAGGCATATATTAAAACAGGATTTAGGGTTATCCATGAGTGTTTCTTAAAAACTGAAGTTCAAAAGGGGGAGAGGAGGCTTGGATGAATCGGAAACAGCAATTTCTATGGGTTTAAAAGGTAGTAACGTGGTTTGGAAATGGAAAGTTTGGATGGTGTGTGGTTTTTATGGGATTTGTGTTTAATAGGGAGAGTTTATTATGGTATGTAGTTATTATGCCTATATACAGATTTGGAAAATGAAATTAAAAAGGGAGAGTTTGAAGGGAAAGTCAATATATTAATTGTTTAATATACTTTTTATTTTTTATTTCTAAAAATATATAATGATTCTTTATTAATAACATGCTATGTCATACATTGTATAGACTCCTTTTAGTTTTTAGAAAAAAGTTGCTAACTCTTCCACTCTTTTTGTGTTTGGGTGAGCTTCCATGACTAAATAGAGATTTATTGTTTGCAAATAATATAGGATAAGAATGAACCATTAAGATAAATGGAAGACATGAAGGAAAAATGGAGAAAGGGGCCTAACAATCTTAATCTATTATGGAATTCTTGTATAATTTTATAGGACATGAAGACATGAAGGAAAAATTAAATAAGGGGCCTAAAAAATCTTAGTCTATTATGGAACTCTTGTATAATTCCTGTGTTATTATTGTATAATTTTACAAGACTGATGTTTCTTGAAGCTCTTGTGAACCTGATTTCTTACTTCTTGCCATGACATTGTTGGAAGTTTGTGACTCACATCTTTAACGTTCTTGTGCTGTTATGAAATTTGCAGAGATTTAGATAAATGCTCAGTTCATGAAGTTGCATTCTGGAAAGGCTGTTCAAATTTTATTAATCATAAATATTCAGTGCACCTGTAGGACTTCATTTTATTTTCTATGAATTCATATTGGCTTCTGTTTTATTTCTTGTTAGCTCTTATAGGCAATACCGAGAGGGGGGGTGAATCGGTTTTTAACTAACTATAAGCTCGTTTTTCGGTTCCTCTAAATTCACTAGCTTGGATTGATATTTTCTAAGTTCTCTAAGCTACTTAAGCATGCAATATAGATTCAATTCAATAAGCACAATATAATTGCAAGTAAAGAGAGTAGGGAAAGAGAGATTTACACAAGCGATTTATAGAGGTTCGGCTACCTTGCCTACGTCCTCTACCTTGAGACGCTCCCAAGGATTTTCCCAAATTCACTATCTTTGAATTTGTCTTTACAATCCCTCTTTTCAAGGCTCAAGAGAAACCTCTCTCTTTTTCTAGGCTCAAGAGAAACCTCTTCTCCCTCTTTTTCTAAGGCTCAAGAGAAACCTCCCTCTTTTTCTAAGGCTAAAGAGAAACCTCCCCTTTTTACAAGGATTGAATTGGATAACAAGTTGTGTAATCAAGGAAGACCTCTAAGTAGGCAAATGATTACAGAAATTGAGCACAATGAAAAGCCTATACAAAGTTTGTGCTAAGCAATACAAGAAATAGATGAATGATAGAAGATGAAGACTCTTTATCTCTTGAATTGATGTTGAGGCTTGAGGAAGATGAATAAGATGATGAAAGATGTTGCTTGGTTGTTCCTCTTGCTTCCTTTAGCTTCTAAGTCTCTATTTATAGTCCCTTGGATGATTTGTGGACGTTGGTTGGAGCCAAAACAGAAACTAGCCGTTATGTCTGACAGAAACTAGCCGTTGGGGGCTTTCTGGTGCAAAGGGATCGATCCTGCTACAGTGGGGATCGATCCCTTTTGTCCAGAATGTTGATTCTGGGCTTCAGGGACCTTGGGAAGACTTTCTGCCAAAAGGGGATCGATCCTGCTACAGTGGGGATCGATCCTTTTCTTCCAGAGGGCATTTTTCCTGCACTTTTGGGTTAGAAATGATATGACCTTTGATCCTAATTCAACCCAAACCATTTATAAGTTTTAAGGGAGTTTTTCTTGACTTTCTCAAATGAGAATATTGTCCAAACATTCATCAAGTGATTTTCTAAAATATTCAAGACATTACAAAGTATTAAGACCAATACTAGTATGCATCATTAAATCATGGTCTTAATGTTTGACATAAACACTTGAAAATGAATTGAGAAAATCATGTGTGATGAGCAAATTTACAATGTGAATTAAGACATTAAAGCTTACTTAAGTTTTTGTCATTTCAAAATATATATTGCAATATAAGCATGGGTTTTGAAAATAAAGCAGGATTTTATAAGCTCCCCCTTAATATAAGCATGGGTTTTGAAAATGAATTTTCCCTCATTATCTCTCCCCCTTAATATCTCTTCCTATATCTATCTCTCCCTTTATCTATCTCTCCCCCTTTTTGTCATAGAAAAAAGAAGGAAAAATAATAAAAAATATGCTCCCCCTAAAATCATGGCTAGGTGAGAAGAGATAAAAGAATATGCTCCATCCAACAAGAAACATGTTAGTACATGGGACTCATAGCACAAACAAATAAGTCAATTGTTCATAAAGAGTATGAAATATTCATGCAAAGAACATGACTTATGATCCTATACCAATTGTTTATAAATAACCTTGATACCAATTGTTGATAAGTGATTTTGCAATAAGTTTCCAATTGGTAAGAAGTTAAGCAAGCACCTAAGTATGTCAATTGTTCTCTAAGGTCCAACTAAGGTGCATGTCCATACATCATGATTATGAGCTGGAATTAGATGACATATCATATGCATGAGCTCATAAATCATGTTCAAGCAAGAATGTGCATAGAATCAAAACATATAGCAAATAACTTCAAATTCTAGCACACAAGAGTTTCATGCAAAAATATCCTAAGAGAATTCTTCTCTATTTGTCATTTCAAACTAAAGAGCATGAGAAGAGTTGTCAATTTAAAGCTCATATCAATTAGCAATTTAGATTTGGCTTACCAATTATTGAAAATATGGTTGCCAATGATACTAATTGTTATTTCAATCTAAATACCAATTGTTACTAATGGTTGACTTAGGCATTTTGCATGAATCCAATATCTATGTGTAGTGTGTTCATATCAAGAAAATAATCATTCCAAATATGCAAGAACACAACACATATCATCAAATATGCATATGGATCAATTAATCATTAGCACACTATCATAAAGTATTAATCCATATTCATATTCACAAATTTATACCATATGGAAGATTTATAAAATCAAGGTATTCAAGCAAACACATTTTCTCCCATGGTTTCAAGCACACAAATCCTATGCTCATTTTCTAATTCAAGTCCTTAACCAATTATGAGCAAGGAAAGATTCAAATAATAAATGCATGGATATCAAGTTTGTTCAAGTTTGCATTTATCTTTGAGTGTTGGTGTTGTCATTAAGACCCTAGTTCAGGAGGTTTCTCTTGAGCCTTAGAAAAAGAGGGAGAAGAGGTTTCTCTTGAGCCTAGAAAAAGAGAGAGGTTTCTCTTGAGCCTTGAAAAGAGGGATTGTAAAGACAAATTCAAAGATAGTGAATTTGGGAAAATCCTTGGGAGCGTCTCAAGGTAGAGGACGTAGGCAAGGTAGCCGAACCTCTATAAATCGCTTGTGTAAATCTCTCTTTCCCTACTCTCTTTACTTGCAATTATATTGTGCTTATTGAATTGAATCTATATTGCATGCTTAAGTAGCTTAGAGAACTTAGAAAATATCAATCCAAGCTAGAGAATTTAGAGGAACCGAAAAACGAGCTTATAGTTAGTTAAAAACCGATTCACCCCCCCTCTCGGTATTGCCTATAAGAGCTAACAATTGGTATCAGAGCTTGGGCTCGAGATTGAATTAGACTAACCTCTATCGAGCAAAACGATCTTAAATGGCTCATTTGAATATAGGCACACCCCTAGGAGAAGAGGGACAATCATTAGTTAGACCTCCACTCTTTAATGGTGAGAACTATTCATATTGGAAAACTAGAATGATGTTATTTGTACAATCAAACGATTATGAAGTGTGGAGAATTATAGTGAATGGTCCTAGAATTCCCATGAAGAAAGTAGATGGAAAAGATGTCCCTAAGCTAGAGGATGAGTGGGACACAAATGACATGAGAATGGCACAATTGAATGCCAAGGCTATGCACACTCTCTTTTGTGCATTAGGTCCCAATGAATATAATAGAGTGTCCCTATGTGAAAATGCTAAGCAAATATGGGACAAATTAGCCATCACACATGAGGGGACCAATCAAGTTAGAGAAACCAAAGTAGGAATGCTCACACATGATTATGAGCTATTTAGGATGAAAGAAAATGAGTCCATTAGCGAAATGTTCACTAGATTTAATGATATAATTAATGGACTTAAGGCATTAGGCAAGAGCTATTCCAATGTAGAAATGGTCAAGAAAATCTTGAATAGCTTGCCAAAATCTTGGGAGGCAAAGGTGACTGCTATAGAAGAATCTAAGGATCCTAACACCTTGTCACTAGATGAACTTATGGGCTCCCTACTTACATATGAAATGAAAATGAAAAGAAATGAAGTGCCTTCAAAGAAAGTAGGGGTAGCACTTAAGTCCTCCACTCATGAGGTCATTGAAGATGATAGTGATGAGAGTGGAAATGAGGAAGAAAAAGAAATGGCAATGTTTGCCAAAAGATTTAATAGATTTATGAGAATGAAAGAAAGAGAGAGTAATAGGAGACATCAAAGGGGAGAGTCAAGTAGAAGAGAAAAGGACCCCTTAGTATGTTATGAGTGCAATGAACCAGGCCATACTAAGTTAGATTGCCCCTTACTTAGGAAGGAAAAGGATAGGAAGCCTAGGAAAAAAGCATTTGTGGCTGCATGGAGTGATAGTGATAGCTCCGATGAGGAAAATGTAGATGAAGAGGTAGCTTACTCATGCTTTATGGCCATTAGTGATGATGAGGCTAGTTGTAGTTCTAGTGAAGATAATGACTATACCTTTAGTGAACTACAAAATGCCTTTAATGATTTAGCAAATGAATTTCAATGCATGAATTCCAAATATAAGAAAATCATTGCTAAATTAAAAATAGAAAATGAAGCCTTGATAAATGCTAAGCTAGAATTTGAAAAGAAATTAGAAGAGGCTAACTTAGAAATAAATGAGTTAAATAAAAAGAATACAAATTTGCATAACTCATTCTCTAGGTTCTATATGGGTCAACAAAAATTAGATCACATGCTTGAGACCCAAAGAGCTTTCTTTGATAAAGATGGGTTAGGTTATAATGCAAAACAAAAAGAAACTCATCTTAAGAACTTTTTAGTGAGCAAAAATACTATGCATGATTTATCTCTTACATGCTCACTATGCAATAGAATAGGACACTCTTCACAAGCATGCACATATAGGAAAACCACATTTAGAGGAAGAGTAGTTAAGAAAATATGGGTGCCAAAGCATGCAATAATTAATGATGATTTGAGCTTGAAATGGATCCCAAAAGGATCAAAAATTGTGAGCACTAACTCTCAAGGACCCAAGAAAATTTGGGTACCAAAGCATGCTTGAAAATGTGTTTGGTGTAGGAGTGTTAGAGCATGGGAATACAATGGAACAATGGAGTTTGAATGCTCAACACATCCTCATGGAGTTTGCTTGTGCTAATGAGAAAAAGGAAGAGCTTGAGGATCCATCCTTGGCAAGGTCACAACAATTCTTCAAAGAATGGCACAAGGTGGACTCAACAATTCAAGGCAAAGCATACTCAAGCAAAGGAGTTTCGTAAGCTTAATTCTTTACTCCTTAAAACTTTTATTTGATTATTTGTGCATAGATGAGAAATGTGGTTGATAATCTTTGTGAGTTGAATGATTGATCAAAAGGCATGAAAAATGATTGTTGATTGGTTGATGGATGATTCATGAGGCATTGGATTATTGAATGAAAAGCATGATTTATGATTATTATTGGATTTCTGTAGTTTGAGCAAGTTTTCTATGTGTTAATAATGTATTTACCTGCCTCAAATTGCGAAATATGTCATATATGCAAAATGCTATGTCATGTGCATTAATGAAGAACTTGTATGTTGACAATCATGGCATGTTGTTCACAAGATGTATGTTTTAATGTTATATATGCTCAAAATCTATGTGAACAAGTTTGTTTTGACATATTTATGTAATTCAATGCATTGGTTTGGTCAAAATATGTTTAAATCTCAGAATGACCTCCTTTGAGGCCAAAAATGTGTTTTATTGTGAAAATCTTTCCAAAATTGCAAAATCTGTTGTAAAATGGTTTTTGATTCATGTGTTTCATTCATACAAGTCCAAAATCATGTTTTACAAATGTTTAAACCTTTACTTGGACTTAAAACACTCAAAAACGAAGTTTTGGTACCTCACAAGTCCAATTTTCTGTCAAAACAACTGCAGAATCTGCAGGAACATATGAGGGATCGATCCCCACTGTAGCAGGATCGATCCCCCCAGGCCAGAAAAGGCACTCCTGCATGCTTTCTACAGAAATTGAGAAGAACTCTTCCTTGTCTTGATATTTTCTCTCTTCTCAACTTAAAATTCATTGTTTTAACTTCCTTTAATGATCTTTAAACTATGAAAAATCATTTTTCATTGATATCATGCCTCAACTTCATCAATTAATATCATTTCCAACAAATGGTATCACTTTCAACAATCATTATCATTTTTCTTGAGCTCACAAGTGCAAAATCATTTTTCTTGTTGTAAACATTCATGATTTGCATAACTCTTGAAATAACCTTGAAATATACTTTCAATGAATGCTTAACCATAATTTTGAGAATTATTTCAAGAATTTATGGATATATTTGAGAATTTGATGAACTTGTACATAATAAATATGTCTCATTCTGTTTGTTCATCTTAGTCAAGCATGCTTATAGGATTATGTCTCTTAGCTTGACTTATCTATTCCACACTAGGTTTCATGATAATTTTACATCTAGTGGATTGATTCCAAATGTAAATTCAACAATTGGTAATAGTCATTGACCTATAATTTGTGATGGTAAATGGATCCTAAAAGTTAAAATGCATAAAACTTTATCATCCTTGTACTTAAAGAACTAGGGTCTTAATGACAACACCAACACTCAAAGATAAATGCAAACTTGAACAAACTTGATATCCATGCATTTATTATTTGAATCTTTCCTTGCTCATAATTGGTTAATGGCTCAAGAGAAACCTCTCTCTTTTTCTAGGCTCAAGAGAAACCTCTTCTCCCTCTTTTTCTAAGGCTCAAGAGAAACCTCCCTCTTTTTCTAAGGCTAAAGAGAAACCTCCCCTTTTTACAAGGATTGAATTGGATAACAAGTTGTGTAATCAAGGAAGACCTCTAAGTAGGCAAATGATTACAGAAATTGAGCACAATGAAAAGCCTATACAAAGTTTGTGCTAAGCAATACAAGAAATAGATGAATGATAGAAGATGAAGACTCTTTATCTCTTGAATTGATGTTGAGGCTTGAGGAAGATGAATAAGATGATGAAAGATGTTGCTTGGTTGTTCCTCTTGCTTCCTTTAGCTTCTAAGCCTCTATTTATAGTCCCTTGGATGGTTTGTGGACGTTGGTTGGAGCCAAAACAGAAACTAGCCGTTATGTCTGACAGAAACTAGCCGTTGGGGGCTTTCTGGTGCAAAGGGATCGATCCTGCTACAGTGGGGATCGATCCCTTTTGTCCAGAATGTTGATTCTGGGCTTCAGGGACCTTGGGAAGACTTTCTGCCAAAAGGGGATCGATCCTGCTACAGTGGGGATCGATCCTTTTCTTCCAGAGGGCATTTTTCCTGCACTTTTGGGTTAGAAATGATATGACCTTTGATCCTAATTCAACCCAAACCATTTATAAGTTTTAAGGGAGTTTTTCTTGACTTTCTCAAATGAGAATATTGTCCAAACATTCATCAAGTGATTTTCTAAAATATTCAAGACATTACAAAGTATTAAGACCAATACTAGTATGCATCATTAAATCATGGTCTTAATGTTTGACATAAACACTTGAAAATGAATTGAGAAAATCATGTGTGATGAGCAAATTTACAATGTGAATTAAGACATTAAAGCTTACTTAAGTTTTTGTCATTTCAAAATATATATTGCAATTTAAAGCTAACAATCTCCCCCTTTTTGATATGACAAAACTTAATGTAAATTTGCTTTGAAAATTCTTTGATAAAATTTACAATGTGAATTAAGACATTAAAGCTTACTTAAGTTTTTGTCATTTCAAAATATATATTGCAATTTAAAGCTAACATTTCTGATTCCTAACGTTTGCTATGGTTCCTTGTCAAGCTTTTTTCAACAACTGGTTCCTGACAATTTTTGTTATTACATTTTACTTCATTGTTTAATGGCTTTGTTAATTAGCCTAGCATACTATGCTATTTCCTTGTTATAATGCCCTTTCATTTGTAAGGATATTAAATTTGCCAAGTTGCCTTGCCTAAAAGTTGATAGGATAGTTTTAAATTTAAAGAGACAATTCCAGGTGTCGATTCTTCACGGTTTTCTGCTTCAGTAACAGACCAGCTGGCAGGTTTGATTCCAACTCGCGCACCAGGTTTGGTTCTGCTATTGCTTCGATGGTTCCTGCTTCTTTCGGTTCTGTTACTCTATAGCTTTCGGTCACAGCTTGCAAGGTTCTGTTCTGGTTATTGCTGCAAATTCCAGCTACTCCATGTTACTACAACAACTCAGGATCGATCCAACAACGTTTACGCGTTCCTGCTTCAATTTCCTGAGCTTTGGATCTAGCAAAATACAACAGCTCAATAAACAGAGGATCCTCTGTTTCAGAATACAACAATCCCCTGTTTCAACTCCCCTTTCCTTCTTTTGGTTTCTGTGGCTTTAAGCTTCTTTAGGTTGCCGTTGCCTCTCTTTATCTCTGTTTCCGTAACCTGCTGTCCCTTACACTATATAGAGACAGAAACTTTCAGCCCACGTATAAAAAACCTAATAAAAACTTTCCTTACCTTGTGTTTGCCGAATCTCCTCAATTATTGTTATATTTTATTTCCTTTTTTTTTTGCACACAAAAGCTCATATATGTGTGTATAATAAGAAAGAAATTACTTGCTACAAACTCATATCTGGCTTGACATTAAAACTCAATGTTAGGAGCGTATGACAAGATCTTCTCGAGCAATGCTTGTGACATGAAGCACTGCTTGTGCACTTAATGGAGAGAGCTTTGATTGACAAAAGTTCTCCCAGGAGCTCATCTCTGAATGCTCAGATATTGTTGTTGAGAGGTCATGGGATTTCTCATATGCAGTTTGTAGGTCTAAAAGAAGGGTTCGAGCAGCATTCCGGGACTCTGGGAGCTGGTCACTAAGCTGGGATGCAGCTACTTGTGTCAATTTGTCAATTGCATATTTTATTTCCTTGATTTTTATATTTTACACACTTAAACAATCATGAAAAGTCCATGTGAGGTCCTTTGCTTTGCTTGAAGGTGCTGCATGGCTGTCGTCAGGTCCTTTGCTTTGCTTGGAACGCTTGCTTCCTTCTTTCCCTCTCCCCTTGTTCCCAGCCTCAATCAACATGGAAATTCTATTTCTATATAGAAGGCTATCCGATGGTTTAGTATAAAGCCAACTTTCATAATAGGGGTCAAGCTTGTGACCGTGTCCTTTTTTACCAGTAGGATGGGATTGGGTATCAGCCTTTGTATACTCTTTAGCCTTTCAACAAGGTCTCTTAAAGTAGGCATTTAAAGGCTAAAGCTTCTCGGCTTCCTTCCTCGTAATCTATCACATATGTTTGAGTCAAGCCTTTAGCTATTAGCCTGATATTGTCCTCCTTTCTCTCATAAAGCTTCCCTTCACCTGGCCCAAAATTAGTATTAGTAGAGATCGAGATGGCTAAACGTTCTGATTTATTTGTTGCTTATTGGTAGTTGGATGTTGCTTGTTTCAGTGATTTGTGTTTGTTTATTTGTTTTGGTTTGAATTTTGGAGGTTCTCTTTTGATGTGGAAGATGGCACTGTAAGTTGGTTGCTACTGCACAACAGATGTTTGTGAAATTTTCCTAGTAGGGTTGATTTATGTTGGCTGTTTGATTCGTTTTATTTCTCATTTGGTTTTTGGCTTGGCTGTTTCGTGAGTTGGTAGCTGCTGTACAAGGTAACTGCTGCACAACAATTTGTTTTTTGGATGGCTGTTTCGGTACAAGTTGCCTGAAGTGTTACAGAGGTTGTGCTTTGCACTTGGGGTGAGGTGCGTTGAGAGTGGAGTTTACCAGTTCTTTACCCCTACTGATCCTTCTCGTAGCCCTGTTTCTGAGGTTGGTTCTTTTCTTTCTTTTCACTGTTTCTGATGTTGGTTCTTTTTTTTTTCTTTTAAAAGAAGTTCGTTTATAATTGTATTTTGTTTTTGACGGGAATGCATCTTCTTGAAAAAGAGCTTTCAAGAAACTTGTATGTAATAAGTTTCATGAAAACCTCTTCTTTTATGAACTGGTAAGTTTTATATGTAATAGTCCTTAGTTATGTATTCCAAATCCTTTACTGCGACCTTTCTTTCACGGCTGCTCAGTTCATTTCTAACTAGAATCACAATTTGCCGAGCTAGAAAGAATGTTAATCAAAGTTGGCCCAACTATTCTATTCCTGTAGCGATATTGAATATTATATATTTTTTGGTTCTTAGTAACTTTCTCTGGTTATATATAATCAGGTATGGCAAGCCACTGTTCAGATGGAGAACAGAGGTTTGCATCGAAGCACTGCCATCATGAGACAATCCTTATTTAATGAAGTTTTCCATCCTTCTAAGCCATTTTATTTTCCTCATTCATGATTCGTAGATAGAAAGTTTATTAGCTGTTTTCTATGAGCAAAAACAGAGTTTATTTTTCTTAATTTCCATATTAATCATTTAATTATTTTATTCAAGCAAGAGATTGGGTATTTTTAAGCAAACCATATATGATGCTATAGGTGTGGATGTATTTGATTTTTTTTTTTAAGTATATGCATGCATTTTATAAACCATATATGGAACTAATGAAAGGTTTTCTTATTATATACCTTGGCATTTTGCTAGAATATGACTTCTTATTACATGCATTGTACATAAAATTTTTTCACTGCAATGCATAAAAGTTCCAAAAAGAGAATGATGGGATGTGAATCAGAAATTTGACTTTGCTATGAACTTTTCAACATTTTCCATGAAAAGGTGCTCATTAAAAAAAAAAAAGAAAAAAAATTTGGAACCTTTGAAACATCTTGAATCTTTGCTATTGTAGGGGATTGTGGACAGACAGTTTGTTGCACTGAAGCAGATGCATAGAGACCATCCCGACTTCATAGACGAAGTTCACATTTTGATTGGCTCTTGATTTTAGGTGCCTACAAGTTATCATTGTAAGATGTTTTGTCAAGGCATGGTTCCTTGATGTTTCCCCTGGAGTTTGATCTTTATAGTTCCATCTTCTTTTCCTGGTGGTTTGCTTTGTTTTTTTCCTTCTTCAGTTTTTGACATCAATGTTTTCATCGATATGTGTCGTTAGACCTTGTTATACAGGGATTTATCTGTCGTAATAACATTTTATCAATGAAAATTGACTTTTTGATGAGCAAAAAAAAATTTAAAAATTAACTAGGCAACAACAATGAAAAGCCGTTACAAAATATAATAAAATATCGTAACAAGTTTTTTTATCGTTTTTAATTTCATAAGAATTCGCAACAATAAAAAATATCATTACATTAAATATAAAAAAAATTAATTAAGCAATAACTATGAAAAGTCATTGCAAAATATAACAAGATATTGTAACGACTTTTTTTTATCATTGTCAATTTCATAAGAATTTGCAACAACAAAAAATATCGTTACATTAAATATAAAAAAAATTAATTAAGCAACGACTATGAAAAGTCGTTGCAAAATATAACAAGATACTGTAACGACTTTTTTTATCGTTGTTAATTTCATAAGAATTTGCAACAACAAAAAATATCGTTACATTAAATATAAAAAAAATTAATTAAGCAACGACTATGAAAAATCGTTGCAAATGTCACGAAATTTTGCAATGATATTCTTAGTCGTTGTGAATTGTGGTTGCTAAAAACCCTTTTTCTAGTAGTGGTGGTGACGCATTGGCAGTAGCATAACAAGCAGTGACAGTTGTAGGGTAAAGGATAAAGTCATAAAGATGCCTTATCCTCTTCTATGCTACTATATTTTGATGTTGCCCATGCTCATGGAATGATTTGGGCAAAACTATTAAGTTTGTTGCTTTTTCAAGTCACTAATTTGATTCTGGGCAAAAGTTTCTATTTGGTTCATTTTTTTGGATTTCCTCTTACGTGTATAGGAGTTTTTTTTTTGGCCATCGCGTGTATAGGAGTTGGAAATGCTAACTCTACCCATTTTAGACTGCTGTGTAGTTGAACCATCTTAGATTTGGGCTGACATTGGACTCCCTAGCCACTGGTGCAAGGTCGGCCAGTGCAATTAAAAAGGTCGAAGACAAAAAATTTGAAGAATAACGTTACCATTTTGTCTTTCTTTTTTATTTTTTTATTAAACATTTATCTTTAATAGTCCTTTTATTTAATTTTTTAATCTTATCAGAACTAATTGTACTATCCATTTAAATTAGCCATTGGTTTTCTTGCTAGCATATCCTACACATCTACTATCTTCCTCTAATATTTAATTACTCGTTATGCTACATATCAGCAGGATGTATCACTTTAATACGTACTTCTCGTAATTTCAATTTGGTTTTTTAGGGCATTGACATTAATCTCAAGAAATTAATCGGCAGCATTCACAAATCTAATGATTATGCAATAGGTATGTAAATGCTCATTATATGGGATATTTTTGTTTTTTTATTAACTTTTTAGTATATAGAGTCAATTTATGAGCCTTTCAAGAATGCTTGAAAACCTCATATCTAGATAGATTAATTTTCTTTTGGAAGTACTACATCCTTAATTTTACCAAAAAGGAATTTTTGTAATGTAAAAATTAAGGAATCGTTTGAGATTGTTGTGTGTTTTGTGTTTTATGTTTTATGTTTCTGAAAATTTTGTTTTGTTTTATTTTTAATTTATTGAATTTGAAAACATATTTGGATATCATGTTTTTGTTGTCAAGTTTCATAAACAATTTCAAGTGGGTGAAGGTGATAAAAACTTTAAAATGGAAAGTAGCCCAAGTTCGAATCTATTCAATTGCAAAGCTGAAAGAACACTCTTTTTTTTTAACTATTTAAACGAGTTACTGTAGCCCCACAGATGAACACTATCCATGCGGTAACAGTAGTTAAATTGTTTCCAAAATTATAGAAACATCATATTTGTATTTTCTATTATTTGCAAAACATTGTATTTTATTTTTAGTTTTTGGAAACAAAAACACACTTACCAAACATATTTTTGCTTTAGTTTTGTAAAATATGAAAAACAAAAACAAAAAACACAAAACAAAAACAATACCAAACAACACCTAAGTGTTTAGGTTAACTTCAATTTCTTGGTCCATACGCGTTTCAAACCTCTTGAAATATTGGTTTGATATCGATTGAAGAAACATTTCAGAGATGTAAAGTGTTGATAGCTATCATATATTCAAATGAAGAGTCTTTAAACTTTTAAATCAGGTTTTTGTTTATTTCAGTATTATTAATTTTTTTCCTTTTTATAGGGAATTTCATGGATGAAGATGGCTTTGCTAGTGGCTGTGGCAAATGTAATTAAATTTAGAAATTCTGGCTTTGCTACTTGAAAGAGTGAAGATCTGTGAAAGGATTCAAATGGCAGATTTTTTTTCTTTTGATTTTGTTATTTCTTTAGAATTTGTTTGGAAAAACTTTGGAAATATATGATTTGTTGTAAATAATAATGCAAAAGTTACTCTTGTTTATTTACACTGTTATATTATAGAATGCTGTTGAATGAGCCCAAACTGATACATTAGTATTTAGGTTTAGGTTTAGGGATTTTTGGTGTTTAGGGTTTGGGAGTATTAATAAAAGCATTTTATCCCTTAAAATTATCATGCAGAAGCTAAAAAATATAGGTTATTCTTAATTTGAACGAAGTTCATCTCAACAATGTGCCGACTAATTAAGATTAAACAAAATCAAAATCGTGATAAATATTAGTAATTTGAAAGACTTTAGTTACATTAAAGGTCAAGCTAAATTTCTTGAGTAAAATTGAAAGAGTTTAGAGGTTAAGTTTCTTGAGTATTATTTACGAAGCTTGAAAGACTTGACTGGAAGTCTTCGTATTAGGTAGGAAAACTTTAAGACGAGGACCTTAATGTCAAGATATGGGATGGACTTTCGGTTGTTCTCTTTGATTTTGTAATCCATTCATTAGTGGCGTAATTTTCGCTTTCAACTTGTTTTACCATTATAAATTCGAAGCAGCCTGATTCTTGAGAAAATAAGCTTGTTTTTAATGGTTACAAACTCACAGAGATCAGCAGATCGATCCCATAACAACCAAAACATTTCCAATATGGACATCAGTCACAGCAATAACCCTTCTTGCAGTTTCCTGCTATATTTTTTTCTCTTGCTATTTCACTTGCTACTGCTCGTGTCCTCATGTTCAGGCAATAGCAATGTCAGCGTGAGATGCATAGAGACTGAGAGAAAAGAGCTTCTTGATTTCAAGGAAGGTCTCATCGATCCTTTGGGAAGTCTTTCCTATTGGGTTGGATTGGAGTGCTGCAATTGGCGAGGCGTGGGATGCAACAACCGAACTGGTCATGTCACAGTGCTTGACCTTGAAGAATATACCTTGCGAGGTAAAATAAACCCTTCTTTGCTTCACTTGGAGCATTTGAATTACTTGAGTCTTGCGTACAATTCCTTTTGTGGGAGCGAGATTCCCAAGTTCTTTGGCATGTTAAGGAACCTGAGGTACCTTAATCTCTCTTACTCATGCTTTGCTGGAGAGATTCCACCTCATCTTGGGAACTTATCAGCCTTGCAGGTTCTTGACTTGAGTTGGAATATAGGTTTGCATGCCAAAAATCTTCTCTGGCTTTCAACTTTCTCTTCACTGGAATATTTGGGTCTGGGATTGGTGGACCTTCGTGATGTAGGAGGATATTGGTCGAAAGCAGTAAACATGCTTCCTTCTCTTGTGAGTTTATATTTGTATGATTGTCGTCTTACAAGCCTTGATCTTAACCTTCCATCAGTCAATCTCACTTCACTTGAGGTCCTCAATTTGTTTGGCAATTCAATTAAGTCTCCATTACCACATTGGTTCTCTAATCTAACCAATCTCGAAGTGCTTAATCTAAAAGCAAATAACTTCTATGGTAGCATCCCGGGTTGGCTTGGAAATTTGTGCAAGTTGAGAATTTTGAGAGTCAATTCTAATCGTCTCCACGGTGGAATTGTTGAGTTTTTGGACCGCTTCTCGGTTTGTCAAAATAATAGCTTAGAGATCCTCCATGTAGGAGGCAACCTGCTGGGAGGAAGCTTGCCAGCATCCTTAGGAGCACTCGAGAATTTGCAAGAATTTGACCTCAACACTAATTTCTTTTGGGGTTCAATTCCGGCTTCTATAGGGAACTTATCATCTTTGAGATTATTGGAACTCTCTGATAATAATCTCAATGGAACAATTCCCGAAAGTTTGGGGAAACTCTCTGAGCTATCTATGCTGCACCTAGTATCAAACCAAATGGAAGGTGTTTTGACAGAAGCCCATTTAGCAAATCTGACGAACTTAAATTCTTTCAAGCTCACAACATACCCGAACAGGTCACTGATTTTTAATGTGAAATATGACTGGGTTGCTCCTTTCAGGCTTACAACCCTGGTATTAATTAATTGCCAGGTAGGTCCTTCATTTCCAGTTTGGCTTCAAGTTCAAAGGAATCTTTCCTATGTTATAATTTCAAATGCTGGGATTTCGGACACCATAGAAGAAGAATGGTTTGCCAGATTATTTTCTACATGTTGGTACATAGATCTGTCTAATAATACAATCCAAGCCGAGCTACCCACACAAATTTACTCAGAAAATCTAGATAAAATTGATTTGAGCAGGAATCGTTTCGAGGGCCAGATCCCATTTTGGTTTACTAATGCTACGCAGTTGTATCTACAGAGAAATTTATTTTCAGGTTCTATTCCAGAGAATATTGGGGAACTGATGCCACAGTTGAAAACACTTTTTCTTTCTCGGAATCAGATCAATGGTAGGTTGCCATCTTCAGTATGCAAAATGCAGGGACTCAAAGTTCTCTCTATCGGGCACAACAGATTATCTGGAGAACTTCCAAATTGTTTTAATAATTTGCTAAGTTTAAAGGTTCTGGATGCCTCAAACAATAGCCTAACTGGTAAAATACCAAGTTCCCTGAGTTCGTTGTGTGACCTTGTCTTATTGATACTGAGCAACAATAATCTTCGTGGCAATATTCCTTACCCACTATATAATTGCCGGAAAGTACCAAGTCTTTATATTCTACAGCTCCGGTCGAACCAACTAGAGGGAAACATTCCTGAACAACTTTGTCATCTTTCTGATATCCACAATTTGGATCTTGCAGACAATAATTTTATGGGCTTCATTCCGAAATGTTTCCACAATTTCACTGCCTTGAAATATGGCAATGCAAGTTTGTATTATGGATATTTATTTGACCTCCAAGATAGTACCATTAATGAACAGACAATGCTGGTTGGGACTAAGGGAAGAGAACTTGAATATAGCAAAACTCTTCTAGAGGTTAAGAACATTGACCTTTCAAAAAATAATCTTACAGGTGAATTTCGGGATGGGATATGTAGCTTGGCTTTTTTGGACTCCTTGAATTTGTCAAGAAATCATTTAGGTGGAAGCATTCCTAATAATATTGGTGACTTGCGATTGGTGGAGTGTAAAATCCGAATTTTATTATACTGTATACCATATATGTACATTATTGATAGTGGAAATAAATTCTTTTAGTGAAATTAAAGAATAACCGAATGTGAATTTCCACTTTACATTTTAAGTCATGATGTATAGTATGGTTGATAAAAGAAAGAAATTGTTAGAATTTAATTTTGAATAAAAGGTATGAAAGCATTAAATGAGGGGATAAATGGCTAGAGGACAAAACAAGGAAAAGAATGGGTTGATAGCCAATCAACGTTGGCCGGAAGAGAGATGGGCGAAGAGAAGAGAAGGAAAGGGTAATAGAAAAGTCAAGGAAAGGGGCGGCAGTGGACTTCTCGCCACATGCTTCTCCTGACAAAAGGGACAAAGCATTTAATGGCAAGTGAGATTTGTCAAAGAAAAACGGGATTCGGTAAAGACTTTACACCTTTCCTTTTTGCTGCAGTTTCTTCAGTTTTAATGCATGAAATGATGAAGAAAACAGGATAAGGAAACAGGTGTTAGATTTTAAGTGAAACGGAATGGCTATATAAGAGGAGTTCATGAGAAAAGATTGATGGAAGCAACTTCATTTTCCTCAAAATCATTCTCGCCCATTCTGTTTTCGTTGCAAGTTCACCATTAGTTTTCCTCTACTTCCATAAGTGAGCCATGAGACTCATCCTTAGTTAGCTAAACATTTATCCAGTGTGTGAAGAACTGAGGAATAAGCAAAGTAAAGCTAATTCAAGCAAGAAAGCACTCTGCTCCAGGAAGTGCAACTCAGTTGAGGTAAGCTTCCATATTTCTATGGTTATTTTGATAAATGAGGGTATATTTCTATGTTTATAACGTGATAAACACAGATATAGCCTGGTTGTAGTAAAATATTGTGGGAAGATGTAAGAAATTAGATGGAAATGATTAAGAAAAAGCAATAGGCGAGCAAGTAGTATTCGCCCAAAGGGCGGCGAGTACAATGCAATATATAACTGGGCGAGAAACATGTTCGCCAATCGTTATAGATTGTAACATCCCAATTCCCATTATATAACATGTTACTCACTTATATCTTACACTTACTACCGGTTGGGCTGTCAGTGATGCTTATCAACTCCTATCACTTTAATAAGAATAATTAAATCATTGTCTTAAGATGTATATACATTCCCTTATATTTAAAGTAGTACTGTACAACTTTACTGAATACATAAAAGAACACAACATACCTTCGATATCCAATCTCAGGAAGGTAAGTCTCTTAGTTCAGATCAATTATCTGTGGAGTGGAAAAATAAGGAGTGAGCGACAATATGCTCAGTAAGGAAGGTGTATGCTGCTTTAAAAATAAAAGCTATAATTTCGAAAACCATTTAATCATCCTAACGATCACACTCATTAGGAAATAATAAATACAGTTAACATGAAACAGGATTCACCAGATCCTTTCATAAATCTTTTAATTGAGACTAGGCAACAATTTAAATCATGCAAAGAACACAAATCATCCGCTTTTGGGGTGCACCCGTAGGCCATCGCCCCTCACGGCTATCTCATCTAGATGTATGACCATAATCTATAGGTGGTCCTCGGGTCCACTTGCCAAGTGACCTCGAGACCGCTGAAGACTTGGCAGGTCCATCAGCCCTGTGACGCCCTAGGGTGCACTCGTTGGTCTATTTGACCCGAGCCATCGCCCTAGCTGGGTCACGCAAAGTACATGAATGATAATGCATGAACTCATGGCCTAATGTCTCAAAATCAAATTATCATATGTACCATTTTCATAAAATGATTTGGTTTCCAAAAGGGTTTATAACTAGTAAAACAACCCTCAAATTCAACATTTTCTATGAGAGAAAGGCCCGTTTGGAGCTGGTTCGCCCTCGGCTAGTTCGCCCAAGGTCAGCTCGCCCATTGGCCAATTCGCCCAATGATCAACTCGCCCAAGGGTCTATTCGCCCAAGAGACTACTCGTCCAAGAGTCTACTCGCCCAAAGAGTTTCACATTTTCTATTTTTTTTCAAAAATATTAATTGAAAATTTATTTATTTATTTATTTAATTTTCGTTGAGAAAACAACTCATAAATCAGTTCGCCCACTGGTCAATTCGCCAAGGCGGCGAATTATTAGTCGCCCGCCTCATAGCTTTTCAAGAGAAAAGTATGGCTGGCTGATAACAGATCGCCCGCCTCACATTTAAAACAAAGAGTCGCCCGCCCATACGACATAAAAAGTTCTCAACTTTTAAAACAAAGGCTCTCTCCAGGTTCTCATAAAGTAGAACTCGCCACTTGGCTAGCACGAGTTTTAAACTTAGAACAAAACTACTCGCCCGCCCTCAGTAGCTCGTTCATCAAAACAACATATGGCGACTTGTAGCTCGCCCGAAACCAAAATAGTTTATCAACCAATGCATGCCAGAAATAAAACAATTTCTAAAATTTTCTTAACATTTTTACTCCACAGGACATGCATTTGCATCACATACTACTTCCTTACCTCGTCTGATGCAGCCTTGCTTCTCGTCCGCCTTCCTCAATTCCCGTATGCAAAAGTATTTATTCAAACTATGAATATCTTTCCAAAACAATTTACATTTTCCTAATAATAGTGGCACTTTGGCGAAACTAAGTTCGCCATTCGCCCAAAGAGCTCGCCATTCGATATTAACTCATTTCTGGGAGTTCGCCCAACATGGGAGCTCAACTCGCCATTCTGATCAATTCAATTCGCCACTGGTGGCTTTTCATTCATAAATGGCCTCGCCCGCGAATTGGATAATGCTTGGCCACCTTGCCCTCTTGAACAACACTTTGGCGAGTTCTCTATTACCTACTTGCCCTATTGGCGATCATTGGTCCTCGCCCTTACTTCCACATTCCAGATTATCCTATTATTATTGGCGAACATATTCTCGCCCTTTCATGTATACATTGTACTCGCCCGCCCTTTGGGCGAATACTCCTTGCTCGCCTATTGTTTTTCTTAATTATTTCCATCTACTTCTTATATATTCCCACAATATTTATCTACAACCAGGCTATATCTACGTTTATCAAGTTATAAACATAGAAATATACCCTCAGTTATCAAAATAACCATAGTAATACGGAAGCTCACCTCAACTGAGTTGCACTTCCTGGAGCAGAGTGCTTTTCTGTCTCACTTAGCTTTGTTTTGCTTGTTCCTTAGCTCTTCAACGGTGAGGAAAGGTTTGGCTAACTTAAAATGAAGTTTTTATGGCTTATATATGAATGAAACGGGAGGACTGCATGTGATCTTGCTGTGAAAGTGAACTGGCGAGGAGTTTTCTGGAGAAGATGAAATTGCTACGTTGGTTCTTCTTCCCACATGTCCCTCCTTATATAGCCCAATAAAACCTGTTAGAACCAACCACTTGTTTCCTTATCCTGTTATTTGTTATCATTGCACGTCTTTCATGCAATTAAAACCCAGAGAATTTGGTGACAAAAGGAACGGCGGTAAGCTTCCCGTTGCAGTCCGTTTCTTCCTTGCTTTTTGACAAATTTCACTTGCCATTTATTGCTCAATCCCCTTGTCAGGAGAGGCAATTGGCGAGAAGTACTTTGCCGCCCCTTTCCTTGACTTTTCTCTTTTCTTTTCTTCCCTTCTCCACGCCAACATCTCTTCCAGCCAACGTTGATTGGCTAACATCTCATCCTTTTCTTCATTTTGTCCTATATTCATTACTCTTCTCATTTAATGCTTTCATACTTTTCTTAAATGATTAAATCCCATCTACTCTTTATACACCATATGTACATTATAAGATAAATTGAAAAGTGGAAATTCACATTCAATTATTCTTTGATTTTACTAAAATAATTCATTTCCACTGTCAAAATGTACACATACATTATACAGTATAATAAAATTCGGATTTTACATTTCTCCCCACCTTAAGAAATTTGGTCCTCCAAATTTAACTTGGACTTGTCACTGAAAGAGCTCTGGATATTTCTCACGCATAAGGCTTTCTAATTCCCAAGTAGCCTCCTCCTCGTTGTAATACTGCCAGAGCACTTTAACCAAAGGAATTGTCTTAGATCGCAACACTTTGTCCTTCCTATCCAAAATCCGTACCGGTTTCTCAACGTAACTTATATCCTCTCTGATCTCCAGTGGCTCGTGTCGAATCACGTGAGAAGGATCTGGATGGTACTTTCTCAACATCGAGACATGGAATACGTTATGCACTCCTGATAACTCTGGTGGTAGTGCTAACCGATAGGCCACATCTCCAACGCGATCTAAGATCTAAGATCTCATAAGGCCCAATATATCGAGGACTCAACTTTCCTCTCTTCCCGAATCTCATTATACCCTTGGACGGCGAAACCTTTAAAAACACATAATCACCTGCTATAAACTCCAATGGTCGGCGTCTAATATCTGTATAACTCTTCTGCCGACTCTGAGCCGTTCTGAGCCTCTCACAGATCATCCGTACATCACGAGAAGCCTGCTCGACCAAATCGGGAGCTAACAGTTTACGGTCTCCAACTTCTTCCCATGCTATCGGGGATCTGCATCGTCTACCATATAAAGCCTCATACGGTGCCATGCCGATACTCGTATGAAAACTATTATTATATGAAAATTCTGCCAGGGGTAAGTGATCGTCCCATGAGCCTCTAAAATCCAATGCACACGCTCTTAACATATCCTCGAGCGTCTGTATCGTACGCTCGGACTGCCCATCAGTCTGTGGATGAAAAGCGGTGCTAAAACTCAGTTGGGATCCCATAGCCTCCTGAAATCTTTCCCAAAAATGAGAGGTGAAGCGAGAGTCCCTATCAGAGGTAATACTTACTGGAACACCATGTAACTTCACTATTTCCCTGACATACAACTCGGCTAAGGCACTAACTGAGTCTGTAGATTTCATGGCTAAGAAATGAGCAGACTTAGTTAATCTGTCGACTATCACCCAAATAGCATCATACCCCTTCCGGGTCCGTGGTAATCCCATAATAAAATCCATAGTAACATGCTCCCATTTCCACATAGGAATCGATAATGGTCGAAGCATACCCGCCGGGTTCTGATGCTCAATCTTAATCTGTTGGCATGTTAAACATCTAGCAACAAATTCAACGATGTCTTTCTTCATCTTAGGCCACCAATACACTTTCCGGAGATTCTGGTACATCTTAGTACTACCCGGATGTAACGTGTATCTAGAGGTATGGGCCTCTGATAAAATCAAATCTCTAAGCTGCTGATAACCGGGAACACATATCCGACCTCTAAACCTCAGTATCTCATCGGTGCCAATCTCAAAATCCAACTTGTTGACACCTAATTTTGTCCCATTTTTGTTATTATTATTATAGTTATTATTATTATTATATTTATTTTTTATTTTTATATATATATTTTTTGTATTTATTTTTATTTTATTTTTTCTATTTATATTATTTTTATTTTTATTTTTATTTTTATTCTTATTTTTATTATTATTATTTTTTTTCTTTTTCTTTCTCGTTTTTGGTCCAATCTGTTACCCATCTATCAACCAGAGTCTGCCGCAGTCCCAGGCAGTCCCATCCCCGCCGGTCACCTACTCTGCCTACTCCATCCCATCTATACCAGTCCCCTTTCTACAAAAAAGTTTTCCTTCAACCAGCAACGGGGAGCCCAAGCTTCAAGCTCTCCCCATTCACCTGAGAGCCACAGCTAACCCTCACCGGACTCACTCATCATTACCCTCAACCATTTTTTCCTTCACCATCCGAGCCAAATACTCGCAACCCACTAAACACCACCACTGAAACACCGAAACACCAAAACACCACCGTGAACCACCTCTGTCCCAGTCTCCACCACCGACATGATCACACCATCCCCGAAACCACCACACACTTGCCTACCAAACCTTCGTTCACCACCATCACCAAAACCACAAAAAACCCACAAACTCGAGACCCCCAAAACCCAGATCTAAAGCCCCAACCGTGGAAAATCGATTCTTGGATACCTGCAAACAAAAAGAAAAAAACAACAACAACACAAAACCAAGAAGATTCGGAACCAGCAACCATAAAAAAAAAAACAAAAGAGGAAGGAGGGTTTCGGTGAGGGCAGATCTACGGGGTTAGGGAAATTTTTGGGTGGATTGGAGTTCAGATCTGGGTAGAGGGAAAAAGGAGAAGAATTTTTGAGGTTTCGGGAGTACCGCCGGCTACCGGAGTACGGCGGCCGACGGCGGCTGACGGCAGACCCAGCGGCGGCCGAGAATCGCCCTGGCGGAGAGCTCAAAGGCTCTGGAATTTTTTTGGTAAAAAGAAAGGAAAAATGAATTAAAAAAAAGGGGATAGGTTTTATAGCAAAAAAAGGAAAAAAAAAAGAGAGGACCCGCGCGCGACCCGGATCCGACCCGGGATCCGCGCGCCCGGCCGGCCAAACGAGGAGAAGACCCTTGCCGCTCCATCGCCGACCCGACCCGGACTAGCGAGGATCCGACCCGCTCCGAGCCCAGCCAAGTCAGCCCACTTGAACCTACTTTTGGGCTTGATTTTTTGGGCTGTTCTCTAAGGTTTTCCTTTGGGTTTAAGCCTCATTTTAGGTATATTTTTTTAATTTAGTAATTTTGGATTATTATTATTATTATTATTATTATTATTATTGTCATTATTATTATTGTTATTATTATTGTTATAATTATTATTGTTATTATTATTATTGTTGTTATTATTATTATTAATGCATGCTACAAAATAAAAGTTTTGAAAAATTTTCTTTTACTTGTATATTCATCAATTATTATTTAGAAAATGTTTTAAAAAAAATAATAATGAAATTTAAATTTGAGTAAATGATAAAATAATTAAATAAATGTTTTTTCCGATGATGGGATGTCATGAAACTCACAAGTAGTGATTTCTTAACTGATCCCTAGGTGAGAGAAGTTCACTAAGTGTTACCAAAGTATTGGGATACTTAGTGCAATTTTTCGATAAGAATTTTTATTTAAATAAATAAAGTAATATTTATGTAAAAAAAATCCAAAAAAAAATTCATTTGCATCATTTATTATCTGTTTGCATCATTTGCATTCATAATAATTTTTGAAACGAGTGTGAATCTTCTGATGATCAGATTCTATAGAACTCACAAGTAGTGATTCTTAAGAAATCTCCAGGTGAGGAAATTATCCGAAATGCTACCAGAGTATTGGGGTATTTCGGAATAATTTTCAATACAAAAGATTTTCACTTATTTCAAATAAAAAAATAATATTTAAATGTTTCAAAATAAAAAAAATAAAATTGATTGTAACAAAAATAAAAATTATTTTTAAATATTAATTCAAGACCATTTTATTAAAATTAAAGGATAACACATGATTATTATGGTACCGTTTTTAACGGGCGTCGTGGGGGTGCTAATCCTTCCCCACGCGTAACCGTACTCCCGAACCCGATTTTTGTTTTCGCAGACCAAAATTGTCTTTTTAATAAAACTTAATTAATTTTTAGATTTTGTTAAAAAGATAAATATTTTAGGTGACCAATCACACCTAGCAAAAAAGATTGGTGGCGACTCCCTTTTTATTTTTAAACGTTTTTTTCAAAAATTCGTCGAGCGCAAAGCCGTTACGACAGCTTGGCGACTCCACTGGAGAAGCTTTTTGAGGGTCAAGCCATTCATTAATCATGTGTTATCCAAAGTTTTAATTTAATAGTCTTGATTGATATTTAAACTTAATTCACTTGGATTTTGAAAATAATTTTGTGTGCATTTGCATTCTATGTTATTTATTTTATGTTTTATATTTGTATATATTGTTATTAATAACTTGTTTGGACATATAGCATTAGAGTCGTAGTGTGATGAATGATTGGTGTCTTCCCTCATGCACATACTTGCACTTGCATCTGCATAACATGAGATCTATACCCGGGTTCAGTCCTTCTTAGGAGGGAGTAGAGTACCTTTGCTCTCGTGAGGTAATCACCTCCGCAATGGCAAGCGAAATACTCTCACTCAAATTAAATCTTACTAGTCCAGTGTGGACGACAGTGAGGTATAATTTGGGAACCTTTAGATCTTCATATCCCAACCCAGCATGTAAAAGGCCCTAAGAAGCCGAGCCTTAGATAGAGTCATGCCCAATTTTTGTAGAAATTATCCCAAAATTAGGGCACGAGGGAACACTGTTCTACCTATTTTCTTATGTCAATAATAAAGGTACAACCGATTTTGATTTGAATTGTATATAATTTAAATCTTTGATTTTTTTCTAAAAAAGGAATTTTTGTAAAATAAAAATGGAAAAGATATTTTTTCTTTATAAAGGATCTTATAAAAAAAAAACCACTTATTTTTGAAAAATAAAGATGTGATGAAAATGATAGAATAAATGTGTAATTTTTATTTTAAAAATGTGAATAATTATTCTTTCTTTTATAAAAGAGGGATTTTTTTTATTTTTTGAAAATAAGTCCTTAAAAATAGGAACTAATAAAAGTACATTCTCCAAAGCAAGAGAAAGAAAAAGAAGTTTTATGTAAATTTAGTTACAAGATGTTTATATACAAAGATAAAAAAAGTTTTAATTTCTTTTGTTTTTCTTTCTTTAAAATAAAAATATGAAATGATAAAATGTGGATAAACTTTTCTTTTTACAACAAAAAAATGGAAAATTTGTTAAACAAAAAAAATGTCTCTTTTCACTAAAAATAATAAGAAGAAATTCAATTAAGTTTTTTTAAAATTAAAAAAAAAACAAATTCTTTATTCTTTATTATTCTTGGAAGAATTTCTTAAGATAAAGGTATAAAAAAAGAAAAGTGAAAGGGATTTTGAGTAGGAAATGAATTAATATCTCTTCAAAAATGAGTTAGAATAAAATGAAAGAATGAATGAAAATTTTTTTCTTTTTGAAGTCAAAAAAAAAAGAGAGAGATGAATAATTGACTTTCCTGTATAGAATTTTCAAAGAATAAGTTGACAAGAAAAAAAATAAAGAAAATTCATCTTTCTCAAGCATGTTAGGGACATATATGATTTTAATTCATTTCATCATCATTGTGTATATATATGTTGATAGTCATGTCATTTGCATTTTAGAATCATGAAAGTTAGGTGAAATAAAACCAAATTTGATTTTCATTACCATTGCATTGTGTATAAAATACATTTTGCATAAACATGTCCTTCATCATGCCTTGTTATTGTGTCATGTCTTAAATAGTTTACATGGCATTTCATAAAAAAAAAAAAGAATATGTTCTTTCTCATAGAAAATTAAAAAAAAAAAACAAAGAAAAAAGAAGAGGGAGAGTTTTTGAAACAATTTTGATATGGTTTAAGATTACTCTTCAATTTCTCTTACTTGTGTTGGACTTGACCTCTTAAGTTAATAAGTGAATATGATAAGTAAGGGGAAAATTTTAGTTTGAACTTTGGTATGCATTTTACATTGTTGAATCACATTTTGTAGATAAGTCTTTGAGAAACTAGACTAAGTTTTTACAATTTAGAATTTGTTTATTCTTTCAATTTTCTTTTTATCAAATTTGTGTACATGTGCTATTGATTGGTTATTTTCATTGAAATTATTCCTCCCTAAGATTTGGTTAAGGTGAAGGCATAAATACCCGACATGTAAAATCAAGAAAGTTATACAAACTAACAAAATCAAAAAAGAGAGAAAAAAAAGAAAGAGAGAAAATTAAAAAAAAAGGGAGAAAAAGAAGAAGAAAAATTATTCCATTTCATAGATTTCTATCATACATGTCATTTGCATACATATAAAAATAACATGACTTTCATAAAATTCATATCATATGTCGTAACGGCTTCGCGCTCGACGATTTTCGAAAAAAGGCGTTTAAAAACAAAAATGGAGTCGCCACCAATCTTTTTTGACTAGGTGTGATTGGCCACCTAAAAATATTTATCTTTTTAACAAAATCTCAAAATTAATTAAGTTTTATTAAAAGGACAATTTGGGTCTGCGAAACAAAAATTGGGTTCGGGGGTACGGTTACGCGTGGGGAAGGATTAGCACCCCCACGACGCCCGTTAAAAAACGGTACCATCCTAACTACATGGTATCTTTTGATTTTGATGAGATAGTCTTGGCTTTTGGTTATAAAAATATTAGCGTATTTGTTTGGAAAATTACTGTCATAAAGGGGTTTATTATAAAAATCAACATGAACACCATTTATTGAAAAATTAGATCAAATATCCCAATACTCTGGTAACATTTGAAATAATTCCTCTCACCTAGAGATTTCTTAAGAATCACTACTTGTGAGTTCTAGGGAATCTCATCTTCGGTGGCGATCACGCTATTTTATGATCGATCGCATACGCATGTAGTATTGATGAGAATGTATAATGCATATGAAACTTAAAAGAAATTTTACTTATTTTGATTTATTAATGAAACTCTTGATATTGAGAAATTTGGCTAAATATCCCAATACTCTGGTAATATTTAGCTAATTCCTCTCACCTAGGGATCAGTCAAGAAATCACTACTTGTGAGTTTCATGACATCCCATCATCGGAAGAATTCCATTTATTTTGAAATTAAGATTTATGCATATGATGCAAGCATATAGCATATGGTGCATATGGAACTATAAAAAGAACTTTATGTTTTAATTTTTATTAATGAAATTCTTAATATTGAAAAATTTAACTAAATATCCCAATACTCTGATAACATTTAGCTAATTCCTCTCACCTAGGGATCAGTCAAGAAATCACTACTTGTGAGTTTCATGACATCCCATCATCGGAAAATTATTTTACTTAATTTAGATCTTAATTTTATTGATTTATTATTTTTTTATGCGTTTTTTTTTATTATCATTGTTATATATAAAAAAATAAAAGGGTAAATCAAAATAAAAATGGGCATGAAATCGAATATTGAGAAATAATACCGAATATCCCAATACTCTGGTAACATTCGATATAATTCCCCTCACCTAAAGTTTTTCGAAGAATCGCTACTTGCGAGTTCAACGAAGACTCATCATCGGGATTTCATACTTATTTTATTTTAATTTTATTAGTTTATCATTTTTTATGTATTTTTCATTATCCTTATTATATATATATTTAAAAATAAAAGAGTAAATAAAATGAAAATAAATAATATAAATGAAATAAAGATGAAAATAAAATTAAAATAAGCATGAAATCAAATATTGAGAAATAATACCGAATATCCCAATACTTTGGTAACATTCGATATAATTCCCCTCACCTAAAGTTTTTCGAAGAATCGCTACTTGCGAGTTCAACGAAGACTCATCATCGGGATTTCATACTTATTTTATTTTAATTTTCTTAGTTTATCATTTTTTCATGTATTTTTCATTATCCTTATTATATATATTAAAAAAATAAAAGAGTAAATAAAATGAAAATAAATAATATAAATGAAATAAAGATGAAAATAAAATTAAAATAAGCATGAAATCGAATATTGAGAAATAATACCGAATATCCCAATACTTTGGTAACATTCGATATAATTCCCCTCACCTAAAGTTTTTCGAAGAATCGCTACTTGCGAGTTCAACGAAGACTCATCATCGGGATTTCATACTTATTTTATTTTAATTTTATTTTTATTATTATTCTTCATTTATTATTATTATTTTTCCTTAGCCCATATTTCATTTATCTAATAAAATTTATTTTCATTTTAAGAATATGCTTTTGTATAATTTATGTATATATACATTTTTATATACTTATTTATATATTCTACGTAAAATATATATTAATATGTTTTAAAGCCATATATTTCTATATTTATATGTATGTATTTTACACATTTATTTTCATACATTTTAAAACTATAAATTTATTCATTCATTCATTTTTCATTCATTATATGTATTTTATAAAATTTATATACTTTAAAACTATATATCTTTTATATTTATTTATCTTTTCTTTTAAAACCATGTATTCATTTTATTTTTATTCTATTCTATTTATACTATTTATTTATTTTTTGCTTTACTATATTTTCTATTTTTATTATTATTTTTCTTTCTGCTATAATTAACAAATAACTAAAAACAAAATAAAGAAAAACATATATATACCCAATCGGAGCGGGTCGAAGCTGCTGGGTCGGGCTGATCACGCGGGTCGCAAGTGGAAGCGGAGCCGAGTCAGCACGCGGGTGGCAGAAACGGGTCGCGCGGACCTCGGGTCGGGTCGCGGGTGGCACGCGGGTCGGCTGATCAAAACGCAGCGTTTTGATGTTCTATATAAGGATGCCTTTTTTATTTTTCACTCATTTTCCACCGATTTCCCAAAAAAAAACTTCGAAATCCTCTGAAACCTCTCCCAGCCTTTCACCCTCCGAACAACTACGCCGCGCCGGCCGCCGCACTCCGCCGTGCTCCGGTCGCCGGAAACCTTCCCGTAAGCCTAAAAACTCCTATTCCTTTCCCTCTACACCGATCTAACCTTCGTTTACCCAAAAAATCCCTCTAACCCTATAGATCTGACTTAGGCCGAGAGTCCCCCTACCGTCTTTCCCCTTTTTTGTGTTTTGTTTTCTCTGTGTTTGCTTGTTTGTTTTGTTTTTTGTTGGTTCTAGTGTTGGCTATTGAGGTTGCTTTTGTTGTGTTTTTTGCAGGTCTTAGATCTAGGGTTCCCAGATCTGAGATCTTAAGGGTCTCGGGTTTGGTTTCTTGGTTTCTGTTGCGGTAGGTTTGTGATGGTGATGACGATGATGATGGTGGTGAATGGTGACTGTGATGATGGTGGTGAGTGGAGTTTAGGGGTTTCGGTGTGCTAGAAGCAGAGTGATTGGGTGGTGGTCTAGGGTAGTGGTTGTGACGGTGATGGTGTTTCTGAGTCTGTATCCTCCGGTGGAGTCTCGGTTGGGGTAGGTTTTCTTAGTGTCTGGAAGTCTCTCTCCAAAAAAAGCCTGGAAAAAATCTGGTCTTCTTAAACTAGTTTAGGATCATTCTTTGGTCCCGAGGATAAGAACTAATCTAGGTTCCTTCTATTGTTTCCCAGTCTTCCGGACAGTGTCTGAGATGGGATGGAGGGCCTGGGGAAGGTGAATTTTGGTGATGCCGAGACCTAGGGGGAAGGGTGGAGGACGCCGGCGTTTGGGAGTGCTGCCGGTGATGGACTTGCATTTAATGTGACAGATATATGAAAATAATGTTAATAAAAGTTAACAAATAAAAATAAGTAAAATAAAACAAAACAAATAATATAAATAATATATATAAGAATAAATAAAAAAACAAAAAATGAAAATAAAAATAATAAAAATAAATAAAACGAAGAAAAAAAGAAAAAAAAAATAATGAAACACATGATAACAAAATTAAAAATAATAATATATAATAATAATATAATAAATTAAAAATTAAAAAAAACAAATAAAATGAAAATAAAAATAAAAATAAACACCCATATAATAATAATAATAATAATAATGATAATAATAATAAAAATAACAATAATAATAAACACAAATAACAATAATAATAACAGTAATAATAATAACAATAATAAAAACAATATTAACATTGGGAAAGATAATAATAAATAGATTATATAATAATAATAATAATAATAATAATAATAATAATAATAATAATAATAATAATAATGGGACAAAATTAGGTGTCAACAGCTGTCCCTCTTTGCTCATTACTGAGTATCAGGAATGGAGCAAAGACAATTGACAGTAATTTTGTCCGGCTCATGAATCTTCTTCTTCCCTTTCTTTTCTTTCTTTTTTCTTTTCTTTTCTTTTTTCTTCCTTTTCTCTCATTTTTTCTTTTTTTCTTCTCTTTTTTTTTTTTGGTGTCCCTCTTACAACAAAGATAGCGAAATTTTAAAATTCTTCCTGAAAAGCTCCTCTTACAACGGAGGCGATGAAACTTTAAGTTCTTTTTCTGAAATGTGCTCCTCTTGCAGCAGAGGCGATGAAACTTTAAATTCTTTTTTCTGAAAATGGTGCTCCTCTTGCAACAGAGGCGATGAAACTTTAAATTCTTTTTTCTGAAAATGGTGCTCCTCTTGCAGCAGAGGCGATGAAACTTTAAATTCTTTTTTCTGAAAATGGTGCTCCTCTTGCAGCAGAGGCGATGAAACTTTAAATTCTTTTTTCTGAAAATGGTGCTCCTCTTGCAGCAGAGGCGATGAAACTTTAAATTCTTTTTTCTGGAATGTGCTCCTCTTGCAGCAGAGGCGATGAAACTTTAAATCCTTTTTTCTGAAAATGGTGCTCCTCTTGCAGCAGAGGCGATGAAACTTTAAATTCTTTTTTCTTCTGAGGTATGCTGAAACATTTTTCTTCTCCCTTCTTTTTTTTTTTTTGGTTCTTTTTCTCCCTCTTTTTGTTTGTTTGTCCTTTTACCTGTGTGTTTTCTTTCTTGTGCACTCCTCTTTTTTGTGTTTGAATTCTCATAATATGAATGAAATGCAAATGCATGTATTGGCAAAGTCAAGCAATTCCTATTGTGGTAATCAAATTCTCAAGACTGTCCCTTTTGTGTCCTTTGATCCTTTCACCCGTATTTCTCAAAGCAGTTGTCGCCAATTTCGAATTAGGGTTGGTTCAGAACATGTACTCGTCACGATTTTCAATTCCCTTATTTCTCTCTTTCCCTCCTTTCTCTCCTTTTTTCTTCTCCTACCTCTTCTCTTTTCCTTAATAAAGTTAGCAGGTAGATTACCATTTTAATCCTTATCTTCCTTTCAATTTTGTTAACAAACGCAATGCATTCTTGTACTTTATCGGTTGGTTATGGAGTGACCAAAAAGGACAACAAAATTTAGAAGAGAAGCATTTATTATTGGGCTAACAGGAGACAATAATAGCAGAAGTACAGTTGGGTAGTGAATACCACAAGGGTCAAGTGGCGAATTTCAAAATAAATAATGAATGTTTAGATAACCTTTCACGAACCAGACCGGTGCTTTTTTTTTGGAAAAAACTAATCCGTTGATGCCCCCTATCACACTGAGTTCATCCGATAGATGCCATGCCCCGTATGATTTCGATCCAGGTGTTGATCTTTTCTGCATCCAAGTCGCCTTTTCAGGTTTTCAACTAGGATATCCCCTTTAATCCAACTGCCCTTTTTGGGTTTTCAGTTTGAATTCCCCTTTCACTTTCTTTCTTTTTTTTGTTTTGTTTTGTTTTGTTTTGTTGTTGTTGTTTTTTTTTCTTTTTTCTTTTTTCTTTTTTCTTTTTTCTTTTCTTCTTCTTTTTTCTTATCTCTTTTTTTCTTTTTCCTCCTTTTTCCTTTAAGCATAATATTTCTTCACAGCATCGGAGTTTATCGGATTAGGCAGATCATTCCCATCCATCTCCGTCAAGATCAACGCCCCACCTGAGAACGCTCTTTTCACCACATATGGTCCTTCCCAATTCGGTGTCCATTTGCCCCGATTATCGTGGTGATTTGGGAGGATCTTTTTCAATACCAATTCCCCTTCACGGAAATGCCTGGGTCGAACCTTTTTATCATGGGCTCGCATCATTCTCTTTTGGTACATCTGACCATGACATAATGCTGTAAGCCTTTTCTCCTCTATAAGATTCAGTTGTTCAAAGCGACTTTGGACCCATTCAGCTTCGTCCAAGTTTAATTCCATTAAGACTCTTAGGGAGGGGATCTCTACCTCAACAGGCAGCACCGCTTCCATACCGTAAACCAAAGAAAAGGGAGTTGCCCCAGTAGAAGTGCGCACTGACGTTCTATAAGCATGCAAAGCGAATGGTAGCTTCTCGTGCCAGTCTTTGTATGTGCTGGTCATCTTCCCCACAATCCTTTAATATTTTTGTTGGCAGCCTCAACGGCTCCATTCATCTTCGGGCGATACGGGGCTGAGTTGTGATGCTTGATTCTGAACCGTGCACATACTTCCTTCATCATGTCATTGTTCAAGTTGAGGGCATTGTCTGATATGATCCTTTCTGGGAGCCCGTACCGACATATTATCTCCTTCTTCAGAAACTTACAAACAGTAGACTTGGTCACGTTCGCATAAGAGGCAGCTTCAACCCATTTAGTAAAGTAGTCTATCATCACAAAGATGAATCTGTGCCCATTTGATGCCTTGGGAGAGATGGGTCCAATCACATCCATTCCCCACATAGAAAAAGGCCACGGTGATGCCATGACGTTGAGTGAAGTCGGGGGGACTTGGATTTTATCCGCATAGATTTGACACTTGTGGCATTTTCTAGCATAATCTATGCAATCTCTTTCTAGTGTAGTCCAATAATAGCCTGCCCTCATAATCTGTCTAGCCATGAAATGACCATTTGCATGTGCTCCGCAAATTCCGTCATGTACCTCTTCAAGAATCTTTTTGGCTTCAGACGCGTTTACACATCTCAACAACATTTGATCCCGGCCTTTTTTATACAAAACATCTCCATCAACAAGGAATCCCATTGCTAATCTTCTGAGGATCTTTTTGTCATTCTCCGATGCATGCTCTGGGTATTGCTGATTCTTAAGGTATTGCATGATGTCATAATACCAAGGTTGTCCATCCGCCTCCTCTTCAATGCTAGAACAGTGGACTGGAGAATCTCTCATGCGCAGTTTGATTGGTGAAACACTTGCTTCTGTCCCCATCTTAAACATCGCGGCTAGTGTTGCCAGGGCATCGGCAACCTGGTTTTCTTCTCGAGATAAATGTCGGAAGATGATATCGTCAAATTGTTGTACCAGGTCGGCTATGTATTTCTGGTACTGAACTAGCTTCTGATCCCTTGTTTCCCATTCACCTCGTAACTGATAAATAACCAGTGCTGAATCTCCATAAACTTCCAAGTTCTTGATTCCCCTCTCGATTGCAGCTTCTAAGCCCATTGCACAAGCTTCGTATTCAGCCATGTTGTTGGTGCAGTTGAAATTTAATCTGGCTGTGGACGGGTAATATTTTCCATTTGGGGATATTAAAACTGCCCCTATCCCGTGTCCTAAGGCATTGGACGCACCGTCAAAGAACATTCTCCACTGTTTGCTATCAGGCTCTTCTTTCTCCGCTTGAAAGACAGACATTATATCTTCATCTGGAAAATCTAGCTTGATAGGCTCATACTCGTCAGTAGCACGATCCGCCAGGAAGTCGGCTATTGCCCCACCTTTGATTGCCTTTTGGGACACATACACAATGTCATATTCAGAAAGCATAACTTGCCATCTAGCTAGTCTGCCTGACAATGATGGTTTCTCAAAGATGTACTTGAGGGGATCCAACCTAGCTATCAACCAAGTCGAATGATACAACATATACTGCCTCAATCTCCGAGCAACCCAAGCCAACGCGCAACACATTTTCTCTATTGTAGTGTACTTGGCCTCGTAATCAGTGAACTTCTTGCTCAAGTAGTAGATGGCCCGTTCTTTCTTGCCCGTATCATCATGTTGTCCCAATACGCATCCCATAGAGTGTTCATTGACAGTCATGTATAGCAACAAAGGTCTTCCAGCCGTCGGCGGTACTAGGACAGGTGGATTCGACAAGTATCTTTTCACCTTTTCAAAGGCCTCTTGGCATGCCTCATTCCATTCTCCCGGATCTTGTTTCCGAAGCAACTTAAAAATAGGATCGCATTTAAGCGTAAGTTGAGAGATGAAGCGGGAAATATAGTTCAATCTTCCCAAAAAGCCTCTTACTTCCTTCTGTGTGCGTGGAGGCGACAGATTTTGTATCGCGCTGATCTTGTCTGGATCCACTTCAATTCCCTTTTCGCTGACTACAAATCCCAACAACTTTCCCGATTTGACGCCAAAAGTGCATTTGGCAGGGTTCAACTTGAGCTGAAACCTCCGTAGCCTTTCGAACAGCTTTTGAAGGTTGGCTACATGATCCTCTTCTCCTCGGGACTTAGCGATCATGTCATCCACATACACCTCTATCTCCTTATGCATCATGTCATGAAAGAGGGTTACCATCGCCCTTTGGTAGGTGGCCCCGGCATTCTTTAAACCGAAAGGCATAACTTTGTAGCAAAATGTGCCCCAAACCGTCACAAAAGTGGTTTTCTCCATGTCATCCTCGGCCATTTTAATCTGATTGTAGCCTGAAAAGCCATCCATGAACGAAAACATGTAGTGTTGGGCTGTATTATCCACCAAGGTATCGATATGAGGCAAAGGAAAATTATCCTTTGGGCTAGCTCGGTTCAAGTCTCGATAATCCACACACATTCTCACTTTCCCATCCTTTTTCGGTACTGGTACTATGTTAGCCACCCATTCCGGATACTTGGCTACCTTTAAGAACCCTGCATCGAATTGCTTTTTTACCTCTTCCTTCACCTTCAACAGCATCTCCGGCTTCATGCGCCTAAGCTTTTGTTGTACTGGCTTACATTCTGTTTTCAGAGGCAAACGGTGCTCCACGACATCGGTGTTTAACCCGGGCATGTCTTGATAAGACCAGGCAAATACATCCACATACTCGCGAAGTAATTCTTCTAGCCTTCGCCTTTCAACCAATGGTAGTGCTGTGCCCACTTTGACTTCTTTGACATTCTCATCATCCCCTAGGTTGACTATATCGATTACCTCTTTGTGGGGTTCAATTGGTCTTTTCTCTTGCTCAATCATTTTCAGTAAATCTGGAGACAAAGCCTCATCATCTGAATCTACATTGTTGTCGAGTTCACCAACGTGCATAGAATCTTCAAAATCAAACCCCGGATAGCTGTTAAGGTTGTCTTCACATTCATTATTCATTTTCCTGAAAAAGTAAAAAAATTGGCAGATAGGGTTGGTTGTTCATACCAATGGTAGTGAAGGAAAAGAAGAAAAAAACAGTTATAGAAATGATGAGGGATGAGAAGAAAGTGCTCAAAATGCATCGAACTTGTTAATTTATTGAAATGATGAAGATTAAGTTTACAAAAAATCTTTTAGAGCTCTCTAGACCGAGATGTTGATAATCTACCTTACTACATTACAAAAGAAAAAACAAAAAGATAGAAGGTATCCTTTCAACAATTCAGTCTTTCAGCTTTGTACCCCACAACATAATCATTCTTAAAACAAAAGTGGCCTTTCCTCCATGCACCCCTTTAGATTAGGAATCTGCGAGAAAATCCTTTCATCAATAACATTGGTCTCGCTTCCACTGCCTCTAATGAATCGGGGTGATAGCATCCGCCAAATCGAAATGTGTCATAAAGGTACGGGATCACCATCCTCTCCGATTCTTCTTCGTATCCTCGGAGGCGGGCTATTCTTTTCTTCCTTCTCTCTTCCAAAATTTTCTTCCTTTCCGAGTCAGTGGCCTTGTATCCGAGGCCAAACCTGTCTTTGTTCTCCATGATCTTCACAGGTTTCCTATATCCTTGTAGATTTTTCCCTAAACCTTTCCCAACATGCCAGCCCTTTTGCAGCGTCTGTTTAACAACCATCTTGGCATTGGCTGACAACCGAGGGGCGGGTATTCTTGATCCTTCTCCTACATAGGTTGCGTTCACAATTTCGAAGGCTCTGAAAGAACACTCCAATGCTTCTTCGGCTGCCTCAATGTAGGGCACAGATAAGGGCTTGGTGATCACGAAGTCTTCTTCTCCGGAGACAGAAATTTGTTTATCACCGACAGCAAACTTCACTTTCTGATGTAATGACGACGGAACGGCACCCGCCGTGTGGATCCATGGTCTCCCCAGTAAGAAACTGTATGACGGCGAGATATCCATTACCTGAAACTGAACGTTGAAAGTAACCGGCCCAATTTCAATCGGAATTTCGATATCGCCAACTACATCCCTTCTAGAACCATCAAAGGCCCTCACAACCATGTTACTCGGTTGTATGTAAGACAGGTCAACGGGCATCTTTTTTAACGTGGCCATAGGCATGACATTGATCGACGAGCCGTTGTCAATCAAAACCTTGGCGATCGTGTGACCCTTGCAGCTTGTGGTGATATTCAAGGCCTTAATACTCCCTCGCCCTTCCGGCGGAATTTCGTCATCACTGAAAGATATGAAATTTGCCGCTGTGATATTTCCCGCCAGCTGGTCCATACTGTCGACCGGAATATCATGAGGCACATAGGCTTGGTTCAACACCTTCATCAAGGCGTTCCGATGCGATTCTGAATTTAACAGCAGAGATAATAGTGAAATTCGAGCAGGCATCTTGTTCAATTGCTCGACCACACTATATTCACTGTGCTTAATCAACTTTAAAAACTCCTTTGCATCGTCCTCTGATACTGGCTTTTGCAAGTTTCCTCCTTGGTCCTTGGAAAACGAGGCCTGTTCTTCTTCTTTCTCTGCCAGATTGTCTTCTTCATTCTCCTTTCCCTTCCCCTTTCGGGCCCTATCTAATATCTCCGGAGTATAGCACCTCCCACTCCGCGTAATTCCTCCTACCCCACTAATGTTCGCATTATCGGGCACATCTGACTTATCTGAGCTCGCATTGCCTGACCCTCCAATCACCGCTTTGAATTCATAGTTCCAAGGGACGGCTTTATTGCTCTTGTACGGGAACGAGCTCGGAATTTTGATTGTCATGGTTGGAGGGGCGACATGGCTAGATTCTTCCTTTTTGGGATTGGGCTTCTCTTTGTAAAACACCGTCAGTGGTTTCCCCCAAGGGTAATCATATCCCGAAAACTCATCTGAGGCAGTGCTCACTATATCTCCCTCTTCCTCCGTATAGAACTCTATTAAAGATGAATCCATCATTGATTGGACCACGTGTCGAAAGTGGGGACAATTTTGGACAGAGTGACCCACGTGTCCCATATGATATTTGCAAGTCTGGCTTGAACTGAATTCATCTTGACAGACATCCGAGCCCAACAGTAGGGGTTGAATCATCTTGGCTTTGGTTAAGACATCGAATACTAGACTCATTGGAGTCTTAACCTCTTCCACGTGTCTTTTTACGCAACACTTCTTCCGAACTTCAGTTGCACTGACTGACCCCCCACTGTGACTAGGAAGTGGGTTAGCACTGATACTAGGTTCCACCTCCTTGGAAAAGGTTAACCTTCCTGATTTGACCAAATCTTGCACCTTATACTTGAGAGCTGTGCAATTCTCCGTTGAATGACCTGGGTTTCCACCATGATAGTCACATCGAGCGCTGGGGTCATACCATCTCGGAAAAGGTGGTTTCATTGGCTCCATGTAAAGAGGTGCGAGCATGTGTCCTTTCACCAATTGTGGGAATAGGTCTGTATAGGACATAGGAATGGGGTCAATGGGAGGCCTTTCAACATTTCTTCGGGGAGGCCCTTGGTTAGCAGTTGGGTTACTGTTTGGCTGGTAAGGCTGGGCTGTAGGTGTTGGTGTATAGTACGGTGGTGGAGGACGAAAATTCGGCCGAAAAGTGGGTGGTTGTGATGGGCTTTGGTATGGAGCGGGAGAGATGTTGTTTGAGGTCGGGAAATAGGGTTGGTAATATTGGTAAGGTTGAGGTGGTGGTCGAAAACGAGGTGGGTAAGGTGCATATCCTCTATATCGAGGTGTCGAATGGGTGACTGCTTGGGTTTCAGCCTCTTTCTTCTTGGATAACCCACCTTTCTTTGAATCACTGCCTTCCAACTTCCCGCTCTTGATCGCGCTTTCTATTATTTCTCCCGTGATAACCATGTCTGCAAAATTCTTTGTTGCATTTCCTATCATACGTTCATAATAGGGGGCCTTCAGAGTGTTTACAAACATCACCGTAATCTCCTTTTCGGTTAGAGGCGGCTGGACTTGGGATGCAATGTCCCTCCAACGTTGAGCGTATTCCTTGAAGCTTTCATTGGCCCTTTTTTCTATAGTTTGTAGAGACAACCTGTCTGGGGCCATATCCATTACATGTTTGTACTGAGCAATAAACGCTCTAGCAAGATCATTCCAGTTGTGAATGCGAGTACGATCTAGCTGCACATACCACCTAGCAGCTGACCCAGTGAGGCTGTCTTGAAATACATGTATTAACAACTTATCGTCGTGATTATAGGCAGCCATCTTGCGACAATACATGGTCACGTGGGTAATCGGGCACTTGGTCCCATCGTACTTCTCGAACTCAGGGGTTTTAAATTTAGGAGGGATCACCACATCTGGAACCAAACACAATCCCATTGCGTCTACAGACCCATAAAAATCACTGCCCTCAATGGCCCGTAACCTCTCTTCTATGATGTTTAATTTTTTCGAGTCCGAATCGCCTTTTACCTCCGATACACTTCCTCTTAGTTTTTCCTGTTCCCTTGGATCGTCTAAGTCAGGGACTTGAATTGGATCCGCGGGTCTTGTACCTTGAGCAGTGGGTATAGGTATTGTGATGTGAGGTTGTGCAGAGGCACTTGGTGCACCTGGATACATGTACGCATAGCCACCCATAGGCTGTGGAGGAGGCGGAGGTGGAGGTATGCCTTGTGAGGATTGGGCATAAGGTGGAGGTGGAGGTGGAGGTATGCCTTGTGAGGATTGGGCATAAAGTGGGGTAAATCCAGGAGGGTATTGAGGATTGTCATCTTCCCGGGGCTGATCAGTCCCTAGGTTAGGTGTTTCTCTAGCCACTTCTTTTTCTCGGTTCATCCGTGTCATCATCTCCATTAAAGCGGCTAACTGCCCTCGGATTTCTTCTTGCGCTTTTCCATTCTATCCATCCTATTACCATGTTCTTCCTCCATTGCTTTTGCACGTAGCCGAGTGTTATATGGGTGCTTGGGAATTTGAGCTGAAATCTTGAATGTTGGAGCAATCCTTGAATCTTGATTACCACAATAAGAAACTAATTACTACATGATGCAACTTTGAAATATTGCATTTTATTTAAACCACATGATCAAATGAATGAATGTGATGAACGTAATGCAAAATGAATGATACTTTGAGGGATATTTAAGCCATAACAATTTCAACGAAAGGAACTTTCATTCATTCAACAAGTCATTTGTTACATTCCAATCATATCCCGATTAAATCCATAAAAACGACTAACTTGCTGATATTGATCCTTGGCTTCGTCTAGAAAGTTCAGCAACCTTTGCCCGTATTTTTCTGTTGGGAGGATTTCTTGTTTCAAGGCTTCGGCTTTATCAACCATTTCCCTCGCCTTTGTCACAGCTTTACAAACTTGAGTGGCCATATGCTCTATATATTGCTGTCTCCCGAGGCTTCCCACTCTCCATGTCATGCTTGCATCCTGTGCCAAATCATATCCATATCTCCAATTGTTTTCACTTTGTTCCCAATCTTCTATTATCACTTTGATGTGGTTCTTATGTTCTTGTAGTTGTTCCTCTAATATTTGAACCTTTTGCTGCAATGTAGCTTTTTCGTCATCTACCTCGACTTGCTTTCCTTTTTTCAACTTCTCCTTTAGTTCCTCATTCTCTTTCTGACATTGGGCTAATTTCTTTGCACTTGCTGAGTACATGCCTTCCCAATTTTGTCGTTCTTGGGACAAATAGGCAACTTCTTCTTCACTTTTCTTCGCTTTGTGCGCCCAGTGTTCTACCCTTTTGTGCAAGTCTTCTAATTCTCTTTTCCTTTCATTTGAGGTTTGCATGATCCCTCCAACCCTCATTTCAGATCTCAACTTCTTGTTCTCTAGGTGCAGGTTCCTGAGATCCTTGTTGGTGACGTTGTGTTCTTGTTGGACCTTTTTGAGCTTGGCTTCTCTCATCTCTGCCTCGTACTTGAGCTGTTCCATCTCTCTTCGAAGCCTCAAATTCTCTTGCTTCCACCTTTCCTCATCTATCTTGAATTGCTGCCTGGCGATCTCGGCCTCAGATGCTTCTATTTCCGGTTCTAAAGGCATGCTGTACTCTCTCGGGAGAAACACCACTTCCCTCACTTGCTTTGCCCTCCACACCAGGTATTCCGGGGTAGCTTTATCAGAGAGGGGTCCAAGGTTGATTCTTCGTGCTTGTTTCCATGATCGAACCACTTGCTCTCCCCTTTTCATTGCCCTTGGCTCACCGTAAGAAAATTCCAAATCACTAAGCCCCTGTGTTAGTGGAATAAACTGTTTAGCTCCAAACTGTCTTAGCACCATAAGTGGTGCATAGCTTACCACTCCCCATGGTCCTAGAAGTTGCACCCATGATTCTTCTCCGCATCGATACAATACCGGTACATGAGGCATCCAAGGGGTCATCCATACAATCTGTTTCTCCCCAAGCCTTTGCAAAAAATCCACCCATTCTTCCTTGCTCTTCAGCTTCGGCCACTTACTGTTGCAGAACTCTTTAACTGGAGCGCGATGATGTAGGAAAGTTCTCTTAAAGGCCTTTTCCTCACACTTGAAATGACTTTTAGCCCAAACATGCAGTAGCTGTGCACATCCCACAAATCGCCCTTCTCCGTTCCTCCGACAATAATTCAATGACCTGAAGGTTTCCGCTAGTATGGCAGGTGCTGGATTCCCATTATTCTCGATTTGCTCAAAAAGGTCGATCACTGCTACTTCAATGTGTCCTAGCACCTTAGGGAAAATAATCAAACCATATATTGCTAGAGCGAAAGCCGCCAATCCTTGCTGGTCACTAAGATGTCTCTTGATAAATGCATAAAGAAAATCCCAGGGCATACAAACATTGGATCCTTTCTCCTTTTTATGAGAGTCTATATCTTCCGGTCTGACTCCCATAAGTTTGGCTAGCTTCTTGCGGTATCCGGATTTTGGCTTTCGAACATAGATCTTATCCGGACTTTTCAGATCAATACCTAACAAGATGGAATACTCCTCTACTGTGGGTGTTAAGTCCATTCCGTTGAAAGAGAAGCACCTATGGGAGGGATCCCAAAACTGAATAGCGGCTCTGATTAGTGGTTCTTCAATTTTTACGGCAATCAAAGACTCTATTTGGCCATATTTTTCGTGGAAATCCTTCTTCCCTTCCTCACTGATTTGATCCCATAAGCTGGCTAAATCTATTAGATTATTTTGTTGGAGGTTTAGATTCACTTCTTGTGGGAGTGAGGACATGAAATTCCCGGTCAAGCAATCTCCTTTTACTTGTTGAATTTTTTCAGACCAAATTCGCACCTCCCGGTAGGAGTCACATGGAACATTCACAGATGACGAACAAGCTAGCCTTTCTATGGATTCAGTGAAAAATTCCTCGTTGCAAAGAGCCATGGTTAAGATATCCCCTTATGTGACTATGTGATGCAAGAAGATTCATGCAAAAAGAACAGAAAAACAAGTACAAGTCAGTATGTGTATAAACAATATAAACATGGAAATAAAAGCAGATAAAGGATGTGATGCTTATTTATGCCCTATCAAAGGTCACTCTCATAAAAGGGAAGGAATGGCTCTATCCTAGGTTGGTCTCCTCACAACATACTATATGCTGGTTTAAGGTTTCACATATCTACAAGGTTCCCAAATCATTCCATACTGTCGTCCCCACTGGACTAGTAAGGAACAGATCTGAGTGGGAGTATTTCACTTGCCATTGCGGAGGTGATTACCTCACGAGAGCATAGCTACTTTACCCCCTCCTAAAGAGGACAGAACCCGGGTGTAGGGCTCATGTTATGCCAATGCACTTATGTATGCAACAATAAATGAGTATATGTCCTACTCTATTTATTCAACAACAACCTTATACATAAAGAATGTAATGAATCAAATGATCAAAATGAATGAAACGAATTTCTTATTTATTTATTTACGTATTTATTTATTTTGAGTTCTTATGTAGAATTTATTTTTATTTCACTTTTTTTTTGAAGAAGAAAATTAAATTCAAATACCAACCAAGACTATCAAATTAGAATGTAAGATACCATATGGTTATTTAATGGTTTGACCCTCTTAGCGTCCCCAGTGGAGTCGCCAAGCTGTCGTAACGGCTTCGCGCTCGACGATTTTCGAAAAAAGGCGTTTAAAAACAAAAATGGAGTCGCCACCAATCTTTTTTGACTAGGTGTGATTGGCCACCTAAAAATATTTATCTTTTAACAAAATCTCAAAATTAATTAAGTTTTATTAAAAGACAATTTGGTCTGCGAAACAAAAATTGGGTTCGGGGGTACGGTTACGCGTGGGGAAGGATTAGCACCCCCACGACGCCCGTTAAAAAACGGTACCATCCTAACTACATGGTATCTTTTGATTTTGATGAGATAGTCTTGGCTTTTGGTTATAAAAATATTAGCGTATTTGTTTGGAAAATTACTGTCATAAAGGGGTTTATTATAAAAATCAACATGAACACCATTTATTGAAAAATTAGATCAAATATCCCAATACTCTGGTAACATTTGAAATAATTCCTCTCACCTAGAGATTTCTTAAGAATCACTACTTGTGAGTTCTAGGGAATCTCATCTTCGGTGGCGATCACGCTATTTTATGATCGATCGCATACGCATGTAGTATTGATGAGAATGTATAATGCATATGAAACTTAAAAGAAATTTTACTTATTTTGATTTATTAATGAAACTCTTGATATTGAGAAATTTGGCTAAATATCCCAATACTCTGGTAATATTTAGCTAATTCCTCTCACCTAGGGATCAGTCAAGAAATCACTACTTGTGAGTTTCATGACATCCCATCATCGGAAGAATTCCATTTATTTTGAAATTAAGATTTATGCATATGATGCAAGCATATAGCATATGGTGCATATGGAACTATAAAAAGAACTTTATGTTTTAATTTTTATTAATGAAATTCTTAATATTGAAAAATTTAACTAAATATCCCAATACTCTGATAACATTTAGCTAATTCCTCTCACCTAGGGATCAGTCAAGAAATCACTACTTGTGAGTTTCATGACATCCCATCATCGAAAAATTATTTTACTTAATTTAGATCTTAATTTTATTGATTTATTATTTTTTTATGCGTTTTTTTTTATTATCATTGTTATATATAAAAAAAATAAAAGGGTAAATCAAAATAAAAATGGGCATGAAATCGAATATTGAGAAATAATACCGAATATCCCAATACTCTGGTAACATTCGATATAATTCCCCTCACCTAAAGTTTTTCGAAGAATCGCTACTTGCGAGTTCAACGAAGACTCATCATCGGGATTTCATACTTATTTTATTTTAATTTTATTAGTTTATCATTTTTTATGTATTTTTCATTATCCTTATTATATATATATTTAAAAATAAAAGAGTAAATAAAATGAAAATAAATAATATAAATGAAATAAAGATGAAAATAAAATTAAAATAAGCATGAAATCAAATATTGAGAAATAATACCGAATATCCCAATACTTTGGTAACATTCGATATAATTCCCCTCACCTAAAGTTTTTCGAAGAATCGCTACTTGCGAGTTCAACGAAGACTCATCATCGGGATTTCATACTTATTTTATTTTAATTTTCTTAGTTTATCATTTTTTCATGTATTTTTCATTATCCTTATTATATATATTAAAAAAATAAAAGAGTAAATAAAATGAAAATAAAATTAAAATAAGCATGAAATCGAATATTGAGAAATAATACCGAATATCCCAATACTTTGGTAACATTCGATATAATTCCCCTCACCTAAAGTTTTTCGAAGAATCGCTACTTGCGAGTTCAACGAAGACTCATCATCGGGATTTCATACTTATTTTATTTTAATTTTATTTTTATTATTATTCTTCATTTATTATTATTATTTTTCCTTAGCCCATATTTCATTTATCTAATAAAATTTATTTTCATTTTAAGAATATGCTTTTGTATAATTTATGTATATATACATTTTTATATACTTATTTATATATTCTACGTAAAATATATATTAATATGTTTTAAAGCCATATATTTCTATATTTATATGTATGTATTTTACACATTTATTTTCATACATTTTAAAACTATAAATTTATTCATTCATTCATTTTTCATTCATTATATGTATTTTATAAAATTTATATACTTTAAAACTATATATCTTTTATATTTATTTATCTTTTCTTTTAAAACCATGTATTCATTTTATTTTTATTCTATTCTATTTATACTATTTATTTATTTTTTGCTTTACTATATATTTTCTATTTTTATTATTATTTTTCTTTTTGCTATAATTAACAAATAACTAAAAACAAAATAAAGAAAAACATATATATACCCAATCGGAGCGGGTCGAAGCTGCTGGGTCGGGCTGATCACGCGGGTCGCAAGTGGAAGCGGAGCCGAGTCAGCACGGGGTGGCAGAAACGGGTCGCGCGGACCTCGGGTCGGGTCGCGGGTGGCACGCGGGTCGGCTGATCAAAACGCAGCGTTTTGATGTTCTATATAAGGATGCCTTTTTTATTTTTCACTCATTTTCCACCGATTTCCCAAAAAAAAACTTCGAAATCCTCTGAAACCTCTCCCAGCCTTTCACCCTCCGAACAACTACGCCGCGCCGGCCGCCGCACTCCGCCGTGCTCCGGTCGCCGGAAACCTTCCCGTAAGCCTAAAAACTCCTATTCCTTTCCCTCTACACCGATCTAACCTTCGTTTACCCAAAAAATCCCTCTAACCCTATAGATCTGACTTAGGCCGAGAGTCCCCCTACCGTCTTTCCCCTTTTTTGTGTTTTGTTTTCTCTGTGTTTGCTTGTTTGTTTTGTTTTTTGTTGGTTCTAGTGTTGGCTATTGAGGTTGCTTTTGTTGTGTTTTTTGCAGGTCTTAGATCTAGGGTTCCCAGATCTGAGATCTTAAGGGTCTCGGGTTTGGTTTCTTGGTTTCTGTTGCGGTAGGTTTGTGATGGTGATGACGATGATGATGGTGGTGAATGGTGACTGTGATGATGGTGGTGAGTGGAGTTTAGGGGTTTCGGTGTGCTAGAAGCAGAGTGATTGGGTGGTGGTCTAGGGTAGTGGTTGTGACGGTGATGGTGTTTCTGAGTCTATATCCTCCGGTGGAGTCTCGGTTGGGGTAGGTTTTCTTAGTGTCTGGAAGTCTCTCTCCAAAAAAAGCCTGGAAAAAATCTGGTCTTCTTAAACTAGTTTAGGATCATTCTTTGGTCCCGAGGATAAGAACTAATCTAGGTTCCTTCTATTGTTTCCCAGTCTTCCGGACAGTGTCTGAGATGGGATGGAGGGCCTGGGGAAGGTGAATTTTGGTGATGCCGAGACCTAGGGGGAAGGGTGGAGGACGCCGGCGTTTGGGAGTGCTGCCGGTGATGGACTTGCATTTAATGTGACAGATATATGAAAATAATGTTAATAAAAGTTAACAAATAAAAATAAGTAAAATAAAACAAAACAAATAATATAAATAATATATATAAGAATAAATAAAAAAACAAAAAATGAAAATAAAAATAATAAAAATAAATAAAACGAAGAAAAAAAGAAAAAAAAAAATGAAACACATGATAACAAAATTAAAAATAAATAATAATATATAATAATAATAATAATAAATTAAAAATTAATAATAATAAAAACAAATAAAATGAAAATAAAAATAAAAATAAACACCCATATAATAATAATAATAATAATAATGATAATAATAATAAAAATAACAATAATAATAAACACAAATAACAATAATAATAACAGTAATAATAATAACAATAATAAAAATAATATTAACATTGGGAAAGATAATAATAAATAGATTATATAATAATAATAATAATAATAATAATAATAATAATAATAATAATAATGGGACAAAATTAGGTGTCAACATCATACACTTGTTATACTTCAGTAAATATGTCAATACTTTTCATTTTTCAAGAAAAAAAGAAGAAAAAAATTTGTTTATTCCAAAAAAAAATTGAAAGAAGTAAGATAAGGCTTTTCTAATTAGAAAATTGTGGTAATAAGGTTCAAGACTTCTCGACTACCAAAGATTACAAAGCAATTCAGGACTCTCACAAGCTTAGACCATGGAAGAAGGACAAGCTAGTCGAATGGAGAAAATAGAAAAGGCACAAGAAGAGATGAAGAGGCAGTTGGTTGCAATGATGGAGATGATGACCAAGATGAGTAGAGGAAAGGAGCCATTGCAGGAAGCAACTACCCAAGAAAGGCGGGCACAAGATGGTGGATGTCCATATCCACATAGTCCCATTCCACCCCAAGTCTATACTTCACAGCATACGCCATTTTCAGGGTATGACAATCCAAACCCCAGCAGGAACCCATCAGACCCAATCTTTGTCCATAATTCATATGATCCTAAAGAACAAAGGAAATTGAAGATGAGTGTATCAATAGCAACAGAGAATTTAAAGTCTCAAACCAAGTTTGATCTCCTTGAAGAAAGATTACGAGCTATTGAAGGGATGGATTTATATGGCTCTTTGGATGCAAGCGAGCTTTGTTTGGTACCAGGTGTAGTTATCCCACCAAAGTTCAAGGTTCCAAAATTTGAAAGGTATGATGGAACCAAATGCCCGACAAGTCATATTAAGATGTACTGTCAGAAAATGGCTGCTTATGCTCAGAATGATGAATTATTGGTGCATATTTTTCAAGACAGTCTAATCGGATCAGCTGCCAAGTGGTACACCCAACTAGATCGAGCCCATATCCGCTCATGGAAAGAATTGGCTCGGGCATTCATTGCTCAATACAAGCACATTGGAGATTTAGCACCAGATCGCTTATCCTTACAGGGCATGATGAAGAAACATGAAGAGAGCTTTAGAGAATATGCTCAAAGGTGGAGGGATGTAGCTACCCAAGTTCAACCACCCCTCACAGAGAAAGAAACTGCCATCTTGTTTGTTAACACACTCCCGGCACCGTTTTATGAAATGATGGTCGGTAATGCCACCAAGAATTTTGCAGATATGGTAATTTCCGGCGAAATAAGAGAGAATGCAATCAATAGTGGCAAGCTTGTAGGGGATGATGCCATGAATACAAGAAGAGGTGATACATCGGGGAATGAAGAAGATGTTCATGCCATGAATTATGAAAGGCAACCTTTGGGAGACTTTGCTCCATATCATCCTTATCCAATGTTCCAAACCCACTGGCCCACCATAAATAATATCTCTCCAAGCCTAAATACCTGTAAGCCAATCCCCCAATCTAGTTGGCAAATAGGTCTCCAAACACCTATGCCTACCTAGAGTAACCAAAAAGGATCTCGGAACAAACGGAGGAGAATCGAAATTGATCCGATTCCTTGGTCCTACACTGAAGTATTTCAATACCTTCTCGAGAACCAGCTTGTTACCCCAGTCCAATTAAAGCCTTTGGAACCTCCGTATCCAGAGTGGTATGACCCAAATGCTCGGTGTGACTATCATAGTGGAAATATGGGTCATTCGATAGAGAGTTGTCCTGCTTTCAAGCATAAAGTGCAAAGTTTGATCAGATCTGGTTTGTTGGATTTTGGGGCAAAAGAAGGAACGGGTTAACCATGCTACAATATGATTGCAAAAGAAGACTTTTTGGTTGGTCATTCATGATGTGTAAAGCTGTTTCTTTTTGTAATGCTCATGAACTGAAAAGCGCTTTTTGTGCATTGACTTCATTTATTTTTCGTCATTTTAACGGAGTAACTGATGCATTTTCATTACATTTTTCTCTCTCCTTCGAAATCTTATGTTTTTTGTGCATTTGCCTATATTTTACCATTTTTTGATTAATTTCCATTCTTTGCCCAATTTTGTTGTTAAATGATGAATATGAAGTTGATTATGATAATAATCTGGGATAAAACTTTAAAATTCTATTTGTATTGACAATTTTGTCCCCCATGATCGATAGGAATGTTGAAGTCGATAGATGAAGTGTACATAAGGAAATTCAGAATTGATGCGCAATTTAATAGTAGATTTTCCATAAGATTATGTTGGCTTAATAAATAATTCTTTGATAAAAGTATTTACGTTTGAAATGAGAAATGGCCATCTTTGTTTACCCTTCACATATGAGAAAAATTATCCATTGTTACCCCTTTTGAGCCTCATAGTTATATATGTTTTTTAAAGAAACCTGCCAAGGATCACCCTCCACATTGGGGGGCAAAATTGAGAAAAATGAAGTAAGATTTGCCCACGAAAAATTTTCAAGTTATTAGAAATCTAGGGGCAAGGTAAAGAAAAAGATATCTTCATGCTGGAATTCCTCAAAAAAAAAAAAGTAAAAAAAATAAAAGGGAAATGAGGAAAAGAGTGAATCAAAAGAAAAAGAAATGAACGGAAAGGAATGGAAAGGGAAACGAGAAACCAAAGAAGAATAAACAAAGGATGGGGTAGAATGCTAAAGTTTTTAAAACGATGAAAAATGATCCTATGGCTTGAAACCCTTGAAACACGTATTTTGGGCCATATTATCCATTCTTTCAGAACCTCAAAACCCGGCCTACATTACGTACCTTAAAAGTCCATTTTGATCAAATTTGAATGCTTGAGTTAAGGAATCATATATTGAGCTTAGACGTGTTACAAGTTCATGATTTGGAGCTTGGCAAGTGTGTTGATTATGGATAATTATGGTCCTTGAAAAAGAATGAAAATGTAAAAAGAAAATGATGAAAAAATTAAAAAAAAATGAAAAATGAAAAAAGAAAAATGAAAATGAAAAAGAAAAAAAGAAAAAAAAAGAGAAAAGAAAATAAGGAGAATAAGAAGGGGCTCAAGTTGAAAACCCGAAAGGGAGATTTGAGTCAAAAGAAGAATGAAAGATTTGGCTAAAATCTCAAGAAGATAGCCTTTTATAAGGGAAACCAGTACTGTTCGAAGATTTCATGAAGTGGGGGGCAAAGCATTGATGGAACCAAAATGATTAGAATGTCAATCAAATAGAATTTTGGGAAAAATCTTAGATTAGTTCATCAAGATTGATTGAATATTCACTGTTTAGATATTGTTACCTTCCCTTGACCTCTGGAAATTATCTATTATTCTTGGTTAAATTTGTTCTCGTTTACTTCATCATAAATGTCTTCCCTTCAACTTTCAACCAATCTGCATACTCATGATTATTGAAAGAAATGTGATGGCATTACATCTGTTATGAAATTGAAATGACGATAAATAAATAATTGACAATATTTGTGAAAGCCCGATGCATTACAAAAGAGGAAAGTCGAAAATGATATGAGGCAAAGAAGGAAAAGATGAGAACCATGGGAAGGTTTACAAGTGCGCCTAAGAAATATGAATGTATGATCAAGTGGTGAAGAATAACCAAGAATTAATGGTGTTTCGTGGAATTAGTGGATGTACAGAAGCTTATGTTTTGAAAAGATTCAAAAAAAGGTGAGGATGGTGGTCTTATGAACCTTGTTACTGCAACTTTTGATTTTTTTTTCCTTATCTTTTTCTTTCTCTTTTCCTTTTCTTTTTTCTTATTTCTCGACATTTGCATTGCATCCATCACATACATTCAAAAAAAAAAAACAAATGAAAATTTCACCTTTAAGGAACAAGATTTGTACATTTTCAATCAAAGAAGGGGCAAAACACAAGACAAAGAAAGGAAGCAGGATTCTGAAAATTTTAGGATAAGATGATAAGATTTTTAAAGTAAAAAGTTTTAAAAGGATGATGCATCAAGAAACTAAATCTTTAGATGTGACTCTCCAATTCAGAAAATTTTAAGCAAGAAGCTGAATATTTGGATGTGAATCTCCAATTCAGAAAATTTCGGGTGTGAATCTCCGAATCAAATTTTGGATGTGAATATTCAACTTAAAATTTTGGATGTGAATCTCCAAGTTAAAATTTTGGATGTGAATCTCCAAGTCAAAATTTTGGGTGTGAATCCCTAAGTCAAATTTTTGGGTGTGAATCTCCAAATCAAATTTCGGGTGTGAATCTCCGAATCAAATTTTGGATGTGAATCTCCAAGTCAAAATTTTGGGTGTGAATCCCTAAGTCAAATTTTTGGATGTGAATCTCCGAATCAATTTTTGGATGTGAATCTCCGAATCAAATTTTTGGGTGTGAATCCCTAAGTCAAATTTTTGGGTGTGAATCTCCAAATCAAATTTCGGGTGTGAATCTCCGAATCAAATTTTGGATGTGAATCTCCAAGTCAAAATTTTGGGTGTGAATCCCTAAGTCAAATTTTTGGATGTGAATCTCCGAGTTAAAATTTTAGATGTGAATCTCCAAGTCAAAATTTTGGGTGTGAATCCCTAAGTCAAATTTTTGGGTGTGAATCTCCAAATCAAATTTCGGGTGTGAATCTCCGAATCAAATTTTGGATGTGAATCTCCAACTTAAAATTTTGGATGTGAATCTCCGAATCAAAATTTGGGTGTGAATCCCTAAGTCAAATGTTGGATGTGAAACTCCAACTCAAAATTTTAGATAAGAATCTCTGGATTTAAGATGCGAATCTCTGTATTAAGGTTTATATTTGGAATTTTCAATGCAAATCCTCAAATTGAGTTCCTGAATGTATCCTTGTCAAGAAAATGCAAGATTAGAATATGAAGTTGGAAGAATAAGATCTTGAAGTAAAAAAAAAAAAAGAGGAAGAAGAAGGTTAAAAAAAAAAGGGGGGGAGAAGAAGAAGGTTCAGGGCTATATTTTAAAGAGGAGGTTCGAGATTAAATTTGAAATGAGATTAAACATAAGATTTAAAGATGAAATTGAAGAAAAATCAAGATAAAGAATTTTAAGATAGGGAAATTCGATTTGGATGTGAATCTCCAAATCAAAGTTAAAATATTGGGTGTGAATCTCCAAGTCAAATTCTGGATGTGGATCTCCAAGTCAAATTTTTGGATGTGAATCTTCGAGTTAAAATTTTGGATGTGAATCTCCAAATCAAAAATTTCAGGTGTGAATCTCCAAGTCAAATTCGGGATGTAAATCTCCAGATCAAAATTTCGGATGTGAATCTCCCAATCTTAGATCTTTGAATGTGAAATCTTTCAATTTAAAGTTTCATTGCCTCTGTTGCAAGAGGAGCACATTTTTAGAAAGGAATTTAAAGTTTCATTGCCTCTGCTGCAAGAGGAGCTTTCTCGAAAAAAAAAAACAAAAATGGATGATTTAAATTTAAAGTTTCATCGCCTCTGCTGCAAGAGGAGCGCATACAAAAAAAAAAGAAAGAAGAAAAAAAGAAAAAAAAAGAAAAAGAAAAAGGAAGAAGAAAAAAAAAAGAAGAAGAAAAAAAAGAAAGAAAGAAAAAAAAAAGAGAGAAGAAAAGATTAAGTCATGAGCCGGACAAAATTAGTGTCTATTGTCTTTGCTCTATTCCTGATCCTTAGCAATGAGTAAAGAGGGGCAGCTGTTGACACCTAATTTTGTCCCATTTTTGTTATTATTATTATAGTTATTATTATTATTATTATATTTATTTTTTATTTTTATATATATATTTTTTGTATTTATTTTTATTTTATTTTTTCTATTTATATTATTTATATTTTCTTTATTTTTATCTTTTATTTTATTTTTATTTTTATTCTTATTTTTATTATTATTATTTTTTTCTTTTTCTTTCTCGTTTTTGGTCCAATCTGTCACCCATCTATCAACCAGAGTCTGCCGCAGTCCCAGGCAGTCCCATCCCTGCCGGTCACCTACTCTACCTACTCCATCCCATCTACACCAGTCCCCTTTCTACAAAAAAGTTTTCCTTCAACCAGCAACGGGGAGCCCAAGCTTCAAGCTCTCCCCATTCACCTGAGAGCCACAGCTAACCCTCACCGGACTCACTCATCATCACCCTCAACCATTTTTTCCTTCACCATCCGAGCCAAATACTCGCAACCCATAAAACACCACCACTGAAACACCAAAACACCACCGTGAACCACCTCTGTCCCAGTCTCCACCACCGACATTATCACACCATCCCCGAAACCACCACACACTTGCCTACCAAACCTTCGTTCACCACCATCACCAAAACCACAAAAAACCCACAAACCCGAGACCCCCAAAACCCAGATCTAAAGCCCCAACCGTGGAAAATCGATTCTTGGATACCTGCAAACAAAAAGAAAAAAACAACAACAACACAAAACCAAGAAGATTCGGAACCAGCAACCATCAACAAAAAAAAAACAAAAGAGGAAGGAGGGTTTCGGTGAGGCCAGATCTACGGGGTTAGGGAAATTTTTGGGTGGATTGGAGTTCAGATCTGGGTAGAGGGAAAAAGGAGAAGAATTTTTGAGGTTTCGGGAGTACCGCCTGCTACCGGAGTACGGCGGCTGGCGGCGGCTGACGGTAGACCCAGCGGCGGCCGGGAATCGCCCCGGCGGAGAGCTCAAAGGCTCTGGAATTTTTTTGGTAAAAAGAAAGGAAAAATGAATTAAAAAAAAGGGGATAGGTTTTATAGCAAAAAAAGGAAAAAAAAAAAGAGAGGACCCGCGCGCGACCCGGATCCGACCCGGGATCCGCGCGCCCGGCCGGCCAAACGAGGAGAAGACCCTTGCCGCTCCATCGCTGACCCGACCCGGACCAGCGAGGATCCGACCCGCTCCGAGCCCAGCCAAGTTAGCCCACTTGAACCTACTTTTGGGCTTGATTTTTTGGGCTGTTCTCTAAGGTTTTCCTTTGGGTTTAAGCCTCATTTTAGGTATATTTTTTTAATTTAGTAATTTTGGATTATTATTATTATTATTATTATTATTGTTATTATTATTATTGTTATTATTATTGTTATAATTATTATTGTTATTATTATTATTGTTGTTATTATTATTATTAATGCATGCTACAAAATAAAAGTTTTGAAAAATTTTCTTTTACTTGTATATTCATCAATTATTATTTAGAAAATGTTTTAAAAAAAATAATAATGAAATTTAAATTTGAGTAAATGATAAAATAATTAAATAAATGTTTTTTCCGATGATGGGATGTCATGAAACTCACAAGTAGTGATTTCTTAACTGATCCCTAGGTGAGAGAAGTTCACTAAGTGTTACCAGAGTATTGGGATACTTAGTGCAATTTTTCGATAAGAATTTTTATTTAAAATAAATAAAGTAATATTTATGTAAAAAAAATCCAAAAAAAAATTCATTTGCATCATTTATTATCTGTCTGCATCATTTGCATTCATAATAATTTTTGAAACGAGTGTGAATCTTCTGATGATGAGATTCTATAGAACTCACAAGTAGTGATTCTTAAGAAATCTCTAGGTGAGGAAATTATCCGAAATGCTACCAGAGTATTGGGGTATTTCGGAATAATTTTCAATACAAAAGATTTTCACTTATTTCAAATAAAAAAATAATATTTAAATGTTTCAAAATAAAAAAAATAAAATTGATTGTAACAAAAATAAAAATTATTTTTAAATATTAATTCAAGACCATTTTATTAAAATTAAAGGATAACACATGATTATTATGGTACCGTTTTTAACGGGCGTCGTGGGGGTGCTAATCCTTCCCCACGCGTAACCGTACTCCCGAACACGATTTTTGTTTTCGCAGACCAAAATTGTCTTTTTAATAAAACTTAATTAATTTTTAGATTTTGTTAAAAAAATAAATATTTTAGGTGACCAATCACACCTAGCAAAAAAGATTGGTGGCGACTCCCTTTTTATTTTTAAACTTTTTTTCAAAAATTCGTCGAAAGCAAAGCCATTACGACACAACTCATCTCCCATTTGAAGCTGGCTGGCCACCCCAATACAATAATCATCACTCCTCTGAGCTTCCTTGATTCGATCCATCAAATCCGGCTCGATACGAAAACTAGCTGTAAACCCATACTGGTCAGAGGAAACAACTGTCAAACTGAGATTAGAGAACTGCTCTATCAACTCATGTTCCCTGATCATCATGTATGATACCATGCCAACATGCTTACGGCTCAATGCATCAGCTACTACATTAGCTTTACCTGGGTGATACAAAATCTCACAATCATAGTCCTTTAGTAGTTCCATCCACCGTCGCTGCCTCAAATTCAACTCTTTCTGTGAGAATATATACTTCAGACTCTTATGGTCTGTATATATCTGAAATTTCTCCCCGTACAAGTAATGTCGCCATATCTTCAGTGCAAACACCACTGCGGCTAGCTCCAAGTCATGTGTCGGGTAATTCTTCTCATGATCCTTCAACTGTCGAGAACCATAAGCTATAACCCGACCTTGCTGCATGAGCACACACCCTAAACCTTGAGCGGATGCATCAGTATATACCATAAATCCACCTGATCCGCTAGGAAGGGCTAAGACGGGGGCACTAGTCAATCTCTTCTTAAGTTCACCAAAACTACGCTCACACGCATCATTCCACTCAAACTTTACATCCTTACGTGTGAGTCGTGTCAATGGAGCAGCAAGTCTAGAAAATCCCTCCACAAACCTGCGATAATATCCGGCAAGACCTAAGAAACTCCGTATCTCAGTAACCGTGTTAGGCCTCTCCCACTGAACAATAGCCTCTATCTTGGACGGATCAACTGATACCCCGTCCCTCGACACTACATGTCCGAGAAATATAATATGGTCAAGCCAGAACTCGCACTTACTAAGCTTAGTGTACAACTTTTGCTCTCTGAGGGTCTGTAGAACAATCTGCAAATGCTGTTCATGCTCCTCTGGAGTCTTAGAATAAATCAGGATGTCATCAATAAATACTATGACAAACTTGTCCAAAAATGAATGAAATACCTCATTCATCAAACTCATAAAAGCTGCAGGGGCATTTGTCAACCCAAAAGGCATCACTAGAAACTCATAGTGGCCATAGCGAGTCTGAAATGCTGTCTTATGTACATCCGACTCCTTAATCTTTAACTGGTGATAGCCTGATCGAAGGTCTATCTTGGAAAACACCTGTGCACCCCTGAGCTGATCAAACAAATCGTCAATCCGAGGTAGTGGATACTTATTCTTAACGGTAGCCCGATTCAACATCCGATAATCAATACACAACCGGAGGCTACCATCCTTCTTCCGAACAAATAATACTGGAGCTCCCCACGGTGACACACTGGGACGTATAAATCCCTTATCTAATAGTTCTTGGAGCTGCTTCTTGAGCTCATCTAACTCTGTCAGTGCCATCCTATATGGGGGTCTAGAAATCGGCTCCGTACCGGGTACCAACTCGATCATAAACTCCGTCTCTCGATCCGGTGGTAACCATGGTAAATCCTCTAGAAATATATCCGAGAAGTCCTTAACCACAGGAATCTCTTGGATCTTTGGATGCTTCTTCTCAACATCCTCCACACTAGCAATATATCCTTCATAAACATTCATACACAATCACAACTTCAGTACATATGTCATCTCATAATATAATTCACATACTTTTTATTAATTTACAATAACTTTACAATGTACTTTTCGGGATAAGAGAAGGTAATAAACTTAGTATTACAGTCCAAATTAACATGATTTGCAGCCAACCAATCCATACCTAAAATGATATCAAAATCATATATATCCAACAAAATTAGGTTAGCTGTCACAACCTTCTCTCCTATAGTCAATTTACAACCCCTATATATAACATCCGTCCTCTGGAAATTATTAAAAGGAGTTTTCACTCGCAATGTATATTCTAACAACTCTGGCTCTACTGGGATCCTGTTGGCATATGTAGGCGATAAGAATGAATGAGTAGAACCCGGGTCAATTAAGGCAATTACGGGAATATCAAAAAGATAAATTTTACCTTTAATCACATCGATAGAGGCGTCGGCAGTTTCCTGATCCAACGCGTACACCCGACCCTGAGTCACAACATTCTTACCCTTCTCTGCGGCTGTCGCCCGCCTTGGTTGTGAGGGTATCGCTTTTTCTGGCTCACGTCGAGCTGCCGGGGCCGCTATCTGAGGTGCTGCAGGAGGTATAGTAGAAGCAGTCGATTCTCTGAGCATCGGGCAATTCTTGATAAAGTGCCCCGTCTGTCCACATCTAAAACATACCCCAGTCATTACAGGACAAGGGCGCGATCCATGCGACCTCCCACAATGTCTACATAAGGGCGCAACACTTCTCTGAGTGGTGGTGGGGCCACTAGCAGGAGTAGAAACTACTGGTCTATCAATTCTGCCATCTGAAATCTGTATGCCCGAAGATCTGGTCTTCTTAAACTGCTCTCTACCTGGTCTATCCTCCATAAACCTCTTAGTCTTTCCCTTTGTTTTGCCTTTACTCTTACTACTGAAATCGAGCTGGAACTGCTCATAATCTCTCTCACATAGCTGAGCCCGTTGAACTATCTCCTCATAAGTCTGCATAACAAATGGGGCTAGCTTTACTCTAATGGATGGCCTTAAACCAGCTCTAAACCTCGAATCTTATATCGGGTATTCATACTAGTCTGTGGATCGAAACGGCTCAATGTAGTAAATTTGGCCTCATACTCATCCACTGACATGCACCCTAAAAGCGGATGACTTGTGTTCTTTGCATGATTTAAATTGCTGCCTAGTCTCAATTAAATGATTTATGAAAGGATCTGTTAAATCCTATTAAATGTTAACTATATTCATTATTTCCTAATGAGTTTGATCGTTAGGATAATTAAGGGGTTTTGAGAATATAGTTTTATATTTGTAAAACAGCATACACCTTCCTTACTGAGCACGTTGTCGCTCACTCCTTATTTTTCCACTCCACAGATAACTGATTTGGCTAAGAGACTTACCTTCCTGAGATTTGATATCGAAGGTATGTTATATTCTTTTATATATTCAGCAGAGTTGTACAGTACTACTTTAAATAGAAGGGAATGTATATACATGTTAAGGAAGAGACTTTTATAATTCATATTTACATAATAATGTAGTAGAAGTTGTTAAGCATCATAGACAGCCCAACCGGTAATTAAGTGTAAGTTATGAGTATGTATCATGATGTACAGTAGTTTTGGGATGTTACATGGAGTCCCTTGATCTGTCGTACAACAATTTTTCAGGGCCGATTCCTCAAAGCCTCTCAGCTTTAACACTTTTGAATCACTTGAAGTTATCTTACAACAACTTGTCAGGAAGAATTCCGACAGGAAATCAGCTCCAAACACTGAATGAGTCGTCCAACTACGAGGGAAATCCATTGCTCTGTGGGGTTCCACTCCAAACAAGGTGTGCAGGAGACAACCCTCCTTCCACACCATCATCTCGTGATGCTGATGATGATGGTGGTTCAAAAGACAAGCTATGGCTCTATCTTAGCATTTCTATGGGATTTATTGTGGGATTTTGGAGTGTCTGTGGTACCTTAGTTTTGAAGGAATCATGGAGGCATGCTTATTACCGGTATGTTGATGACTTGAAGGAAAGAATGTTACTTTGGATTACATTATTGGCAGTTCGCTCAAGAAGGATGTACGGCAGGGGAAACAATTAAGATATATAGGATTGCAATCCGCACTTGTTTAGAGATATTTGTGTGTTTCTTTATCTTTCTTTTCCTTTGTTTGTATGTTTGTAGTGGAATGTTTACGATTAACCAACGGTAATGGGTGATCGATTGAGATGTTTGAATGTAATATGTTATTATAATTATCGAAGCCACAATCGTAGCATAACTTCTTAATAGGATTGGATGAGATTCAAGATATATTCTCGTGGTGCCATGGGCTATTTGCAGGGGAGATTCAACCAAGAAAAATAAACTAAACTTTACGAACACTTGCACAGTATATTTCTTTATTATTGTTTATTGTAATTTACTTTACCGCATCTTTTTCTAAGTGCCTGTTTGGCCTAGCTTATTTTAGTGCTTATCTACTACATAAGCAGAAGCCAAGTGTTTGGCTCTCAAAAATTTAAAATTTTTAGCTTATGCGGGAAGCAAATTTTAACTTTTAGATGAAGCTATAAATTAAAGCTTTTTCAAAAAGTACTAATTTTAATAACATGTACTTTAGTGAAAATTTGAACATTTTCATTTTACTATTCAATAATTCACAAAATTATAAAGAAAATTATATTATTTTGCATTAATTTATTTATCTTGTGCAATTTTTATATTTATTTAATTGTCTATTTTAATATGTAAAGTATTTTTTTTATTTATTTATTTCACTTAAAAAGTTTGTGATTAAATCTAATAAAGTTTATTATTTTATTTTAAAATTTATTAAAAATATACAAAAATTTTATTAAACAGTGTTTAACGTTCTACAGTACTTTTATATTAAATTAGCCAAACGCTAATTTAACTTTGTTTAACAGCACTTTTAAAAAAGCTCTACTCAAACAGCACTTTTTGTAAAAGCTTCAGCTAGGCCAAACAGACCCTAAGGCCATTAAATTTATTCTTTTTCCTATCACATATTTATTATTGAATAAAATATTTAAATATTTAATTTAATCTTTTATCTTACAGTTCATTTTATTAAAGTAAACTCGAAATATTTATTTTGTCATATCAATTAAAATATGTAAAATATATAAATACTTCTAAAAATTAATGCACATTTAAATATGAAAAATTCGTCCCAAAATGCAAGTAAAGTTTCTAACTATTTTTTTTGAAATAAAAATTCTAACTATTTAAATTACTTGATTCTCGATTAAAAAATTGATTCAATTCAATTTTAATACGCATACATTTTCGGTTTGATTTGATAGCTAATTCTTTGCTACTTTAATTAGGGATAAAATCTAGTTTTAGTTTTGAGTTCGCTTCAAAGATCCAAGATACTAAGATTCTAGTCCAATTGAGTGATAGGTGGGAGTGTTCGGGCTTTGAATACTTGGGTTTGGTGGAACCTAATATTTTTTTTTTTTTGGTTACAGTGGAACCTACTATTTCAGCCTAAAGAATAGGAGACGTTGGCTAATTAGATTGTCTTTTATGCATGTATAGGCAGGGAATTTCAAACATTACGAGTGCTATCTTTATATGTGTAATAGTCAATAGACTACTGTGTGATCGAACCGCCTAAGATTTGTTCTTCTCTGACTAACATCACATATATTTGTCATCTTCTTCTAATAATCAATTACTCATTATGCTATATTGCTGCAGGTGTATCCTCCAATAATCAATTTAATCTGCAGCTTAAGTTCACCAATCTAATGGTTATAGAATAGGTATTCAAGGGTTTAGGTTAACTTCAATTACTTGATCCATGCATCTTTAAAAGCCTGCACATTCAGAGACCTCTTGGGATTAATTGATATTGGTTTGATACCGATAGAACAAACATTTTGGAATTGTTAAGTGTTGATAACAATTATATTCAAACGAAGAAACTTCAAACTTTTATTTCAATAAGGTTTTTGTTTATTTCAGTATAAGCATTTTTTTGTTGCTTTTTACTGGGAATTTTGTGAAATTTGCTAGTGGCAATGGCAAGTGAACTTGAAATTAAAAATGTTGGCATTGCTACTTCGGAGTGGGGATTTGTAAAAGGATTCAAGTGGCAGATTTTTTTTTCTATTTTGTTTTTTCTTTAGAATTTGTTTTAGTGGAAAAACATTGGAAATATAAGATTTTTGTGTTGGCAACACTAGCTTCCTTCTTCCTCTCTCTTCTACTCTCTTTTTTTCTCCCTTGTCTCCCTCCTACTCCTTGACCGATTCTACTCTTAAAATAGAGATCCATTAATTCAATTTTAGTCGAATTCGACTGCAAGATTTCTGTTACCTCTGTTCACAATTATCTGAAATTTAAAGTGCAAAACTAGTTGAATCCAATCCAAATACTACTAACCCTTTTTCAATTTCTGTTTTTTTTTTTCTATTTTTTATTATTTTTTAAATAATAGTCCTAATCCTAAATAAAAAATTAATTCTAACCAAATCCCAGGACTAATTTATCATTGATTTTTTTAAAAAAAAATCTAAAAATTATCCTACCTAAAAAAATCTTAATATTACCAATACCCTAATCTAAAATTAATCTTAATTAATAATCCTAACCTAAAAAATTATATATTAAACTTACAAATTAAACAATCATAATTAAATTATTCTAACGTTAATTAAAGCTATCCTAATATTAATTCTAATTAATCAAACCATAATAACCAATTAAATTATCCTAATTTATTAAACTAATCAATACAAGACCTACTAACAAGCCTAGTTACTTATTTAGAATTTTATAAATTCAAATCTCGGATAAATGAGATGTCTACAAAAGATAAAAAATATATAGTTATAGGATCATGCTAAAGAAAAAAAAATATAGATTATTCTTAATTTGAGCGAAGTTCACCTCAACTTAGAGTAAAAAAGATTTTTTTTTCATGTATGATTTACGGTCCTAATTTTTTAGGCTTAACACTAGTAATTTGAAAGACTTAAGTCATTTTAGATGTCAAATTTGTTGAATAAGAGTTTGTTTAGATGGACGGTAACATTGATTCTGATGAGATTGAAAATAATAAAAGGACATTTATATATATTTTTAATAAAATAATGAAAAAAAATTAAAAAAATAAGAACGAAATGATAATTTGTTCATCAATTTTTTTTTGTGTTTTTCTCTTTTAACTACACTGGATCCACCACGCCACAGATGACCAGGGATCCAAACTCACCCTAAAATTAAAAGACTTTAGAGTCATGTTTCTTGAGGCTTGACTTTTCTATCCCCTTTTTTTTGTTCATAAGATGTACAAGATGGAGTGAAGAATGGAACCTTTAATCTAAGTCTTTCTAAGAAAGGATAACAATCATTAGGCCAAGCCTTGAATGTTGACTTTTCTATCTCACACTTGACCAGAAGTTTCATATTTGGTAGGGAAAATTAAGAGGAATACCTTAATGTCAAGATACAAGATGGACTTTGGTTGTTCTCCATGACTTTGTTTTACAGCCATTCGTGGCCTAATTTTCGCGTTCAACTTGTTTTAGCATTATGAAACCAAAGGAGCCTGATTCTTGAAAATTCAGTTATTCTTTTTCAATTTAGATGGATATAGAAATTTTTTATTATATTAATATATTAAATATATACAAATAAAATATATTAAAAAGGAAAATTTTGAGTTGTTTATAAATTTAAAACTTATATTATAAAATTTCAAATAAAAATTATATTACATACGAATTTATTAATTTATGAATGTATTTTCGTGCATTGTAATAACAATTCAAAACTAATTCTTAATTTGAAAGAAGTTCATCTCAACAATGTGCAAACGGAGAGTAAACAAAATCAAATATGTGATAAATATTAGTAAATTAAAAGACTTTAGAGGTCATGTCTCTTGCTTGTGGCCTACAGTTCAACCTCATTCATCACTATTCAAGTCACTCATTACTGGAAGTCTTCCTGTTTGGTAGCTGAAATTTAGGACGTGTACTTCAATGCTAAGATATGGGATGGACATTGGTTGTTCTCCATGATTTTGTGTGATCCAATCTTTTGGTTGCATAATTTTCGCTTTCAACTTGTTTTAGCATTATAAATTCAAAGGAGCCTGATTCTTGATGATTGTTGCGTGGATATTCTTGAAACTTGTGATTTAGTTTTGATGAGATGTTAATGTTAGAAACGTGTGTGATTAAATTGAAAAGTTGTGAATTTGGTGCTTGTTTAGAGTTTGATTTACTTGTTTGGTAGAAGCTTAAAGAAGCGTGCATGCCAAATATTTGTGTAAATGCCTCTGAGACCGCTCTTCCCAACAATTCCTTGGGAGGTAAAATAAACCCTTCTTTGCTTCACTTGGAACAGTTGATTCACTTGAGTCTTGCTCACAATTCTTTTTGTGAGAACCAGATTCCCAAGTTCTTTTGCATGTTGTTAGCACGAAAGTATCTAACTTTGTGAGATTTGCTACATGAGTTTCTGTCAAAATACCTTACATTGGGTTTGATTCTATGTGCAGTATAGATAGCTCAGCGAGGTTCTCAAAACTTTCGCTAATATTTCCAATGAGACTGTTATGAGAGAGTTTCAAATCTCTAAAGGATGATAAGTTCCTACAGAAACCGACCCGAAAAGAAATTAGCACATAGGTCAAGATTTTGCAAATTCTTGGGTGCTCCTAGTGATGCAGGCAAACTTCCTTCTAGCAGAATGCTTTGGTTCCTAAATAGAGGGACTCTAAGCTATTGTTTTGACAAGCCGAGGAACGGTCTAAAAACTCAACAATTCCACCGTTAAGACGGTTAGAATTGAGTTTCAAAATTCTCAACTTGCACAAATTTCCAAGCCAACCTGGAATGGTACCATAGAACTTATTTGCTCTTAGGTTAAGCACTTCAAGATTGGTTAGGTTAGAGAACCAGTGCAGTAATCGAGAGTTAATTGAATTCTCAGACAATTTGAGGACCTTAAGTATGGTGAGATTGACTGATGGAAGGGTAAGATCAAGGCTTGTAATTTCACATTCATGCAAATATAATCTCACAAGAGATGGAAGCATGTTCACTGCTTTCAACCAATATCTTCCTACGTCAGACCCATCCTAGATCTAAATATTCCAGTGAAGAGAAACTTGAAAGCCAAAGAAGATTTTCGGCATGCAAACCGCTATTCAAAGTCAGGTCAAGAACCTGCAAGACTGATAAGTTCCCAAGATGAGGTGGCCTCGCTTTATGGATATTGAGCAACAATAATCTTCGTGGCAATATTTCTTATTCACCATATAATTGTCAGAAAGTAGAAGAGCTTTATATTCACAGCTCCGATCGAACCTGCTTGAGGGAAACATTCCTGAACAATTTTGTCGTTTTTCTTATATTAATGTTTTGGATCTTTCAGACAATAATTTTACAGGGTCCATTCCGAAATGTTTCCACAATTTTACCGCCTTGAAATATGTCAATGCAAGTTTGTATTGCAAAGACTTATTTTACATCGAAGAGAGCATGATCATTAACGAACTAAGGTTATGTTTAGTGCATAAGATGAGGATAGGATAAGATAATATAAGATTAAGGATAAGATAATATAAGATTATGGATAAGATAAGATTAGATTATATCATCTTTATCTTATGTTTGGTATGTACAAAGATTAAGAATATGATAGGATGACTTTTTATATCTTTCACCATATTTTCTATGTGTAAAATTAAAAGTAATATAAAATGATTTTTTTAGTATTCTTTTTTAAAGTAACATAATTTAAATTTATAAATTTTTTGTTATAAATATAAATAAAAAATTTAAATTTAGATATTATTTATAATATTAAAATTAATATTCGAATTTATTAGATGATTTTTTAATAAAAAATTACTCCTAAAAATTTATATTACAGTTTCAAAAAAAATATTTTGTTAAAAAATGAATTTTTATAAAAAAATTCTTTATACTTTTTCACTTTTTTTCTTTTCTTTCCTTTTTGTTTTTATTTCTTTTATATGATTTAAATTTGAAATATTTTTTTTAAATTAAATATATTCATTTTTAGAAAATTGAGTTTTTCTAGGAAATAAGTTTATTTTTTTAATTATATTAATTTTTCCAAAAGACCATTCTTAAATATTTTTCTTTACTTTTATGTTTTCTTTATCTTCTTCTGTAAGACCCGATTCTACTGTACTATACATATAAAATATAAAAAATTTGATCGGAGTATCCAAATGTTAAACCGTAAAATTCTTTGGAAAGTTAACTTAAGTACCTTTCCAAACATATAGGTCTCATATTCTAGTTCCTCATAGATCAATACCAGAAATTTTGTAAAGTTACTCCATGAGCAGTAGATTCTACCAACCAACTCAGCCGACCTATCTGTAAAGATTCACCCATAGCGGTTGGTAGGAAACTCCGATTTAGGTGAATCAAAATCCATTAGAAAGCTAACTTAAATACGTTTTTATCCATGTAAGGCTTGTATTTTAATTCATTATAGATTAACCACAAGAAATTCCTATATTCACGTCACATGTATGGAATTCAGCTTGACCAATCAGTAAAGAGTCGGACATAAATTTTGATAGGGAACTCCAATTGAGGTGATTCAAATTGCGTTGGAAAGCTAACTCGAAGATCTTTCCGGCCATATATGGCTCATATTTTTATACATTATAGATTGATCTCGGTGAATTTTTAAAGTTTGTTGTAAGTGCAGTAAAGTGATAAAAAAAATGAGATTAATGTTTTAAAGATATAATGTGGCAAAAAGTGCTAATTATTGATTTTTGACGGGGAAATTAATATATTAACATGTACTACCCTCCTATTGGTTAGAATAATTGTAAAAAAATCAGATAAAGAAAAATTTCTCAGCCATTTTAACTCAATACGTGGACTGCACTGCTAAACATTAAAGCAGAAAAGAAAAACATAAATAAAGAGAAAAGAGAAAGAATTGTATTAGTAGGTCATGTGGCCCCCTTTCATTTGTTGATATGTTAATAAAAAGAAGACCAAATTAGCAAAAGCTCAGCCAAAAACTTTATGGATAATTATTACATACACTGACAGTGGAGTTTTTTTACTCCACAAGCAACGTTAAGATCGTGACACATGTCCTATTTTATTTATTTTAATATTTTTATAAGACACATGTCATGATCTTAACGCTGCTTGTGGAATAAAAAAACTCCACTGTCAGTGTATGTAATAATTATCCAAACTTTATCACCATCACCGACTTAAGCTCTGTTACTTTGCTGGTTAAACCGACTTCTACTGCAACTTATTTCTTTCTTCGTTTTCTTCACGTCTTCCCTTAGTAGAACCACTTCTTGTATTAACTCACTTAAATTCTTTCATAAGAATTATTCTACACTTCAAGGGCTTCCTAAACCCCCTAAAATCCCATCCAAAAACCATCCAACGTGGTTTGTTCTGCTGCTGCTGAACCGGTTCTGTTTCAGGTAAGGAAGATGATTTCAGTTCATGTAGTTTTAGCTGTAACTTATGTGTATATGGGAATGAATAGGTGATGGGTATGATTATATTTTGAACAAAACTTGATGAATAGCATAATAGGGTATTCGGCTAGGCAGAATAAGGAAGAGGATGATGCTGTTTTGACGTGTAGAAAGGCAGAAACATGGTTAGCAATAGGATGAGATGAATATAGTTCTAAAATTAAAATAGTTTTATACATGAAATTATTGAGGCTGTTGAATATTCAGCCATGAGGTTTGAATATGAAAATAAGGAGTTCTTGACGTGAATGAGGAAGAAAAATTTACCATGTTGAAATGGACATAAGGCTTTTATTCTAGTCAAAACGTGGGCTGAGTGGAAGAAAATTTGGCTGCTATTGTACAGCCAAATATAAAAGGAAATTTGGGCTGTTTTGTGCAGCCGAACATGGAAGAAAAATGAAGGAACATTATGCTGACTTCTAAGTGTGAATGGTAGAAAAATTTGGCAACTTAAGATATGATAAATATGGCCATAATATGAAGGTAAATAGGACACTTGAACTAGTCAAATAATGTGTGCTGAAAAGAAAAGAAATGTTCTGCTTTAAGCTGCCAATATTAAGGAAGAAAAGTAAAGAAATTGGGCTGACTTGACTAAAACTGGGTAGAATGATAATATATTAACTATGATTGAACATATATTTTTAAGGAATAAATTTCCTAGTCTATCTAAGGCCATTCGGCCATGATAAGCAGCCATGAAAATGGCGGGAACAATTGAAAGAAAATGAGAGGAAATTTGGTTGACTTTGATGGCTGGAAAATGTACAATGAAAACATCTAATATGCTATGGAAAATAAGAGTTATAAGCCAAGTAGGCTTATCCAACAAAAGGGGCCATTCGGCCATCAAGTATGATGATACTATTGGCATGGTGATGATGCAAAATAATGTTAAAATGGAAATGAAAATTTAATGAAACAGTTAGCCACCATGAAAAATCCTAGGAATTTCATAGTATTTTCTAAGTATTTATGATTCAAAATAAGAGTTTATGCAAGTAAAGGAATTTTATGAAGGTAAGCAATGAATATTGATTTTATTAAAATGTTATTTTGCAGCTTATTGTCAAAGAAATAAGAGGTATTAATGGTGTAATTCAAAGCATTACTCTACAGTGTTATTGAGGTAAGGGATGCATGTGCAGTACTGTAAGGATATTCAGTCTGCATATTTTTAATTATGAAATATTTTATGAAAATATTGTGATGATTTTGTGGTTGAAAATTTGTGATGATGTACTGGCTGGAATTATAAACTGTATTTTCGTGCAGGAGGCTAGCCAATCGGCAGCTGTTATGCTGCCGAAAAATTATCGAAAATTACCGAAAATTTCTAGAAAATTTCATAAAATCATAATAAATGATTTTATTTCACGAGAAATGATTTTCAATCACAAAAATCGAAAAAATGAATATTTTCCATAAAAACATGAATAAAATGAAAGTGACTTTAAAATATTCATGTTTTCGAGAATGGTGATAATGAAATCACCGAAAATTCTCTTAATATGTAAATTACACGTAATACGAGATGAAAAATAAAAAGAAATAAAGTGAATATTTTTATATATATTTGTTAAATATTCACTAAATGGTTTTATAACCTTTATGATTTTAAAGTATGAAATTATATATGTAACGGTCCAACCTCGCCCCTGTATGGGCTATCTGGCACCGTCACTCATCCGTACTGTCCCCTCTGAGGTGCCACACACGGGCCGTCTGCCTCTCAGGGTTTTATCGGGAATAATTCCCAATTCGCGTCCGCCATGACTTGAACCCCTTACCACTTGTAAGTGTCAAGTCATGACTAACCATTGGACTTACCGAAATTATGAGCCAAATTTTTTTCTTTTTTTTTTTCACTTCTTGGTTGGGCTGTACGTAGTGTCACTAATCAACTCTTAAGCTAATATTATATTAGCTAAGTTAATGTCCTTTAGTTACCTTAGGTCCCAGTCAAATTCTCTCACTAAGCATGCATTTATAATTTCAAATCACTCTACTTAATTAATTATATCTCTACCTAAGTTGCATGCATTGTTATAAACCATAACTATATCCTATTCTCCTTTAATTACATCCCCATACTATAAAAGTACTGAAATACAAGTCTGAATATAAAAGATAATACTGTACATCACATACCTTCAAGAGTGGTACAAAAGCCTCGAAAAACTTGCTTAAACCCCACGTACAAAGCATCTACTGCAATTAATCTGGAAGGTGGAAAGGGGGGGTGAGCTTTTTGGAAAGCCCAGTAAGAAATACATATAAGAAACAGATACCGAATTTCTATATGCAAGTTTCTAAACCATTTATTAAAACTTGAATACCGTATTTCATACCATTCGAAAATCAAATCATGCTTATGCAATGCATCAGAAAGCATTTCATTTAAACCGAAACATAAACAACTGAATTCTGAACATATTTCAAAATATACATGCTTATCACATTTAGTTTCGATACGTATTGTCAAATCAAATTCTTATCAGTTTCAGAATCCAAATATCATTCATTCAAAACTCATGTACCAAGATAAGCACGAAAAATCATATACATACTAAGCTGGAGACGTAGCGACTAATAATTAATCATGCAGTTCAAATTGACATATGGCCATAGTCTAGAGGGGGTCCACAGTGAGCACTGATCAGGTGTCAACTGGGCCCGCAGTGGACTGGATCAAGGTCACAGCAATAGAAACTCTACTGTAGACTGGATCAGGATCATACAGTAGCCCAAAACATTACCTACTGTGGACTGAATCAGGGTCACACAGTAGTCCAAAACATTACCTACTGTGGACTGGATCAGGGTCACACAGTAGTCCAAAACATTACTGCAGTGATTGTTAGTCATGTCTCAAAACATTTCCATACATATAGTTCCTACTGTGGATTGATTCAAGGCCACACACAGTAGTCCGAATACAAATACCTACTGCGGGCAGAATCAAGGTCACACACAGTAGTTTCAAAACAATACCATATACTTTCGAAATTCAAAACAGTATTTTCGTGCTTTAGGAAAGTTCATAACAAAAGTCATACATTTCTTTCAAAACATATAAACTATAAATACTCATAAGATCTTCAAAACAATAACATAGGTTGATAATTCCTTGAGATAAATATCTCGGTTGAAAGCCTTATAAACCATTCAAATCCGTAAGATTTAACCGTTTTCAGAATAAGTCTACCGGATAAACGATTATTTTCAAATGATTGCTTAAGTTAAGCTTAAATCATAAAAACCATTATTTTCATAAAAATCCGGCAACATAACTACTTATATTTTCTTAAAACCCCTGCAGGAAAATACAGTTTATATATCCACAAGGCAGTTGATTTTAAATAGCATTCAGTATCTCTTACGTTCCGATATATATCTCTTACCTTTTTACTGAGCTTTTTTTTTTTTGCTTGGTACACCATGCTTAAACCGAATTCACAACTTGTCATTCTTGCCAAACTTTGCACCAAACTTGAGTTCACTTGCTAATTTCCTTGGTGTTGTTTCATTCCTATATCATATACACGATAACATAATCACATCACACGATGTCAAATGTATATCCTTATATATATATATATGTTTATATACATATGTCTACCCACATAGTCATACTATATATTCTCAATCCATTCCTTACTCATTTTCCTCATTCTTAGTCATGATTAATCTTCCTTACTATTTATATACACGCACACCTTAAGTCCTTGTATATGTGTGTGTGTGTGTGTGTGTGTGTGTATATATATATATATATATATATATATATATATATATATATATATATATATATATATATATACTAATCACCATTCTAATACTTATTATTTCTCTTATAGTCTTAGATAACTAAATCCAAGGATACTTACCTTTTTTAAATTCTCCTTAGCCCAATTGATACCACCACTAACACATTATTTTTCCACAATATGATACGATAAAATCACCTAGATGGTAAACCCTTACAATAACAATATTCTCACTTTCGAACTACTCCAAAATCAAAAGCACGAGATTATTAATTTCCAAAATCATCAGTCTATCCGACTCTATTGAAAGTTCCACTATTTTAACGTTTGACTATAGAATTAGTCATTCTGTATTCGATTTCATGCTCTTTCATATAATCATTCCATTTAATAATTCTATATAGTTTATACAATATAAATCTTACCGACTCATATGCTCTAGGCTCGGATGTCAAGCTTAACCCGAATTCAAGTTGTCTCCTTAACGCCTTGCTTCAAGCTTAACATGCGTACACCGAGTTTAGCTGCTTCCACATTTGTCACCTTATCGTCTTGCTACATTCAAACATCATTCAATTGATTTAGTATAATTAAATTAAGCTTCAAAATACCTTTTAAAATATTCTATGTGCAAGGATATAGTCTTACGAAACTTTCCACCGTATAATTTTCTACAATTCCAATATTACACCATACTAAAATCAATTAAACACATTTATAATAATTTCCATAAGTATATTATCACACTTCAATTTACCTTTGAATTCAACTCTTAAAAATCCCCTGAATCTGTCCCTTATACTTTATTTGTTTCTAACCACCAACTCAACGCTTATAGGCCACCCCCAATTTCCTGTTCGGTACCTTGGAAATAATCCTTAAACAGCCACCAAACAGCCAACATTCAGGTTGTTTCCAGTCTCGTCTCAACCTTCAAAAATCGACAATTTCCTAGCCTAAAACCCCCTCGTTACAGCCCTTCAACTTCAGGCTTCAACTCTACTCGATTAGCCCTTCTACTTCGCACCAAGGAAATGACTATCCTTCATGCTGCCGAGAGAGGGAGGCTTCTGTTTTCGAAGGCTGTTCCATGTTAGATCTCAGCAGTAGTGGCCGATTCTTCCAACCCCTTTTTCCAACTCGATTTTGAGTCTCTGCTTGGCCCCAAACTAGTGCCCAAAGAAGCCAACGACAGCACCTGAAAACAACTTCTTACATCGTTATTACAACCCATCTCTTCCTCTCTTTTCTACCCTCATCTGTCTCTAGCTCTCTCGATCCCTCTCTTCACTCATTTTCTGTTCAGTTTCTTTGCAAAGAAAGAGCTTCTTCCAAACTCCCTTTTTATTTTCAGATCGATACCCGAGAGTCCTTGTACTGCCAGCAACCTGCCCACGTCTGTACAGCACCAAAACAACACCACCACCGAGCCTAGAACACCACCATTTTCGGCCCCTGTTTCAGTCGATCTTCCCCTCAGTTTTTAAGCCTCATTCATTCTTCCTCTTGTTTTGGCCCCTGGCAGCAGCTACGGCTGTCTTTCTCCTCTTGGTTTTGTCCTCAGCTCTACCTTTTTCTCTCGCGTCACCCCTCTCTTTCCCATTCCACTTCGGTCTCTTCCCTCTCCATCTCGTGTCTCTCGTTCTGGAGTTCCCTCTCTCCTTCTTCTGCCATTCTGCTCTCTCTCACGTTTTGCAGACCTCAACCCCACGTGGGTTGGGGTTGATAAGACAGAAAATGGCTTCTTCAAGAAGCCAGTTTCTATTTTAATGTATTATATATTTATATTTTATTTTATGCATAATATACATATATTATGTATGTACTTTATATATATATATATATAGGCTTGTAGGTTTATTTATTATGTGTGTGTATATATATATATAGTTGTACATTCTTCCTTAATTTAACTAATATACTAATATATTTTCTTAATTACATTAATATACTTATATCTCTTATATATTTAAATTAAACTTAATCATATTTTTATGAGCACTTCTCAACAAGTATACCAAACTCAATTTTTAGATTTCATCGCCTAAAATAATAAGACTCCAAAACCCCTCTTAATTACTTAGTTTAATCCAATTATACATTTATCTGCAATTCCAGTATGAAAAATTTGCGGTCTTCACAATATATTTTATGAATTTCATAAAGGTTATTTTTACGATAAAAATATGGTTTTGAGACTAGTTGGCATCCTATCATGCTGATATGTAATATGTGACATGTAATATGTGATATGTGATATGTAGTCTCGGCCGACACCTGATCAGTGATCCGCCGAGGACAATTATAGACTATGGCCATAGATCTGATATGATTACTTTACATCCTTCGGGGTCTATAGCATGATATGAGTAACGACCCAGTGGACGGGCTGGGCGTGTGTGCCTAAGTCTTCGTATATGAAAATGTTTTATATGATATGTGATATGTGAAATGAAAAAGTTTTACATGATATGTGATAAATCAAATGAAAGTGATTTACAGCAATTTACAAAATGCTTATTTCAATACTAATTTTAGTACTACGAGATGATTTTCATATGACATGTGATATGAATATGTAATATGTTTTCAAAAGAAAAAGGAGTTGTAAGTCTAATATTCTTACTATGACTTTAAATTGAATATTAGACTATATGTGACATGAATATGTGATATGTTTTCCAAAAAGGAAAGAAGAGGAAAATAAATCTAATATTCTTATTTTAAATTTTAAATTGAATATTAGATTTAAATGATTTATATGTTATACGAAAAAGGTTTAATAGCTTATTTTGCTATTTTAAAGTACTGTACTGATTATGATTGTACAGTAAAACATGAAATGAATTTTAAAGGAAAATGATGATGATTTAACTAATATTCTTTTCAAAGAAAATATGAATATTAGTTATTTTATTTAAATGCTTTATTTTATAAAAGCATTATTTTGAAAAAGAATATGAAAATGTTACAAAATAAAAAGGAAAGGATTTGAATTTCAAAACAAGAAAGAGTATTACTCTCTACAGTTGCTTCTAGGTTTCGGGACAAAATAGGTATTTCAAAATACCTACCTTACTCCATCCGGATCCCTAGCCGACTGTAGTATCCTTCCTACATGCGAGCCTAGAGCCCATAGGAAAAATGAAAAAGTTTTTCAGCATATAGATAGCTGAATATCAAGTATGCATATAATTCCCTTATTGAGCCGTGGTTTGCTCACCCCTTAATATTAACATTTCAGGTTTTCGAGGACTAAGAGTCTGACATCTAAAGGACTTCGGCTGTGCATTTAGGGACGATGCGACAGCTTGATTTATTACATAAGGTACGATCATTTATTTTCTGCATTTAGACTTATCTACAGTACTACTTCCTTATGAATTAAGATAGGGGATGTAATTCATATTATATTTTTATATGAAATTGTTTATATGTAAAAGAACAGCAAAGTATCACAGACAGCCCAACCAAATAAGATGTATAGAAAAAGATGAAAAATAGGGTCACGGGCTGTGACATCTTCTTCTTTTTTTCAATTAGAAGGAAATATAGAAAACAAAAGAAAAAAGAAAAATACAAGTTAAATTTAATAATTTAAATTTTATAAATTAAAAAATATAATTTCTAATAATTTTATAGTCAATAGTTATTTTTCTTCATTTTTTGAAAGTAAAAAAGAAAAAAATTAAGAATGAAAAAATAAAAATTTAAACGTAAGAGAAAACTAGTTAAAAATATATTTTATAATAATTTTTATGTTTCAGAATTTATTTTTTTAAAAAATGATTTAAAAATTTTAATTATTTCCAAAAAATAATTAAAAAAATTTGTTCAAGAAAATATTATTTTATCAAAATTACAATTTTTCTTGAATAAAAAAAGAAAGAAAAAAGAAAGAAAAAGAAGTAAAAAATGAAAAGAAAGAAAAATTTTGGATTAATTAATTAATTAAACAAATATCATTATTATTTTATTAAATGTTTAAGTTAATTTTTAAATACAAATTTTAAGAATGAAATGAATAAAATATTAGTATTTATTTCTAATCCCATGGAATTAGAAATAATCCTTCCTTTTTGGAGAGGATTGAATCATCCTATACTAAGAGGATGACTAATCCTCCTTGCAATACAATCTTTTCCTTAATGTGTGCACCAAACGTAAGATAGGATGATTATCATCTTATCCTATCCATCATCCTATTTATCAAACATGACCTAAGTCTTTTTTTTGAGAAAAACATTATTGAAGAGACAATGCTGGTTAGCTTTTTTGGACTCCTTGAATTTGTCAAAAAATCATTTATGCGGAAGCATTCCTAATAATGTTGGTGACTTGCGATTGTTGGAGTCCCTTGATCTGTCGCACGACAATATTTCAGGGCCGATTCCTCCAAGCCTCTCAGCTTTAACATTTTTGAATCACTTGAATTTTTCTTATAATAACTTGTCAGGACGTATTGCAACAGGAAATCAGCTCCAAACACTGAGTGTTTCGCCCAACTATGAGGGAAATCCATTGCTCTGTGGGGTTCCCCTCCCAACAAGGTGTGCAGGAGACAACCCTTCTTCCACACCACCATCTCGTGGTGTTGATGGTGATGATGGTTCAAAAGACAAACTATGGCTTTATCTTAGCATTTATATGGGATTGGAGTGCTGCAATTGGCAAGGCGTGAGATGCGACAACCGAACTGATTATGTCACAGTGCTTGATCTCGGAAGTTTTTCCTTGGAAGGTAAACTAAAACCTTCTTTGCTTTACTTGGAACATTTGATTCACTAGAGTCTTGCTCACAATTCTTTTTGTGAGAACCAGATTCCCAAGCTCTTTGGCATGTTAAAGAACTTGAGGTACCTTAATCTCTCTTACTCATGCTTTGCTGGAGAGATTCCACCTCATCTAGGGAACTTATCAGCCTTGCAGATTCTTGACCTGAGTAGGAATACATATTTGCATACCAAAAACGGCCTTCTTTGGCTTTCAAGTTTATCTTCATTGAAATTTTTAGATCTTGGACGGGTGACCCTTTCTGACGTAGGAGGATGCTGGTTGAAAGCAGTGAACATGCTTCCATCTCTTGCGAGTTTATATTTGTATGATTGTGGTCTTACAAGCCTTGATCTTACTCTTCCATCAGTCAATCTCACCTCACTGCGGGTCCTCGATTTGTCTGACAATGATTTAAACAAGTCTTCAATACTGCACTGGTTCTCTAATCTAACCAATCTTGAAGAGCTTAATCTAAGAGAAAATAACTTCTATGGTACCATTCCTGGTTGGCTAGGCAATTTATGCAAGTTGAGAATTTTGAGAGTCGATTCTAATCGTCTTCAGGGTGGAATTGTTGAGTTTTTGGACCGTTTCTCGTCTTGCCAAAATAATAGCTTAGTGATCCTCGATTTGTACAACCTGTTAGGGGGAAGTTTGCCAGCATCATTAGGAGCAGTCAAGAGTTTGCAAGAGTTATACCTCAACTCTAATCTCTTTTGGGGCTCAATTCCGGTTTCTGTCGGGAACTTATCATCCTTGAGAGTATTGGGACTCTCCCAGAATAATCTCAGTGGAACAATTCCCGGAAGTTTAGGGAAACTTGCTGAGCTATTTCTACTGGACCTAGAATCAAACCAAATGGAAGGTGTTCTGACAGAAGCCCATTTAACAAATCTCACAAAATTAGAATTTTTCAGTCTCACAACATACCCAAACAGGTCACTGGTTTTTAACGTGAAATTTGACTGGGTTCCCCCTTTCAGGCTTACATACCTGATATCATCTAATTGCCAAGTAGGTCCTTCTTTTCCACTTTGGCTTCAAGTTCACAGCAATCTTTCCTATGTTGTAATTTCAAATGCTGGGATTTCGGACACCATAGAGGAAAAATGGTTTTTTTTTTGCTTTTGAAATCATCTGAATATCATGTTTGCATGGTGTCACAGTCAATTTCATTTTTCTCTTCTCCTTTTTTCCTTTCGTTTCTTTTTTTCCTTTGTTTTTTTGTTTTTGTTTTATTTTATTTTTCTTGTAATGTAACACTTTAATATGACAGAGCTTGACCTCACACACCACACCTTCATTTAAGGAAACAGGTGATGCCTAGCTCGAGGTATTATGCAGATGAACATTGATGGGAAAAATCCTCGACTTTGGTTCTCTCCCTTTTTTTTTTTTGCTCCAAAACATGGGCAAAAGGCATCTCGGGAATACAGGATTGAAGAATTTGGGATTTGTACAAGAATTTAGGCGGAAAGGTATTTCAAAATGATCTTGTCAAGTGTAAAATTATCAATATCAAGAATATTTAGAGACTGTCATTAATTTCCAAATTATTCTCAAAAGGTTTTGCAAATCGATTATTTCTTTGAAAATTATTTACAATGAAACCTTGTCATGATCAAAGTGAAAACAAAATAGAACTTTCAAAATCTTATGCCCCAATTTAGCTTTTTAGCTCTCGACTGACTTAGATTTTATGGAGACATGATCCAAAAATGATTTAAGACGTTCATCTTTGACCGTAATCACAGATTTTTTTATAATCATTTATCATTATTGTGAAGAGAAGAAACATTCTCGTCATATGCCACTGGAAAATAAATTATGCAAAAAGTTGTGCTCATACAATTGTCACCTATGCCAACGGAAACAACAAGCATTTTCCAACAAAATACAGACTTCAAAATCTCAAAATCTTCGTTTTCCTCCATATTAATCTGCCAAAATGCCATGATTTTACCCCAAAGTGGACTTCCACTGTTCCATGAGTTCTTGAGTCAAGATTCCACCATTGATGAGCTCTTCAATCCTTTCCTTCAACTGTCTGCATTTTTCTGTTGCATGCCCAATTGCCCCCATGTGATAGTCACATTTGCTGTTCGGGTCATAGCTCTTGGCCAATGGGTTTGGTGTTGTTCTCAAAGGTATAGGGGCCAAATATTGGTTTTTTATCAAAAAGGGCAAAAGATCGGAGATTGGAATTGGGATTTTTCCTTGGTTGCTTCTCAATCTTTTTCTGTTGTTCATTGATTGTTGAGGAGGTTGAGCTACTGGCCTAGGCATGAAGATAGGCGCATGAAAAATCGTTGGAGGACAAGAGTTTGTTGGAAATCCTGGTTGTGGGACTGGTGAAAAAGGATAAAAATCATAGGAGGCATTATTCAAGGTTGGACTGTATGATGGGTGAGGCAAACAAGGATGAGATGGAGCAGTGTTTTTGGGAAATTGCCCCTCAAATGTTGCAACTTGTACTTCTTCTTCCCTTCTTTCTGACTTGTTATGAGCAATGTCATCTATCTTGATCTTGCCCCTCTTGATTGCATTCTCAATCATCTCTCTGGAGGCCACCATGTCGGCAAAATTCTTTGTAACATTCCCAATCATCTTATCATAATATGGTGCCTAGAGGGTGCTAAGAAACAGAGTTGCAGTCTCTTTTTTCGTGAGGGGAGGCTGGACCTGGGTGGCAACATTCTTCCATCTCTGGGCATATTCTCTAAAGCCTTCAGTAGCTTTCTTCTCCATAGTTTGCAAAGATAAGCGATCTGGGGCCGAATCCATAATATGCTTATATTGGGCGACAAATGCCCTTGCCAAATCTTCCCATGAGTGAATATCGCCCCTGCCCAATTGTGTATACCACCTAGCAACAGATCCTTTAAGGCTGTCTTGGAAAACATGGATTAACAGCTTGTCATCATGCACATGCGTTGCCATTTTTCTACAGTACATAGTGATATGGGCCTTTGGACAAGTGGTCCCATAATATTTCTCAAATTTTGGAGCTTTAAACTTTGAAGGAATGACCACACCCGGTACTAAGCATAATCCGGCAGCATTTAAAGATCCATAAAAATCCATTCCTTCAACGATCCGAAGCCTTTCTTCTATAAGCTCTATCTTTTGCCGAGAATTTGAGCCTCCTTCCACTTGTGGCATCCCTTGCTCTTTAGCAACATGAATTGGTTCGAGGGGGTTCATGGTGGGAGTTGCGTGCCCTTGAAACTGACTAGGGTCGACTACAGACGGCATATTAGGGCACACATAACCCTCGGTGGGCATTGCTTGTGGCTCTTGAGATGATTGGGTTTCTCGTGAGCCGTTGTTAATTAGACAAAAAGAATTCTCAGCATTTCGCAACTGATGCCCCTCTTGAGTAGCTAATTCTCCCATTTTTCCATTGTTCAGCTTCTCCCACAAATCTGCCATCTGTGACAATTGCTCTCTCATCTCTTGTTGAGCTCTTTCCATCCTTTCCATCCGAGTCATTTCTGTCTCTTCCATGGTCCAAAACTATCTTCCAAGTTTTCCAATGATCAAGCTATCTTTCCACCAAATCTGTCACAAACTAAAATTAGATGTCATGCTTGCCATGCTAGTATGATGCTTTTATTGTATGGAAATTGTGAAATAAAAAGAAAATTCAACCTTGTTGTTATTTCAGAGTATCACAAGCTGTATACTATAAAAGAAAAGCAAAAAGGGGAATTATAAACTGAAAATTGTCATTTGTCCACTTTGTTTTGATCCACTATTTTCTTTCTCTCTTTTTTTTTTATATTTTTTTCTTTTTTCTTTAAGGAAACAGTTATTGTTAGCCTTTTTATTTTCTATCAAAATCATGTTATGCACATATGAATGAAGTGAATGCAAACCTATAAAAAGTTTTGTAGCCACCTCCCTTATATCGAGGACTTTGCATCAATCAGTCTTTTCTCCTTATATGATAAGTCAATTGGTCTCCATTTGCTAGTGATTCAACATGTAGTCGTTCTGGAAACAACAACGATCCTTGAGAATGAACCAATTTAGCCTCTCTAAAACTTTCAAGCATCTGCATTATCCTAGCTAGCTTCCTTTTTATCTCTCGTATATCATGTCAGCAAAATTCTTCTTGATTATTCTCCAAAGTAGTAAGTCTAGCTTCAAATTGATCTTCGATATCTTTGACTTTCTTTAATCCAAAAAGACAAATACTCTGCTTATTATGTGATGTGAATGCATTAATGTAATGAGATATGCTATGCTAAAACTTAAGAATAAAAGAATCAAAATTTTTTCTCATTTAAATTCAATGAATTCTTTTTTCTTTCTTTTTTCATTTTAAACTTTGATTATTTCTCCTCCCTTTTTTTTTAAAGAATAAATTTTCTTTTTTTTCTTTATTTATTTAAAAAAAATCTTATTTTCACACCACAATTTATTTTCTTTAATTTCCTTTTTTATTTAATCTATTTTTAAAGGAATGTGACGATGCACTTACCTTTTATTTTCTCATAAAAATTCTCTTTCTTTTTTAATATCTATGCATTAGTTTAAAAGAAATAAAAAACATTATTGTTATTTTTCAAATATTATTAAAGAATGAATGGATGTTTTCATGTTATGTCTTTATTTTATTCTATAAAATTATAAAAATGTGAAATTTTATTTGAAAATCAATATCTTTTGATTTTTATGAGAGCATGAATTTGAAAAATCAATAGAGTTATGATATGAAAAAAGTAGTAAAATGTTCCCTCATGTGTCTTAATTTCGGGATAGTTTCTACAAAAATCGAATATGGCTCTAGCTAGGATCGGCTTCTTAAGGCCTTTTACATGCTGGGTTGGGATTTATAACGATCTAAAAGTTCCCAAATTATACCTCACTGTCATCCACGCTAGACTAGTAAGATTTAATTTGAGTGGGAGTATTTCGCTTGCCATTGCGGAGGTGATTACCTCACGAGAGCATAGGTACTTTACTCCCTCCTAAAGAGGACAGAACCCGGGTATAGAGTTCATGTTATGCAAATGCGAGTGTAAGTGTGTGTATGAGGGAACTTGTTAGGCTCAAATTAAATTATTTTCTCTATCCTAAATGCTTCAATAATTTATTAACAACAAGTATATACAAATATAAAACATAAAATAAATAACATAAAATGCAAACGCAAACAAAATCATTTTCAAAATCCAAGTGAATTAAGTTTAAATATCATTCAATACTATTAAATTAAAACTTTGGATAACACAAGATTAATGAATGGCTTGACCCTCAAAAAGCGTCCCCAGTGGAGTCGCCAAGCTGTCGTAACGGCTTCGCGCTCGACGATTTTGAAAAAGCGTTTAAAAACAAAAATGGGAGTCGCCACCAATCTTTTTTGACTAGGTGTGATTGGCCACCTGAAAACGTTTATCTTTTCAACAAAATCTCAAAATTAATTAAGTTTTATTAAAAAGATAATCTTTTGGTCTACGAAACAAAAATTGGGTTCGGGGGTAGGTTACGCATGGGGAAGGATTAGCACCCCCACGACGCCCGTTAAAAAACGGTACCATAATAATCATGTGTTATCCTTTTTGTTTTAATAAAATGATCTTACTTTAATATTTAAAATTAATTCCTTTTTTGTTCCAACCTTTTTGTTCAAAATCATTTTTTTATTTACAAATTTATTTTGTTTTATTTTAAAAGGTTAAACTTTATTTTTCGAAAGTAAATGTGAACCTTTTTGTATTGAATAATTAAATCGAATACTCCAATACTTTTGGCAGCATTTGAAATAATTTTCCTCACCTAGAGATTTCTTAAGAATCACTACTTGTGACTTCTACAGAATCTCATCTTAGGAAGGGCTCACATCTATTTCGAAAAATTATCATGAATGCATATGATGCAAACAGATAAAAATGATGCAAATGAATTTTTTTATTTCAAATTTCATTATTTATTTTTTATTATTTATATTTCTTTGTTTTAAAAAACTTATTCATTTTTATTTTTAATAAAAATTTAAATTATTGAAAAATCATACTAAACATTCCAATACTTTTGCCAATATTTAGTAGGATTTCTCTCACCTAGGGATCAACTAGGAATCACTACTTGTGACTTCTGTAGCATCCCATCATCGGACAATTATTCAATTAAATTTTAATTTTATTATTAGTTTCCTTTTTCTATTTTCTTTAAAAAAATTATTTATTTTTATTTTTAATAAAAAATTAAATTATTGAAAAATCATACTAAATATTCCAATACTTTTGGCAACATCTAGTACGACTCCTCTCACCTAAGGATCAGCTAGGAATCACTACTTGTGACTTCCGTAGCATCCCATCATAGGAATTCATTGATTTGAATTTAAATTTCATTTATTTTTCTTTATTTTTAAATAAGCTTTCTAATCAATAATAAATAATTAATACAAGTAAAAGAAAAATTTTCAATTTCTTATTTTACAACATGCATTAATAATAATAATAATAATAATAATAATAATAACTAAACACAATAATAATAATAATAATAATAATAATAATAATAATAATAATAATAATAATAATAATAATAAAACACAAATAACAATAATAATAACAAAACCTAATAGTAATAATAATAATAAAACCCAATAATAATAATAATAATACTAATAATAATACTAATAGTAATAAAACAAATAAAGGGCTAAGAAAAATATACCCAAATCAATTGGGTTTTAACCCAATAAGGAAATTTTTGAAGGCAGCCCAAAGACCTTCCACCGGAATTGGGCTCAGCTGAAACGTGGGCCGCCCAATGAAGCTTTATGGCGGGCCGGATAGTGGGTCGGGTCGCAGAACGGGTAGCGGATCAGGCGAAGCAGGTCGGGCGCGGAACCGGGTCGGCTGGCTGGCACGCAGGTCCCTCCTTCGCGGGTCAAGCGCGGATCCTGGACTCGGGTCGGGTCCAGGCGCGGATCCTACCCTCTTTTTTTTTTTGGCTATAAAAGCCTTGTTTTTTTTATACTTTCATTTCTTTGTTTCTTTCTTCAAAAAAACTTTCAGAGCCTTTGGAGGCTCTCGGCCGGGGCGATTCCCGGCAGCCGCTGGGGTCGCCGCCGTCGGTCGCCGTCGCCGGTGGCCTTATGCCCAAAAGCTTTCGAATTTCCGAAACTCCTCCACCTCTTCTCTTCGATTCCGAACTCCGTTTCTCCTAAAAAAATCCCTAACCCAGTGGATCTGACAAACCGAAACCCCAAGCTGTCTTTTTTCGATGTTTTCTCTCTTTTTTTTTCTTTTTTTATTTTTTAAGATCTGGGTGATGATGTTTGGTTGTGGCTTGTTGTTTTTGTGGCTTGTTTTCTTTTTTTGCAGGGGTAGGGATTCAGATCTCAAATCTAGGATTTGGAACCCTCGGTTTCCAGATCTGTTCTGTTTCCCCTTGTTTTGTTTTTGTGGTTTTGGTTCCTAGGGTTTCGATTGGTCTCGGTGGTGGTGAGTGGTTATGGCTGTGAGGGGGGCTTGGATGATGGTTTGTGATCGGGGTGGTTCGATGATGGTTGGGGTCACGGTGGCTCGGGTGAGTAAGGGTCGAATGGGAGAGGATTAGGGGTTTTATGTTCGGGGTTGGTGGTCAACTGGGTTTGCTACTGGCGAGGGGTGGTTTTTTTTTTTTGTTTTGGGTGAAGTGGGTCTCGAGTAAGGTTTGGAAATGGTAGCCGGAAAAATGGTGACTGATGATGGTGGGGGCGTCTCGGTTGGGTAGAGGTTCTGCAACTGTTTTTGGTATTTCAGAGTCTCGGTATTTTTTTTCTCCCCTCAGCCCCTTCGTTCCCTCTGCTTGGTTGTCTTCTTAAACCAGTTTCGGAGTTCTCCTCTAGCCTTTCAAAGTCACAGGACCCATAGGTCCCTGTTGGAGCGGGATTCACGGCATGGGGAAGGTGGAAATTTGCTGGGTGAGTTTCGAGACAGGGAGAGGGTTGAGATGCCGGCGGCACCATTTCTTACCTCAGTTACAGCTGGCCACAGTCTTCCCATAAATGTGATGGGAAATGGGACTGAAAACTAATAATAATAATAATAATAATAATAATAATAATAATAATGATAATAAACTAAAAATAATAATATAATAATATAATAATAACAGTAATAATATAAATAATAACAAACCAAATAAATATAAATATATAATAATAATATTAATAATAGATGGGACAAAATTAGGTGTCAACAAACCCATCTTTTCTTCTCTTGGAACATTTGATTCACTTGAGTCTTGCTCACAATTCTTTTCGTGAGAACGAGATTCCCAAGTTCTTTAGCATGTTAAAGAACTTGAAGTACCTTAATATCTCTCTCATGCTTTGCAGGACAAATTCAACCTCATCTTGGGAACTTATCGGCCTTGAGGATTCTTGACCTGAGTTCGAATACTGATTTGCATGCCAAAGACCTTATTTGGCTTTCAAGTTTCCTTTCACTGGAATAGTTAGATCTAACAAATGTGAACCTTTCCGCAGTAGGAGGATATTGGTCGAAAGCAGTGAACATGCTTCCATCTCTTGTGAGTTTATCATTGCCTGATTGTGGTCTTACAAGCCTTGGTCTTACCCTTCCATCAGTCAATCTCACTTCACTTCAGGTCCTCGAATTGTATGGCAATTTGATTAAGTCTCCATTACCGCACTGGTTCTCTAACCTTACCAATCTTGAAGTGCTTAATCTAGATTCAAATAACTTCCATGGTACCATCCCGGGTTGGCTTGGAAATTTGTGCAAGTTGAGAATTCTGAATGTCAATTATAATAGTCTCAACGGTGGAATTGTTGAGTTTTTGGACCGTTTGTCGGCCTGCCAAAATAATAGCTTAGAGTCCCTCGATTTAGGAAACAACCTGCTAGGAGGAAGTTTACCAACATCATTAGGAGCACTCAAGAATTTGCAAGAATTAGAACTCACCGAGGATTTTTTTTGGGGTTCAATTCCGGCTTCTATAGGGAACTTATAATCCTTGAGTTTATTGGATCTCTCTGGTAATAATCTCAACGGAACAATTCCTGAAAGTTTAGGGAAACTCGCTGAGCTATCTATATTGAACCTAGCGTCAAACCAAATGGAAGGGTTTTTGACAGAAGCTCATTTAGCAAATCTCACAAAATTAGTTTCTGTCGCTCACAACATACCCAAACAAGTCACTTATTTTTAACGTCAAATATGATTGGGTTCCTCCATTCAGGCTTACAAACCTCGCATTACTTAATTGCCGGGTAGGTCCGTCTTTTCCAGTTTGGCTTCAGGTTCAAAACAATCTTTCCGCTGTTATGATTGCAAATGCAGGAATTTCGGACACCATAGAAGAAGAATGGTTTGCCAGATTATTTTCCACATGTGAGTACATAAACCTATTTAATAATTCAATCAAGGCCAAGCTACCCAAAAAAATTTACTCGAAAAATCTATATATGATTAATTTGAGCAGGAATCGCTTCGAGGGCCAGATCCCACTTTGGTTGACTAATGCAACGAGCTTGTATCTACAGAGAAATTTATTTTCAGGTTCTATTCCAGAGAACATTGGGGAACTGATGCCACAATTGCAAACATTTTTTATTTCTCGTAACCAGATCAGCGGTAAGTTGCCATCATCAATATGCAAAATGAAGGAACTAATGTTTCTCTCTGTCGGGCACAAGAGATTCTCTGGAGAACTTCCAAATTGTTGGAATAATTTGCAACGGTTGGAAGTCCTAGATGCCTCCAACAACAGTCTATCCTGTAAAATCCCAAGTTCCCTGAGTTTGTTATGTAACCTCGCTGTACTGACACTGAGCAACAATAATCTCCGTGGAAATATTCCTTATTCTACAGCTTCGATCGAACCTGCTTGAGGGGCACATTCCTGATCAACTTTGTCGTCTTTCCAATATCCACGATTTGGATCTTTCAGACAATAATTTTATGGGGTCCATTCCAAAATGTTTCCACAATTTCACCGCCTTGAAACATGGTAATAGCCGCAATACAACTTGGGATTACGTTTATTTATCTGACAACGAAGATAGTCCCGTTGATGAACAAACAATTTGGGTTCAGACTAAGGGAAGAGAACTTGAATATACCACAACTTACCTAGAGGTCAAGAACATTGACCTTTCAAAGAATAATCTTACAGGGGAATTTCCGGATGGAATATGTAGCTTGGCTTTTTTGGACTCCTTGAATTTGTCAAGAAATCATTTGAGTGGAAGCATTCCCAATAATATTGGTGACTTGCGATTGTTGGAGTCCCTTGATCTATCGCACAACAATTTTTCAGGGCCGATTCCTCCCAGCCTCTCTGCTTTAACACTTTTGGGTCACTTGAAGTTATCTTACAACAACTTATCAGGACAAATTCCATCAGGAAATCAGCTCCAAACATTGAATGATTCATCTAACTACGAGGGAAATCCATTGCTCTGTGGGGGTCCCCTCCCAAAAAAGTGTGCAGGAGACAGGTCTCCTTCCACACCATCATCTCATGGTGGTGTTTCAAAAGACAAGCTATGGCTCTATCTTAGCATTGCTATGGGATTTGCTGTGGGATTTTGGGGCGTTTGTGGCACCTTAATTTTGAAGGAGTCATGGAGGCATGCTTATTACCGGTATGCTGATGACTTGAAGGAAAGAATGTTACTTTGGATTACATTATTGGCAGCTCGCTCTCGAAGGATGCATGGGAGGGGAAACAATTAGGATACATAGGATTGCAATCTGTACTTGCTTAAAGATGTGTGAGATTTTTTTCTTTCTTTTACTTGGTATGTATGTTTACAGTAGAATGCTTACGATTAACCAACAATAATGGATGATAGATTGATATGTTTGAATTTAATATATTATTATAAAGATAATTACCACATACACCGTTAGTAGAGTTGTTTTACTCCACAAGCAGGTTTAGTACCATGATTCATGTTTTATAAAAATATTAAGAAAATAAAAATTAAATAAAATAAAACATGTGTCATGATCCTAATCTCACTTGTGGAGTCAAAAAATTCTACTAATGTATAGGATATTAATCCTATAAGGATACATATATATTCAGTTCCATGACTAATTCGTTGCCACATTAATAGGGATAAAATCTAGTTTTGAGTTTGCTTCAAAGATCCAAGGTACCAAGATTTCTAGTTTTATTGAGCGATGGGTAAGAGGGTCTGGCCTCTGGCACTAATGGGCTTGCAGTGGTCTAGCCTAGTCTACTAATTGTTAAAGGTTCATTTTCTTAATTCACTATTAAAAAAGAAGTTTCAAAATTTGATTTTCACACTTTTCACTATCAAATAGTAATTAATTTGGATTTTGCAGATTACTTTCCTAATCAAAAATAAATTTACTTGTTCAAATCATTATAGACAATGTTTTTGATACGAATCCCACATCGGCTAAGCAGTAACATGTCTAGTGGCTTATAAGCTTGGAGGATGTCTCCTCTACTAGACCGGTCTTTTGGAGGATAAGGGCCCAATGGGCTTATGGGCCTATCAGTTTTCCATTGTCTCTCACATGTTCAAGCTCTGTTTTCAATAAAAAATTATGAATACAGGAAGGTATTTGGTGAAGCAATGGACAGTTCGTCTAGGGTGTTACGTAAGCAGTCCTAAAGTTTTTAAAAGATGGGTTCGATAACATTGGATCAATCTTGGCTCCGTGCTTTCGACCCTTCAAGGGAGTTACTGTTTCCGTTTGTTTTCTTTGTTTAATGATCTACAACGTGTGTGTTATGCTTAGTATGTTGTTTCGACCCTTTGGTGGTTTGTTGTTTGGTCTGTGACTTGCTAGTAATGTTGGATGTTTGTTTTGAAGAAAGAACAAGTTTTGTTGCTTAAGTTGGGAATTGTTTCCTGTTTTAAGGATGCTTATTTTGGGCTCACACTTCATATAGGAAAAATGATCGTATGGTGCCTAACATCAAAGAGCTGCTCTGTTTTAGTGTTTTGATTATTTAATTTGCTGCTTTTTGCTTTTGGTGGAGATTGGTGCCTGGTTCTTCATCTGTTTTGACTTGTTCTTTTTGGGTTTGGGTTGTAATGTAGGGCTTAAGGTGGTTTTGCTTAGAATCTGTTCTGCTTGTTTGTTACAGATCTATGCTTCAGATTTGCTGGCTAGACATGTCCTTTTGGATTATCTAATCAAATCTATTTGGCTTATAAAAAAAAATATTTTCCATAATAAACCATAAATGCAGATTTATGTATAATAATGTCATCTTCCTTCCTGTTCTTCAATTTTGTGGAAATGGTTATTCAACTTAGTGAATCCGTCCCTTTCCTACTCATTATTCTAATTTCTCTTCTTTTTTTAGATCAATTTTTAACAGTAACAAGTCAGGAAACAGGCAAGGCCCTGATAAAAAAGACTTGCAACAAGACAGAGTATCCTCAAGATTGCATCGCAACCTAGGAATCAGATCCTCGTAGCTTCACCTCCAATGTGACTGGCCATACAAGGATTGGTTTGGAGATGACAGCATCTAAGGCCTTCGATTCCTTATCAGTTGCTTACTATTGGCTGAATCAATCATATGATTACCCCAGTTGGGATAAGTCTATACTCTGCGTGATTTATTACAACGACAGCGTCAAATCCATGGACGTCGGAAAAGCCTTTGACGAATTGAGGTTTGAAATATCATACCAAAGTCTTGAATCCGTCAACAATTTCGCTAGCGGGTGCCAAAGGACTGGTTTGGAAGGCATGAAAGATGTCAATACAGTGATGATAAGGTTTACCAAGAATATCATGGCTATTTTGCATATGCTTTTCTAGCTTGTCTTCTCCCTTTTTTTTCTTTCAATAAAATATAGTAAGCACATGAGAATAAACACAAACATATTTTATAGTAAAATTATAATGTGTTTATGTCTATTGATTCTAATTTTTCTTTTATTGTTATATATTTACGATATTTCTAATGTATTTTCTACACCTAAAGACACTAAATTTAGGTTTAATTATATATAATTATATTGATATTGCAGTAAAAGTTCTCGACCCACCCTCAAAAGATGTATGGGAGGGAAACCATTAAGATATATAGAGATTGCAATCTGTACTTGTTTAAAGATGTAGTCATTGTGTTTTTTTTCCCATATATGTTTGCTGTGGAATGTTTACTATTAACCAAAAATATGGATGATCAATTAACATGTTTTTAATTTAATATATTATTTTAATTATTGTAATATCTCATGAATTTTTTCGCCATATATTTATTGTTGAATAAAATATTTAAAGACTAATTTTATCTTTTGCCTTATAATTCATTTTATTAAAATAGACTCTTGAAAGATTTTATTAATCATACAAACTAACTGGAATGTGACTGGCCGTACTAGGATTGCTTCGGAGATAACAGCATCCAAAGCCAAAAATTCCTTATCGGTTGATTAATATTGGGCAATTCATGCACCTGATTACCCGACTTGGAGTTGGGCTGCAGTCCGCGTATATAATTACAACGAGAGCGTCTATACTATGAAGGATGGTCTCGAAGCCTTTGATGACTTGAATTATGAAAATTCATACCGAAGTCTTGAATCCGTGAACGATTTAGCTAACGTATGCAATAATACTGGTTTGGAAGTCTTGAAAGATTAGACCCAAAAAAAAAAGAAGTCTTGAAAGATGTCAATACAAAGATGATAAGGATCACAAGGAATGTCATGGCGATTTTGTATATGCTTTTCTGGCTATTCTTTTCCTTAATTTGTATCCTTATTCTCCAACTACAGTCTATTTTCCAGAATAAATGGAGCTTTATTCCTTCATTAATCCGCTGAAAACTACATTTCAGATGATTAAGATTGAAAATACCACCTAGGTTAAAATTCGTGTACCGTCCATATCATTCAGGGAGATGCTCATTGTCGAAAGTGGTCGGCTGCTTTTAGCTTAATATTGCTTTCATTTTTCTGTGACGTGATTGAAAGACTCTTTTCCACACAGTGTAAAAGGCTGGAACAATTCATTAATTGAATGATAATATGCAATAATCTTTTCCCAAATTGAAAAGTAAGTGTGTGCACAATTATTTCGACAAGTAAAATGTAAAATCATTTCAGCAATTTAAACCGCAAATCGCCTATCAATCAGGTTGTCTGATATAAAAGGCAAAATTTCAAGTTCAATTTTCTTTACTAGCTTTGTTTAACAATCAGCGTGCTCTCGAAAGAGAATTCTACAGTAAGTCAAATTTTTTAATTTTAATATAAAGTTAAAATAAATATACATTATTAAATGTAAATTTAGTATTATTAAGTATAAAATATGTTAGAAATATCACAAACAAATAAGAAAAAATATAAACAAATCTTGTAATAAAATTATCATGTGTTAAATTTAAAATTTTTTTATTTTAATATAAGTGCAACGTAAACATACATGATTAAGAGTAAATTTAGTGTTAATAGACATAAAATATTATAAAAATATCGTAAACATATGAAAATAAATATAAATACATTTTGTAAAAAATTATCATGTGTTGAAGTCTATTAATTCTAATTTTACCTTATTTTATGTTTTTATGATATTTTTATGGTATTTTTACATCTAATAACATTAAATTTATATTTGATCATGTGTGTTTACATTAATCTTACTGTAAAGAGCTGCCACCCTCAAAAGATACAAGGGAGAGGAAACAATTAAGATATATAGAATTAGGGATTGCAATCTTTACTTGTTTAAAGATGTAGTGTTTGTGCGTTTTTTTACTTAGTATGTTTGCTGTGGAATGTTTACTATTAACCAAAAATATGGCTGATGGATTAACATGTTTTTAATTTAATATAATATTTTAATTATTGTAACTCTTTTTACCAATATCCTGTTTTATGTCTCACCAATTTTTTTCACCATATATTTATGATTGAATAAAATATTTAAATACTAATTTTATCTTTTACCTTGTATTCATTTTATTAAAATACTCTTGAAAGATTTTATTAATCATATCAACTAAAATATGTAAAAATATATAAACTTTTAAAAATTAAAGCCCATTTAAATGTGAAATTTTTGTTCCAATTATTTAATTTAAATTATTTACATTTTTAATTATTTAATTTACTTTATTCTTTATTAAAAAATTGATTCATTTCATTTTTAACACATATATATTCGATTCGATTCTCGAATCTCAATTTAAAAAAGGTTTTCAATCCCGATATGATAACTAGTGCTTCGCTACAATTAGGGATAAATTTTAGTTTTGAGTTTTTTTTTTTTTTTTGAAAATTTAGTTTTGAGTTTGCTTCAAAGATATTCTAGTTTTATTGAGTGAAGGGTGGAGAGTGTTTTGGCTCGCTGCTAATGTGCTTGCATTGGGAAGCCATTCTTCCAGCCTAATTTACACACAAAATAGTTTTCAAATTTAATTTTCACACTTTTCACTAAATCTATTTAAGAGTCAAGTTATCTATCCAAGTTCAGAAGCTACTCATTTTTTTAGTAGGCTTAAACAAAAATATTAAGCCCATTAAATGGACTTGAATTTGAAAATCAAGGCCTGTTAAAAAATGGACCAAGCTTGGATTCACCATTTTATGCTTGACCCTAGCTGGCCTGTTTACTATAATTTTTTTTATTATTTTTATATTAATGTATTTTTAATTAGGATTTATATATGATGCACTGACAGTGTATAGTTTCTATACACTGTCAATATACCAGAGATTGACACTTCATCAATAGGTCCTTATATGCAAATATAAATAAATTTTTTTAATTTGCCAATAAGGGCCTATTGATGAGGTGTCAACCTCTGATGCATTGACAGTGTATAGAAACTATATACTATCAGTGCATCATATACAAACTCTTTTAATTATTTCTACTTTGTGCAATATATTTTGAGTTTGTATTTTTTATACTTTAATTTAAATTTTATGTTTAATATTTTTGTAAAAATTTATTTAAACTTATTACGTTATACTTATTAAATATTATATGTTTTAATAATTTTTATATTTTATTATAATTTTTTTAAAAAAATTAATAGTATTTGAGTAAGCTTGGATGAGCTTAGGTTTATACATTATATGTAAAAACGGGTTTAAACAAAAAATTAAACCCAAAAAACGGGTCGAACCAAGTTTGAACTCACATTCACTTTTTTAATACATTGCCTAAAGTCGCTCGAATCCAACTTGACCCAACCCAACCCATGAACAAGTCTATTTTTCACTATCAAGTAATTAATTCGGATTGTAATCAGATTAACCTTTTAATTAAAATAAATTTTCTTAATACAATATCCATCATTAACCCCACCTGTGTTGAACGCAATCGATCCCAAGTTCGAATAAATGAAGAGAGTTGGCGGTAGGTTTGAACACCAACCACTTAAAACTCGTTTAATTTTTATGAGATGAACCATTATATAAAATCCATTGAGATGTCTCCTGTTCATGTCGACGACTTAACATGAAATTATATATTCGTTCATATAACTTACCCTAGTATTGGGATAAAGACTCTAACGGTGATAATAAATATCCATCATTAATTCTGTAAGGAAAGATTTACAAACCATGGATTTGGTTGAAATATTTTCCATAAATGCAGATTTATGTATAATGATGCCATCTTCCTTCCTGTTCTTCAGTTTTGTGAAAACGGTTAGTCAAGTTAGTGATTCTGTCCCTCTCCTACACATGATTGTAATTCCTCTCCTTGCTTTAGATCAATCTTTAACAGTAACAGGCCACGAAACGGGCAAGGTCCTTATAGCACAGACTTGCAACAAGACAGAGTTTCCTGAAGATTGCATCATAGCACTGGAATCAGATCCTCGAAGCTTCATCTCCAATGTGACTGGCCTTACAAGGATTGCTTTGGAGATAGCAGCAACTAAGGCCAATCATTCCTTTACAGTTGCTGAATATTGGGTGAATCATCAACCTGATTACCCCAGTTGGGGGTGGGCTGTAGTCTGCAAGAATTATTACAACGATACCGTCTATTCCATGAAGGACAGTCTCAAAGCCTTTGATGAGTTGAAGTATGAAAATTCATACCAAAGTCTTGAAGCCGTCAACAATCTTGTTAATGAATGCAAAAAAGTTGGTTTGGAAGTCTTCAACGATGTCAATAAAATGATGTCAACCACCACCAGGAATACCATGGTTATTCTGCATATGCTTTTCTAGCCAGCCATTTCGTTTGTATCCTTACTCTCCGTATGTAGTCTATTTTCCAGAATAAATGGAGCTTTATTCCTACATTAATCCGATTAAAACTACATGTCAGATGAACAAGATCGAAAATACCACCTGGGTTAAAATTCAACCAACTAGCTAGTTGTTCTTCTACCGGCCATAATCATACGAGAAGATTCTCATTATCTAAAATAGTTGACTGATTTCAACTTAATATCGTTTTCATTTTTCTGTGATGTGATTGAAACTCTCTTTTCACACAAGGTTTAAAAAGCTGGAACAAATCATTAAATTGAATGATACTATGCAATAATCTTTTCCCAAAGTGAAAAGTAAGTTTGTGCACAATTATTCCGACCAGTAAGAAATAAATCATTTAGCAATTTAAACTGCAGTAGCCTGGATGACTGATAATTGTTTATTTATTCTGACATAATAAAAGAGGCAGATTTTGAAGTGTCGTGATGTCCAGGGTTTAAGTCTTGAGTCAGCACTTAAAGAAATTAATTTTCTTGAATACACCAGATTGATGAGGGATGCACCCTGAAAATTGTTCGAAGAAAAATGAGTTTCGAAATGTGTCAAACTAGCTTAGAGACACCCTTACCATAAGACAAAAAAAAATCTCTTTATTAGCCTCGTTTAAGACGTTTAACATTTCAGTGGTCAGTCTATTCATCGGCAACCTTGCCGGAGCTCTCACGCAGCTGTAGGATGGGCTCACATACAAGGGCTAGCTAGCTAGTTAGGGGCTCACGCCCATGTGAAAATGTACCACCAAACATGTGAGAATGGGGAAGGATTAGGCATCGGAAGTGTAGAAAGGAACAAGAAAACGGATATACATGGGTGAGAGATTGATGAATTAAACATGAACAAAAGATATGCTTTTGTTGCAGTGCTTCAAAATGGTGAGACAATGTCGCCAATTGGTCAATGCTTGCTCTGTTTTGGGTGAAGAAAGTGGAATTGCCACTGTAGCTAGTTGACGAAGTTTGTTCACATTAAGGCCAGTGGGACCTCCACCTCTTCTTTCTGTCGTCAGATATAGGGCGCCATTGGCCAAATTTAAGTGTTGTTATTGTAAATTAGTTTTTATGCTTACGTTAAGAAATCGTATCCTGTGCTTCAACAGTTTGCATTCAGTATTCCAAAGGTGACAAACTAGTCAATCTTGCTATTAATTATTGAACAAAATTATACTTTTAACAATATGAAAAACAAAGTATTGCCAATTGTTAATAATACGTTAATTTAAGTTTTTTTTTATTTTGAGAAAAAATAATTCTTATATGTATGCAAGGCTCTAAAATCATACATCAATCATTAAATTAAATACTTAATTATGAAGATTTCATAGTTATCATATGAGTTAAAATTATAATTTATTAATCAACAACACTTGAACGAGCTAATGGATGTAAATCTCAAATCTAATTAATATCAAAATTCACAGTCTCAAAATACTAAGAGATCTTTTGATTCATGATTATGTATTTTATCCCAGAATGAGATTTCTTTCTCAAAAATTCCGATAATCAAGTTGGCCATGATATATGCCAACTTTTTGTTTGGTTATAATGTTTAAATTACAACATTATCCTGTTCGATTGATCGAATTTTATTAAGATACCATAAATATTAAAGAAATAAAATTATTAACAATTTAACATGGACAGTAATCACCTATTTCACGAACCAAACTACCTATAAATATTAATTGTTTCTCCTTCCTTCCTAACTCTTTTTTCTTCTTGCCAGACACATCAGAATTAATGATATAGAGCAGGTCAGTCTACTTATCTACCAATCTATATTAAAAGAGGACGACTTTTGTGAGGTTCGATAGCAAGATATTTAATTTATAGATTATTGAAGCAACATTCTGCAAAAGTATAATGTTCTTGGCTACAGATCATTTTTCTCTCTGGCAAATTGTAACCAAGAAATCAAACATTTCTGTGAACGCATTCATCAGGACTTTGTTCAGGAAGACAAAGTAAGGACCGCACAATTTCTGAAGAAAAGAAAACCAATGATTCCGTTTTCGACATGCATACGTATTAATTTGTATTCCAAAGAAAAAACAAACAGAAACAATCGTTCTTTTTTGAATAGTATATTTTCATTAGAAGTTACAATTACAATCAGCATATTACATTTCATAAACAGGTAACTATGAAAATCACATTACTCAAACTAGATAAACTAGTAAATAACTATAACAAACTAAACATACTAGTAAATAACTAAACTAATTCAAGCTCACACTTGGTGAGACTTGAACCTGAGACCTCAAAGTCTCAGGACCTCCTCCTTGCCACTAAGCTAAGTCCTCATTGGTAAACAATCGTTCTAATGATAAAGATATATATTTTATATATCAACAATGGTTATTGATGAGAGAAGAAAATCTCATTATAAGAAATAAAAACTTATTATTATAAGCAAGGTTAAGTAACCCTTTTAACTCGCCTTTAATTAGTAGCTAAAGAGTTTCGATGAAATGTAGAAAATGAAGCCAGATTGATTGTGCGGTGGCAACCAGACACAATATATATCGCAAACAAAACATTCAGGAGAACAAGGAACCATAACACATGTAAACGTGGTCCAATATCTTCCAACGAGTCTCGAAAACATGTGATGTCGCTTTGTCGGCCGATTTCTCTTACTCTTGTTTTCGTTACATTGGATTCATTTCCTCGCTATATGGTGGAAGTGAAAGGTCCCATGATTTCAGTCGGATCGAGTACTCATTTTACTGATCTGCTCTTTTGATGCTAATGTTTTGAGACTACCTCTCGTCCTCTGGTCTCTTGCTGGATCCAAATTGTTAGTAAGAGCTTAGTTAGAGATCTTAACAACTTTTAACAAGAGCGGTATAATGCAAATATACAGATAGATAGAGAAAAAAGATGAATGGGTATTAGATCCACTCAGAAACTTTATGTGCATAATGAATACAAGTAGTTGGTTTATAAAAATATTAATTTTACATAAAGTTATAAAAATAATGTAAGATAAATTGTTTTACATTTGTGTAACTTAATCTCTTGATCTCTCGCGCGTGTGTGTATATATATATAGTTTTCTCGAGTGCTTCAAGAGTTGAGAATTACCACCAATTATTTTTATAAAAAAGAAATCGTTAAAATATAAAAACTTGTTATGAAAATCCATAGTCAACTTATTTGTTTTAAATATGAAAATTTATGATTTTGTTTAAAAAACATTAAACATAAATTTAAATCTCTACTTATTTATCATAAGTTATAACATATATTCATAATATCTCAATATAAAATTAAACCATTATAGACCTTTTGCATTAAGCATTTTGTTGGTGATTGAAAAGAAGAAAAATGGGTAACAACCTTGGAACTTAAACAAAATGTTTTCAAACTTTCAAACCATGGGATTATTGAAACATCTAAAAAGAACAAACTAAATTTGGAAACAATAGCTGGAAATCATTCCCACCTAATTTTGCATTTTTTTTATTATAATATGGTCATAATTAGTATATTCATTGACTGATAAAGTACATATAATTTACTGCAAACAGGATGTTGATGAAGTAAGATCATCAATATCAAATTATTAAAGTTGAATGTCTGTATCTTTAAGTGCGGAATTTTATTTACTATTTTTTTTGTAGACCACAGGTATTATCATCCGTTTTAACGGTCTGAGACTAATCCTGTTCGAGGTTTAGTCATAATTAAGGCTCTTCAGCCCTCCTCAAAATGTGTTTAGTGAGAGTCGAACTCGAGAGTTTTTCTCACAAACTCAGCTTGCGTTGCCAACTGAGCCACAACCCTTGGGTCAGAATTTTATTTACTATTACAAAGCATTCTTTTGTCATTTGCTTGTTTATTGCGCGGTGAGGTGTAAAGGGTTAGCCAAGCTTTTTTTTCTTTGATGTTAACATTAATTTTTTTTATGTGAGAAGGTTTTTTTATTTTAATTTCTTTTAATTGGATTTTTATATGTCAACTTGTCTTTTTTTTTCTCATTAATTAGGTTCTTCCTTCTATCTTTCTTTTATTACTTCTAAACTTGATTTTGTTTGTTCCTATTATTCTAAGATCACTTTTATTTGTGACACAATCCAAATAAATAAAAAATAAAAAACAAGAGAACTCCATTTGCTAAAAGGTCAACTACAAATTCCGGCTGAAAAAAGGGTAAAGTGAAGCATTAGGTCTTGTCGAGCTACCTGGTTAAGATTAGTATAGCTACTTTGGAAACCACAAAAGAATACGATCGAAGATCGAAGAATTAGATTGCATGAATGAGCTGGTTAGGACTATGAATTAAATTAAAACAATAGTTAATTTAACACGTCAAGACAAGCAATATCTTAGGGAATGAACACATCAAGTTACCTGCCACATACGTATACACACACATATATATATATGTGTGTGTTTATATAAGTATAAAATAATTTATTTTACACATTTTTTATAATTTCGTACAACAACAGTATTTTATAAATTAATTATTAAATTTTTTTGAGTCAATAGGATATTTATATTATTTTGATTGAAAATAATATACTTTAATACATATTTTAATTGTTAAAATTTTATTACTATTCGAATAATTAATTAAATATTTCAATTAACTTAATATTTAACATGTACAATTTATGTAAATAAAACATATATAAAATTTAATGATCAAATTGAAGAAATAAAATCATATAATATATATTTATATATATATATATGAAAGCTGTAAAATCTAATTTAATTTTATATTGGTAGAAGGGAATTCCTCCTATGTATATTTATTAAAACAGTTAATAAAATTTTAAAATGTCAATATCCAAGAGATATGAGATAAATTTTTTCTAAAACAATTAATTAAAAAATGCGCCCATATGGCAGCTCTCCGACAGAGCAGCTTTGAGATGTTTTGTTGCTGGTCGAAGACAGAACATGCAACCTGAACTGGCAGTGTCCACGTGGGCAAATTACATGCCAGGTCATCCTTTATGGACCCACGATTATGACTTCCACATGGAGTGGCTGCCCCATGGGGCAACTAAGGAGTAAGGACAAAACTGCCATGTCAACCCAAGGCAATTTGGGTGACACACGGGGTGACTTCCGGCGTTCTCTGTCACCGTCATATTAAATCCCTTTGTTTCTTGTGCCACGTGGGACTTGGCCCACCTTGTCTCTACAGTGATGACGTGGCAAGATCTAATTCAATCCCGTCATTGAATGCCACAACTGCAATTCTGCACTTTTCTGGTTTCTTTTTTTTTTACTCTACACGCTATCAATCACAAACTTTCTTTTCCATGAATATCCTCTAGAATTTTTAGTTTTAATTTTTCACCCGCGAATTAAATCATGCATGCCTATTACATATTTAGAATTGCTAATTTATCATATTTTTTATTAGGATTATTTGATAAAATTTCTTGAAAAATATATATATTTATATTATATCGATATTGATAACGTTAAAAGATTTTATCACAACTGATGGTGTATGATATAAGGTTTTCTTTCTATTATTTTATATCGTGAGGATAAAAATTCAACAATAAATTTGGACCGCATTAACATTTTTTTTGTTACAAGAAAAATATTAATTAATTGGGAATAGGAGTATTGTTATTTGGGTTCGAACCCAACTCTTACAAAATGTCACAACTTATCTTTAACCACTCGATCAAGAGGTTATTGGTTTTCTTTTACATTTCACAAATTTTGCTTAAGAAATTCTCTTACACCATCTCAACAAATTATTACAATCTTTACTCAAAATATCCAACTCATTTAAGGGTTTGTATATGATGCACTGACAGTATATAGTTTCTATACATTATCAATGCATCAGAGGTTGACACCTCATCAATTTGTAAAATAAAAAATATGCTAAACCCTTAAAAGCAAATATAAATTAATTTTTTAATTTGCTCATAAGGGTCTATTGATGATATGTCAACTTCTTGTGCATTGACAGTATATAGAAACTATACATTGTCAGTGCATCATATATAAATCCTTCATTTAAATTAAGCAGAAGCAATTAAATGTACATATTTTCTTGATATTCTAATATTCTATGGTTTTGATTATGCAATGATAGAATTTCTATTCTAATTACTTAAGGTCTAGTTTATAACAAGTTCCTGACCACAAAAATACAGAAGAAAAGATTGAACTATGAATATAACAACGTTAAATTTTCTTTTTTTTTCAAGAACTTCTTATCCTTAAATTTACGTACATTTAGTACTTTTGATACGTCTAAGGTTCAATTCTTCTATCCTTTTTATACCTTTCTATAAAAAAAATGAAAAGATATTTTATCTAAAATACATACCAATTAAGATTTCAAAGTATGGTGTCCACTATTTAAATTAAATCTACAGTCTTTTCTTTTCTTTTCTGGTACTTGTAAATGCTCATTGCACAAAGAATCTCATAAAAGATCAAATTCAAGAGTAAAAAAGAAGGAGAAAATCTATCGATAAGATCTGTCAAGGAGTCCCATCTCTCACAGCTATATTATGTTGAAAAAATATTCCTCAAACCAAATACCCACAAAACGGAAGAAAGTAAAAACAAATACAATAACTTTTAATGTGGTTTGGTCCAACCAAATTCGCCTATAACTACCTAATCAATTTAATAACTAATCAAATAATTACAACTATGTAATTTTTAAAAGAGAAAAATTGTAAACTTTTTACAAGCCCGAGCATACAAATTTTAAAGAGAAAAATTGCAAACTTCTAATAAGGATCCCAAAGCCCAATTACACCTTTTTAATAGCCCAAATCCTAGCTATTTTATCGATGTCTACAATTTTTTGATATACTTTACGAACCAAACCTAACACATTATTTAAAAAGAAATAACTCTTACAACTTTTCTTACACTTTCAATATGAAATTCAAGGCAAACCCCAACGCATTTATCTTGCAAAGTTGTAAACTAAGGCTATTGTAGCAAAAGGCAGCATACAACAACCAAGACTTGGCCTAGTGGTTGTTACTCCTCTTTAGGAGGGATTAGGTCCAAGGTTCGATTCCCCCATTCCTCCTTTGTACCTCGCTATGAACCAAAAAAAAAAAAAGCAAAAGGCAGCATACAAGACACCCATATCTATTTGATCTGATAAGTCATATAAAATGGAATACCCTCCATTGTTATAGGTTTTGTCAAAAGATGAAAAAAAGTTTGTTGACAACCCTAAAGAAGTGACATCAACAGCTTTTAAAGATGATGGTACAACATATTCAATCAATAGTAGTATATCTCAGTTGTTTAATCCTAAATGAAATTTCATTTTTTGATTTGAGAAGTTAATAAAAGTATCAAGCATGCTTTATGGGAGAAGGTTGGTGGTCAATGGAAAAGGGGGCAGAGTCCAAAACAGGACTCACAAAACCCTCAAGCTATCTCCAAAATGGTAGTGCAGTTAAGGAAATGCCATACTTTGAGGTTATTTCCAAAATTTATTGTCTTTCTTGGGTTTCATTTTGACACTTAAGCATCCAACATAGTGGAGAGCATCCCATTAATTAAAGATACAAACTGTCCCCCTATAGGCCTATAGGGTCCTTACTTAAGGATCCTAAAACAAGACCACGCAGAAGCCATAATTGAACAATGGGGCATTGGGGTGCCCAAATGATTAGTCATTTTCTTTGACAAATTACAGTTTCATCATTTTATAAGGGAGAGAAAGGGAAAAAAGCAAAGAAAGTGGAAGAAAATCTCATTGTTTTTCCAAGTTGAAATTTGGGAAATTTGATGTGGCCCCTCCTAACAGTCAAGTAGTATATATTAAGGCAGACACTTCCCAGGCTATAGCCTATTCAGAAGCTCTAAGGTTCAAGTTCCTACACCAAAGGTCCTACACCAAAGAAAGAAAGAGAAACCACAAACTGAAACACTCCTTTTACTGACCTTAGAAGTCCATATCTCTCAACAATTTCTTTGCTCTTCACAAACTTTTTTGCAAATGAGGCCTTCCTGCTTAGCATTCTCTCTTCTGGTGTTGTTCATTCTCCTTTCCAGTGTTCAAGGTAAGCCAAGAAATCTTTCCTGGTAACAACAGGGCCCCTGTTCCAAGCATTGCCTTCACATTACATATCATTAATTCTGATATCTTATGTTCATTTTTGAAGGGATTCGCTGGGAGAAAAGTTTCAAAGTACCAGGGCATCATAAATTGCATGTTAGTATCCAATTCTTATGCATTTCGTTCACTACAAATTGAATAAAGAAGGAACCTTTTTAGCTTCCATTTTTTCCTTTCTTAATATTGATGTAATACCAGTCGCTCTATGCAGGAGGGTGCTTTGATGGAAAACAGTAATGGAGTCATGGGAGATGTCATTCTCTGCAAAGAAGGGCATTGTACAGGTACCAAGAAGAAAAAAGCCTCTAGAGTGTCAAACAAAACACACCACTGGCTACCAAGCATTCATGAAGATTACTATGGGCCTAGGGGCCACAGACCAAAGCACCACTAAATTCTCCCACCCCTAGCTAGGATTAGTTTTCTTCCATAATTTTGACTACTAAGCCTAGGAAGTATTATTCTTTAAAATTCTTCTAAGAACCGGGTCTCAGAAAGTTTGAACCCAAGGCTATGTAATCTGACAAAGCAGTTTTGTCCACAAAGAAAACTTCTCTAACCATGATTAAATTCCCTTCGAGCTGGATCAATTTTATGTTTATGGAGCATTTTGTGTAAGAATTGTGTGGTAGACTCCAAAGTTTTACCAATCAAAACTATAGAAAAGTCCTCGTTGTCTTGTCTCAGTCTTGCACCAAATCCAACAGACGTATCTGAAGCAGATTTTTTCACATTCATTTTTGCAGGAAATGGTAGGAAACTACTTACTGCAACTACTGCTAGTACTCCCACATCTACCACAACTTCAGAGGTTGGTCAACAGTTGCTAACTTACTACCAGTTAATATCTAAATTTCAATAGCTAGGTTTTAGATCTTCCGTACATGACTTCATATGCTCTCCATGTATACAGAGCGAAGAGAATGGAGAAAACAAAGCCAACCCTACTTCAAAAGTCAAATCAGACAACGAGGTAAACGATGGGAAGCAAGAGAAACTCCCTGTTGGTTCTCCGACTACTTCCAAACAGCAGGAGGTCCATGACCAGTATGCCGAAACAATGGAAATAGCTGAAATGGACTATTCTCCAGCCAAAAGAAAACCTCCAATTCACAACTAAGAGTGTTTTAAAAGAGAAGATAATATAAAAAGAAGCAAAAGTTTTCCGGATAATAAAGGAATAGGAAATTGGACAGCCTTCCAGGAATGCTGCAGTTTTTTTTGGGTTAGGAATGAACTTTGCACATAATATATATATTATTATCTTGTCATAGTTATTATTGTTAAACAAGCACTTTTGAATTTTGATGATTGAGCAATGATACCCTCTTTCTAGAGAACTTCACTTACAATTCTTTTTATTACAATTTTACGATTGATAATGCGCAAACTGGATGGACAAAGTTTTCACACTATAAGATACGGGAAATGTATATGCAATAATGTTATTTTTATGATTTAAATTTATGATGTCTAAATTGTAAAAAAAACTTTTACAATTACATCAAAGTTTATCTTTTACAATTGATCAATTACAAATAATAATAAGTGCAAATTTTATATGAATAATAAAGATATAACCTAATTGATACTACAACTCTCTAATTTTAAAAATTAAACTGGAGATAGAGATTGCTTACTCAAATTCGAACGTTACAGTATATTACAACTTTTTCTTAAACATTCGATTAAAAGTTGAAAAAATGATGATTCGTTCTTTCACACATACATTAATTAGATGATAATCTTGCTCTTAACAAGGAGATGTCTCAGATATAGATATAAAAATAGGGATGTCACTAATCCAGAAAAAATTGGGAAGTTGACAGAATTAAATAAAATAGCACAAATAAGCATAAAAAGTGCAGATGGGGGACCTAAGATTTTTAAAGAAAATGGGTTACTGAAGAAAAAATGTAGGCGGCCTGTATTAAATGAAGTAGGTATGGAGCCTTATCTGACATTGACCCTTGTGTGTTTTCCTACTTAGTGGCCCACAAGAGATTTTGGGCTAGACCCACCATGTTTCACTCATTGATTATGGTGTTCGAGCGGTCAGTAGTCGGTCTTACAAGTAGGCTCATATGTCCGCAGTTGGGTCACCCATGCGGTGGCTTCGAGAGCCGAGATTTCGGTGGACCATGCAAATTAGGAAATGCCTCCAACTAGGTATGGTCTCTGGGTCATGCACCGGGACAATGGTTGGGTTCACTGCAACGATGATGCCTAGACATATCAAGTTGTTTCCGATATAATTGCATAGCAGCCAGTGGCCCTAAAGGAAAAATGCACAGCAGCCGACTACAAAAATGCTGTAATTGCAGCTAAATGCTTTGAAACTCAACGGAGAATAGATCCTTTTGCTTCCATTTCCAAGTAATTGAGGGTTGGAAACAGCCACACTATAGGAAAATAGTCATTTAGTGATCATTCTTGGTGGCATTTGACCTTTTTTTTTTTGATCTGACATTTGACTTAAAAATATCGTCAAGTTCTGTGTTTTTATTTTATAACGGCATTTCTTTGAAGCCAAAGATTATAAACCCCGTCAATTTTTTTTTTATTTTCTATAATACCATTTTCACATACAGAACAAACGCCGTTAAAAATATATTTTTTTCTATAATGTCATTTTCACATATATTTCTGTGTATGCATGACACTTTATTTTTATGTTAGCATTAGGAGAATTTTGGTACAATGGTAAATTTTTTTTAGTGATTTAGAGATCATGAATTTAAAAAAAAATAACTTCTTTATTAATAAAAAATGAAGATTATCTACATACCACTCCTTCAAATCCCACTATACAAGAATCTTGCACTAAATTACATTTTTTTGGTAGTAGGTTCTCGGTAAAAACAAATATGTTGCAAGCTTAATCAAATTTTAAAGGTGTTAAAAGTCCTTGGATAATGCTTTATACCTGTAAACCAGAAGGCCCAAGTAGCCATCAATGTAGATGAAATGATGGTAGGTTAGTCTGTTTCTAGGATGAGACACAATACAAATGCTCCTTAATGTGATGGACTGATGATGGTGATGGAAGGCTGAGGAGTTGTACAGAGACACTGTCTTCAACCCAAAAATCGATCCATCATGAATAGCAAGAAGACCTACCTACGGAGGCTATAACCTTTATGGCTCTACAGTCAGCAGACAACCATTTGTCAAAAGGAGTACCGAGTACCGATTCACAGTTCAGGGCTTTGGCAATCGGCCACTCAGATAACAGAAGAGGGTCGATTAGGTAGGGTCAGGGAGCACCTGAGTCCATCCCTGACTCTCCTCTGATATATTCCAATGGGATCTGGAGTTCCAGACAGGCCTGCTTGTTAGCAGCAAGCTAGCAAATCTCTAGGTGATCAATGCCTCTTGCAAACAAGATCTATGACTCTGTGAGCCCACTTGCTTCCTCAAACATCAGCTATTAAAAATAGAAATGAGAAAAGACCAAAAATTTTTTTAATCTTTTTGTTAATTTTTTAACTATTTTTCTTTCTTACCAAACAAAGCATTAAGTAAATTCACTCCTATAAAGAATACTTGTGTGCAGCATCATGCCCTTGCTGCATGCAGCATCAGACAAAGCTTCACAAAAATCTAGCCTATAGTGAAAGTACAATTTTCCCTTAATGCTAAAGTGGAACTAAAGATTATCACTAATCAACTTAAAATTCATAATAATGTAATACCAAAAAGGTGTGAAATATAAGTTCTCTAATGATTGATGAATCCTCATTCCCTAGCAATAGTCTGAAGTTCAAACAGGCAGCTGAGCACACAGAGAACATTTTGAAAGAATCCGAACATGGAAAGGCTGAATTGCTACTATCTGGTTCTGTGGCTATATGAGAATACTTCATTGAGCGCAGTTCAGGTGTTTTGAGTAAAGATTAAAACAGTTATGGCATTATTAAAGGATCTTGGAAGCCATATATATAGATAAATGCAAACGATATTTATGGATGAACTATTACAGCAAACGATAAATGTTCAGCCTAGATGTTCTAGAATTTCTTCAAAGCAAGAGAGAATTAGCATACCAGTAAAAATAAAAGAACAGCAGCTATAGTTATGCAAAGTTATATGTGTGCCCCTAAGTAAAGTCATTCGACAACCAAAGGCCTAAATATATTCTGTTGAGCATTTTGGACTTGAAGCTAGAAGGATAGTTATTATGAATGTAAAACTCTCTCCAAGAATAAGGAAATTAATGATAAGTAAATAAAATCAAAGTCAAGCATCCTGTTGAAGTGATCACAAGTACTCGTTGAATTCGACAGCATGCAAGAGGCCAAGAGCAATTACCAGATATTGCCGCAAAGGTTAAAGCTGAAACATAAAACATAAATCATTTGGTGCTCTTCTGCCGTCCTGCTCTAAAAACATATATATTGTTTCTTTCCATCACCCCCTTCCCCCTCAGTAAACGACAGGATGATAGAAAGTGGATGGAGAAACACAAAGGAAAGGCAGAAGTAGGGGGAAAACTCTTGTATAAAAACATCTATTTCGTACAAGTGCTTTGGCATATAATACTGAATAAGCGTGCAATGAAATTTTCACCTTAGAAAAGATTGTATAAGTTTTAACTATGTATCTTAAGCAGCAGATCGATCCAAGGGTTATTGTCTCGAGAAAGTAATTTAGTGCTTTGAATTCATAATGTCAAATCTCCAAGTCCAGCAACTCTCTTATGGACAAGGAAACGCCTTAATTTCCCATCATCTTATTTCCCTAAAAATACTCTACTCAAAAGGCAACTTAGTTCTTAACAGAAAGCCCTGTTCTAGCATCAGCCATGTCTTCACAAGGGATTTTCTATTACCCAACATTACGAACAAATTATGGTATCTGTCATAACGTATTAAGTTCTAGAGAAAACCTAATAGCTAGACACAAAACTACGGAGTCGCCACCAACCATTTTACCTAGGTGTGATTGGTCACCTATTCAAACTAAAGATAAGGCTTGGTCTACGTTCAAAGATACTAATGTTCGGGAGTACGGTTACGTGTAGGGAAGGATTAGCACCCTTACAACATCCATCCTAAAATGATACCAACTAGTTTTAGGTTATCTTTACAATTTACCTTGTATTTATATTAATTTCGATATGCTTATATATTGGGAATATTTCTAAGATTTTTCCATCAATTTGGCTCCAATCTTAAAAATCTCCCTCACCTTAAGATGTTCAAGGAGTCTCGATTGACTTTCTTGAACTCCATCGTCGGATCAATTAAATAATTTATGAAAATCTTATTCTTTCTAACTTTGGCTCTAATTTCGACTCCATATTAATCTCTATATTTTTTAGTCTTATTTCATATTATATTTATCTATATATTTTATTTATTTATTTATTTATTTAGAGAATAATATGAATCATGGTTTATTAAAGATTTTCTTAAAAGCGTCCCATCAATTTGGCTCGGCTTAAAAGAAATCTTTTCACCTAGAAATTTTCAAGGAGTCCCAATTGACTTTCTTGAAATTTCATCATTGGCATAATTCATATATTTTTTTTATTTCCTATAATTTTTATTCTAAGCTATTTAGTTCATTTATTTATTCACTTATCTAATTTTATTTAAATTTCTTTAATCTTAATCTTGATCTAATTTATTTTTATTTTATTTATTTCATTTATTTATATTTATTTAATAAACATGAATTATATTTTATTGAAAATTTTTTCAAAAGTATTCCATCAATTTGGCTTAACTTAAGAAAGAATCATCTCACCTAAAAATTTCCAAGGAGTCTCGATTGACTTTCTTGGAATTTCATCATTGGTATAACTCATATTTATTTATTTATTTATTTATTTATTTATTATCTGGTCTTATTAATTACTAATTATTCTCAATCTAAGCTATTTCATTCTATTTATTTAATTTCTAATTTATGTTCTCGTATTTATATTTATTTATCTATATTCATTTATATTTTATTCATATTTAATTTACTAAAAATAAACATGGATTATAATTTATTGGAAATTCTTTCAAAAGTATTCCATCAATTTGGCTCAACTTAAGAAAAAATCATCTCACCTAAAAATTTTCAAGGAGTCTCGATTGACTTTCTTGGAATTTCATCATCGGTATAATCCACACTTATCAATTAACTTTATTTTTATTTTTAAAAGAACTATTTCTTTTTTAAAATTTAGTTTCCTTATCTATTATTTTAACCAAATATATTTATTTAAACATTTTCCGTAAATTTATTACACATATTTACAAACCTAAATAAATTAATTTAATAAATTAATTAGTCTACCTAGTTTAATAAAATTTCCTAATTTAAATTTAACTATCCCAAATATTAATTAAAACTACCAATCTAATTATAGATATAAAACTAACAAAGAAATTAATAAACAAATAAATAAAAAAATTGTTTTCTACCTTTTCTCGCCTTCTTTATTCTTATTATTTTCCTTATTCTTCTTCCACGTTATTTACCCCTTAAGATGTAAGTGGCTAAACCTGCAGTGGACAGCAAAGCAGCGAGGCAAATAGGGATGAAGATGGCTCGGGTTTGCTGGGCAGCAAGGCGTGGAGTTGGCAAGGCAGGGATTGATGGTGGCGAGCAACAGCAGAAATAGCGTGCGACAGTGATAAACAAACGGCAGCAGCAAAGAGAAGACCAAGCAGTGATGGAGATGCAGAACCAGTGAAACGGTAGAGCACGCAGCTCGTAATGGCTCTCAATACAGAACCAGAAACGCAGTAGTGCAGGAGTGGTTGACTGCAGCAAGAACTAAATGAGTGCCCTCTCCTTTTTGCCTTCCTTGTTAACGCCTCGTCTCTTTCCTATCTTCAAAGTTTTGCAATATATGCGTCACCAAAGCCCAGCCACAATACACCAACGGAGCAAGCCACGTTGAACTCAGTAGCTCATGGTAGCGTATAAGTAGACAATAGGTGAAGACGGTGCTCGAGCAGGCGGTTCGGTGATGTTGGAGTCAAGAGCAGCAAACAGTGATGGAGAATGAGGCAGGAGCAGAAATAGTCGCACGCAGCAGTACCGACAGTGTAGCGTGGTTAGGCGAGGCTGAGTTGAAGAAGATGATGGACAGTGACTTTTTGGTGAAGACACAGTGAAGATGATGTATAATGAGCAGTGAGGGGACAGTAGCGGCTGTGGACGTGATGCAGCAGTGATGATGGTTGAGATGTAGAAGACGCAGACAATAAGGATGATGTTGGCGGATGGCAGCTTTGGTGACTAAAAGCAGTAGAAATTTTTTTTAGGGTTTTTCTTTTTTTTTCCTCCCTTGTATCTTTTTTTTTCCCACCAGCAGTAAAGAGGTAGGGCTTCTTTTTTAAAACCCTAAGCAGTCAGCCTCCCTCCCCCTTTTTTTTTCTAATCGTGGCTCCTTCTTTTATATCCTTTTGTCATTATATATATATATATATATATATATATATATATATATATATTTAAAGGAAAATAAATCAAAGGCCCTTTATTGATCCCATGATCATGGGATTCTTCCATTTATTTTCTTTGACTTTCCCTTTTTTTCTTAATTTATTTCCATTTCATTTTTTTTTATTTTTGGTAATCAATCTTCTGATTTTATTTCACTGTGATTATTTCTTTTATTATTGGCAACAATATCAACTTTAGTCAACTCTTGAAGGTTTGAATTTTGCATGTGCTTCACATGAGATTTTCAAATTTGAAATTTTTAATTTTAGAGTTTGCATGGGATGCATGAGATTCCAACTTAAGATTTGACCAAAATTGATTTGTTTCTTTTTATCATTTTTTTATTTTTTTTGATTTTTTTTAATTTAGAGAAATTGTTTGGACAAAATTAGGTGTCTACAGTATCTTTTGTTTTATAAGTTAAAATATAAGCATCATTCCTTTTATAATAATTTAGCCAACCCACACAGTGGGGAAATGATTAATTTGTTGTGAAGTTGGTTGTAATTCTTTTCTAATATTATGCAAGAAGCAGCTACTTATAAAAGCTCTATGTAGCATATATATATATATATATATATGTATATATATATATATATATATATATATATATATATATAAACATCTGCTGCCAGGTATTTGCTGTTAACTTCTATATTAGACAAACCAGAATTAGCTTTCCTGAGGATTGGAAGTCCAAAATCAGACTAAATCCTTAAACATTCATCATATTTTAGGAATATAACAGACTAATAAGAAAATTTAATATCTAGAATTTGAAATGACTCTTAAAACCAGAAAGTGGGTTGTTTTGTAACAATCTAGAATAACAACAAAGCACACCAGTGCAAGAAGAAGAAGAAGAAAGAAAGAAAGAAGAAGAGAGAAAGAAAGAAAAGATGAAGACTAGAATTGATCTTTTCTTATCATAAAACTCAATGTTCATTCAATACAGAAACTGAACTATTTATATACAAAACTTATTAACTAACTATCAGTTAAGTTAATTATGCAACTGATATAACTAACTCAACTGATAGTTAATTATGTTAACATTCCCCTGTAAGCCAAACCCTTTGCTGACCAGGCTAAACTTGCTACTGTCATCATTCCCCTGTAAAGTAAACCTCTTCTGATCACTGAAATCTGCTGGACTAAAAACAATGAGTTTGGTCCTTAAACGAGCAAAGCCAGGTAAAGACAAGAGCTTGGTTAAAATATCTGCAACTTGATCATAAGCAGGAATATGATTGACTGTTAACAGCTTCTGTAAAACTCTTTCTCTCACAAAGTACATATCCAATTGCATATGCTTTATTCTAGCATGTTGAACTGGATTTGCTGATAATGCCACAGTAGACAAATTGTCACACCAGATGTTAGGTTTAGTAGGCAGTGTAACACCAACTTCAGATAACAATGATTGAATGCAAGTAATCTCGACTGTAAGATTGGCAAGGCTTCTGAATTCGGATTTTGTACTTGATCTGGAAACAGTATGTTGTTTCTCTGAGCTCCAAGAAATAATATTTGAACCCAAATAAACACAATAGCTTGAGATAGATCTCCTATCATCTAAATCACTAGCCCAATCAGCATCAATGAAGCCTGTTAAACTAAGAACAGGTGATGCTTTTAACAAAATTCCATGATTCACAGTACCAAACAGATATCTAAATATACATTTTACAACCTTCCAATGTGTATCCAAAGGTTGATGCATGAATTGAGAGACTTTACTCACAGAATAAGCTATCTCAAGCCTTGTAACAATAACATATTGCAATGCTCCTATTGCACTCCTATATTGTTGCACATTTTCAATAGGAGAGCCCTCACTAGCTGAGAGTTTTAAAGAACTCACCATTAGAGTGGGCAAGGGCTTGGCATCTAGCATCTTAAATTTGTTTAACAGGTCTCTAATGTACTTTGATTGTGTGAGTAGAAGTCTAATAGGCAATTTAACAACCTCAACACCAAGAAAGTAGCTTAAAGATCCAAGATCTTTAAGAGAAAAAGCATAATCCAAACTGTGAATTAGTTTATCAATATCTTCAGCTGAACTACCAGTGATGATTATATCGTCAACATACACCAACACATATAAACTTGTGGATGCTGTGTTTTTAAGAAAAAGAGACTGATCAGATTTGGATGAAGTAAACCCTTGTTGATGAAGAAAAGATTTAAGCTTGTCATACCAGGCTCTTGGAGCTTGTTTCAACCTATAAAGAGCTTTATTCAGCTTACAAACCAAATTTTGGTTACTGGTATGAACTTCAAAGCCTGGTGGTTGCTGCATAAACACTTCTTCCTGTAGAGTACCATTCAAAAATGCATTGTTCACATCAACTTGTCTCAAACACCAACCTCTGGACAGAGCAAGAGTAAGAATGATTCTGATTGTGGCTGGTTTTACAACAAGGCTAAAGGTATCACCAAAATCTATCCCAGGTTGTTGAAGATACCCTTTAGCAACTAGCCTGGCTTTATATCTAGCTACTGAGCCATCAGAGTTTCTCTTTAGCTTCAATACCTACTTACATCCTACCACCGACCTGTCTGTAGGACAAGGTACTAATGACCAGGTATTGTTCTTCATCAAAGCATCATATTCAGCCTTTACAGCCTCGGTCCATTGTCTATGTTGAAATGCCTATGCAACAGTGTCTGGCTCTTGATTATCAAGATCAACCATGTAAGTCTTTGGTTTAAAAATGCCACTCTTGGATCTGGTTTGCATAGGATGCTGGTTACTTACAGAGGTAGGATATGGTCCTAAAATAGAGGCTTGATTATTATTCTATCCAGGAGATGAGGTATGATGAGAGTGGTCGGTTTGAGGAGAGGTATGAGTAGAATGTTCAGTTTGAGAGGATTCAATGGACGGTTCTGGTAGTGTTTGATTTGAATAAGTAGGTACAAGGGTTGTAGAATCAGAACAATAATGAGAAGAATGTAAGACCAGAACAGGAGGTGCAGATAACACAGATGACTGAGAATTTGTTTGAACAGAACTATTTGGACAGAAAAGTTCTAGAAAAGGAAATTTTGACTCATCAAACACAACATGTCTGGATATAAAAAGATGACCATTCCTAGCTAAACATTTATAGCCTTTGTGGGCAAAGCTATAGCCTAAGAAAACACAAGGAGAGGATTTGAATTCCAATTTATGCTTATTGTAAGGTCTAAGGTAAGGAAAACACAGGCAACCAAAAACTTTGAAGAAAGAGTAATCTGGTAGTACCTTGTGCAGGACTTCAAAAGGTGACTTTGATTGAAGAACAGTAGTTGGCAACCTGTTAATAAGAAATACTGCAGCAAAGAAAGCTTTAGACCAGAACTTCAAAGGTAAGGAGGCTTGTGAAAGCAAAGTTAAGCCTGTTTCAACAACATGCCTATGTTTTCTTTCAATAACATCATTTTGTGGAGAGGCATGAGGACAAGAATGTCTAAATATTATACCTTTAGAATTAAGAAAAGAGGTAGAACTTCTGAACTCTCCACCACAATCTGTTTGTAAGGCTTTAATAGAGGTGGAAAATTGTTTTTCTATCATTTTCTTAAAATGTATAAAGGATGGGTGCTTCATTTTTGGATTTTAAAAAATAGATCCAGGTGTATCTAGAGAAAGCATCTACAAATGAAACGTAATACTTGAATCCTTCATCAGATAGATAAGGTGCTGGACCCCAAATGTCAGCTTCTATTAATACAAGAGGAGAGTTGTATGAGGTTGTGGACAATGAGAAGGGGAGTTTATGACTCTTAGCTTGCCGACAATGTGAGCAAATGAAATTTTTATTCAATCTGGTTGAGATATTACAGCTTGACAAAATTTTTGAAACAACATTGAAATGTGGATGGCCTAGACGCCTATGCCACTGTATAAAAGCATCGACTGAAGAACTAGAACCATTTATTGAATTTGAAACAAAAGAAACTTGTGACACTAAAGCTGATTTCTGATTTTGGAAACTTGCTGCAGTAGACTTATTGATAGCCAGGTTGAACTTGTACAGTCCTCCATCAGGAATCCCTTTTAGAAGTATTTCCTTAGAAATAAGGCCCTTCACAAAAGACACATCAGAATAGAATTCAAAAAATACATTGTTGTCTTTACAGAATTGTGAGACTGAAAGTAAATTTTTGGTAATTTGTGGAACATGAAAAATGTTATTAAGTTGAAGTGATTTGGACTTAGTTTGGACAGAAGAATGACCAATATCTGCTATGTTAATACCAACACCATTCCCCATGTGAAGTTTTCTAGTACCTTGATACTCAGAACCAATGTTGAGATTCTCCATTGCATTTGTCACATGGTTAGTAGCCCCAAAATCTGAATACCAAGAAGAATCCATAATAGAAGTAGGTGTGGTTATCATGGATTCTGCCAAATTGAGTTGTGGTGAAGCAATACTGCTATTGTTGTTCTGATGAGCAAATCTTGTGTTGTGGGATGATTCTCCAGGATCGGGATTGAGAGATATGTCGAACCGATGATAGCATCTATGGACAGTATGTCCAACTTTATCACAAAGCTGACATTGTGGTTTGGAGTTGTTGAAACCTCTTCCTCTGAATCTCCCTCTGCCTCGAAAACCTTTGCCACCAGTAGAACCCCAAGAATTCTCAAAGAAAGAACTTCTTTTTTGTTGCATGACCACGTTTGCAGAAGGAACTGTTACTTCTGTAAAAGAATTATTCTGCAAGATTCTTGATTCAGTTGCAAACAATAAGGCTGACACTGTTTTCCAATTAGGCAATTCTTTTTGAGTTGATATAATAGCAACAATAGCATCATAATCTTGCCCAAGTCTTGCCAGGGCTGTATGTACAAGTTCACTATCGCTCATCTTACAACCACAAGAAATCAAGGTATCCCAGAGTGATTTCACTTTAACTAGATATTCTTTCATGTCGAGAGAACCCTTCTTCACATTCTGCAATTCTCTCTTGTATTGCATAATCTTGGCACTTGTTTGAGAACCAAAATATTCTTCTATTGCATCCAACAAATCTTTACTATTCTCACAACCCACAAAACTTGGCAAAGTCTTATTACTAATGGAAGAAAGAAGCCAAGATACCAAGAGCTGATCTTGCCTTTTATATACCTCATAATCAGAAGTATTTCTTGAAGGTACAGGTTGACTTCCATCGATGTACCTTTTTAACCCATAGCCTCTCAAGGTTGCTACCACTTGTTGTCGTCGTAGCAAGAAGTTATCATTATCTAACTTCACTGTAATGATTTGTGAGCCAGGGTTGAAGATAGAACTTGAAGATGACTCTTTAGGAGCTGCCGGACCAGTCTCCATTTGTGGCTCTGATACCATGTAAGCAATCTAGAATAACAGCAAAGCACACCATTGCAAGAAGAAGAAGAAGAAAGAAAGAAGAAGAGAGAAAGAAAGAAAAGATGAAGACTAGAATTGATCTTTTCTTATCATAAAACTCATTGTTCATTCAATATAGAAATTGAACTATTTATATACAAAACTTATTAACTAACTATCAGTTAAGTTAATTATGCAACTGATATAACTAACTCAACTGATAGTTAATTCTGTTAACATGTTTTAATTCTAATTAGCATGCAAAGAAACAAAGTTTAATCAAAATTTTTCACCTCCATGCAGATACTTCTTCTGCCACCCCATCCTAAGCAATGACACCAATCCCCATGATTTTAAAGAATGATTAATCCTTATAAATAAGTGAATGTAATCATATTTTCCAACTTAGGGATTGTTTGGGATTGTTGTGTGTTTTATGTTTTTGAAATTTTTGTTTTGTTTTATTTTCATTTTGTTTTCAATTTATTAATTTTGAAAACATGTTTGGATAACATAATTTTGTTGCCAATTTGTAACGTTGGATATTAACATGAGAAGATGGTGAAAGCTTAGTTATTGGAAGAGGGAAAGGGTAGTGTTGGTTATGGGCCGGACCGGACCGATTTCAGATCGATTTTCACCGGTTCTGACCCATAGTAAAGGAAAATCGGTCTGAACCAATAGCGAATCGGTTCGAGCAGAGCCGATTCACATAATATTAAGGTGTGAACCGGCCTGGTTTGATCAAAACTAAACCGAACATAATATTATAATAAAGTTATTATGATAAAATAAATCAAATAAATTTAAAATTTTTATTGTTTAAAATTTATATTAATTTATTTTAATATATATTAATATATTTTTATAATTTAATCTAATAAATTTATTTTTATAATAAATAATGTTAATAGTTTAATTTAACAATAATTTATTATAAAGTTATTATAATTTATTTAATTAATGTAACAACAATGTAAAAATAAATTACTATAAAATTATCTAATAAAATTATTGTTATAATAAAAAAAGTTATATTATGAATATAATATTATAATAAAGTTATTATGATAAAATGATATTTGATTCAAAATACAAATAATGATATTATGAATATTATTATTATATTCATTTTGCAATATCATTTTGCATATCATTATTTATATTCATTTATTATATTCATTTTGCATTTAAAATAATTTATTATATTTGAAATATCATTTACTTAATATTTATTCATTTATTTAATATGTTTTTAAAATATTCATTCATTTTGTATTTTAAATTTATTTTAAACATAGATAAGTATAACATTAATTAATTTGGTATGTAATAATAATAATAATAATAATAATAATAATAACAACAACAACAACAACAACAAATGAGAAAAAGGAGAGAGTAGGAGACCAAAGATTTTTTACGTGGAAAACCCCTTCAAAAGTTAGAAGGGTAAAAACCACGGGACCGTAGTCCATTAAAATATTTACTATGACTAAACTTATTTACAATTTTAAATACAATTTACAAAAAAAAGATTATTCTCTATTCTTCATAATTTATACCGATTGCCTTGGAAATTTCTTCCTCATCGTCTGAATTATTATCAGCGAATTCATTGGCCATTCCGATCGACATTGCGTGATTTCACATCAAACCAATCTTTAAGGCATGTTAACATGCATAATGAATCCGGATTAAGAGTGGTTCGATGGTCTCCAATAATTCTTCCACACGTTGAGAATGAGGATTCCGAAGCAACTGAAGAAACTTGCACCGCAAAAACATCTCCGGCCATGGAAGCTAAAATTGGAAATTATTTTTGGTTTTCTTTCCACCATTGGAGAAGATCAAAGTTTTCATCTACAGAAAAATCTTGACTTAAGAAAATCCTAGCTCATTGAAGCTAGAACTTCGTTGAGTTGTTGATCCCGATCCGCTGGCTTTTCCTTTTAGCTTCATTCTCTTCTTTGCTACTTCCTTAATTGCGTTTAAAATTCCTTTTCCTTTTTTGCTACTCTCGGTTTCTTCGTATGAATCTTCTTCTCCTTGGTTAAAGTTGAACTGCTCCCCTTCTGCTTCATAAACATTAAACAATTCTCGAAAAAGATTGTTAATTGAGGACTTTTGATCCTCAATAGAATCAAGACCAAGAAATTCTTTATAACAATAAAAAAAATCTCTATATTTACCTCACCTTGACTAGGATCTAGTAAAGTTGCAATACAATAAATAGAAGGAATTATTTCCCAATATTTTTTAAATTTTTCCTCCATATCATATACAAAAGAACTTAAAGTTTCATGATTCCTAAATTTTACAAATTTTTCAAACATTGTGTAGATAATAGGAACAAAATACGGTGTAATTGAATAAAATTGAGTTGAAAATCTTTCGGTTGCATCTTTAAAAGTAGATAATAAATCAACACAATATTCAATAAAAGTCCAATCTTCTTCAAAAAGTACTAAATGCGTGCTACTTGTATAATTGTTATAAAAAGGAGTAACAAGTTCTTTATAAGGTAAAATAGAAGAAAGCAAACGATGAAGTGAATTCCATTTTGTTTCCACGGGAAGTGGAAACGCTTTAACAGGTATATTATTTGCTATACAAATTTGCTTCCATTCACGTTTATTACTTGGTGTGCGAATCCATTTTGCTAAATTTTTAATTTTATCAATTGGACCTATGCCACTACCAGTACCACTAGAACTAAAACCACTTTGAACACATAAATTTATAATATGACATGCACATCTTGCATGAAAAAATATGCCTTGCATAACAGGATTTAAATTTTTAATTAAATGAGGAATAGCTGCAGTATTACTCGAAACATTATCAAAAGTAATAGCAAAAACTCTATTATTTTCTAGTTCATATAATTTACAAACTTTAGTAATATATTTATGAATAGTATATGAATTATGTGCTTATTCTATTACATCTAAAGATAAAATTCGTTTTTGCATGGACCAATCTTCATCTATCCAATGACAAGTTATAACAAGATAACTTATACCATTAGTACTAGTCCATATATCACTAGTTAAACTAACCCTAGATAAAATATTACTAAGTTTATCAATTAAAGCTTGTCTATATTCTTTAAACAGATCCATGCAATCTTTTTTTAATGTATGTCTAGAAACATATTTATATGCGGGTTGTAAATATTTACAAACAAATTCTAAATATCCTGTTTTTTCACAAATTGTGAGTGATTGTTCAATCCTAACTACAAATCTAACTAAACCACGTCTAGCTTAAACATTATCAAAATTAAAATTTTTTCCACCATCATGTGTATTAATTTGAGATTATTTACCTTCTAAAATTTCATTTTCTTTGGTATCAGGATTAATTTTATGTATAGTAATTAAATGTCTTTTATACGTACCTGTACCACCACTACCTCCACCGGAGTTATAAGATTAAATGCCTTTGACAATTTACAGATAGCATAAAATTTATTCGTCTCGCCTTCTTTTGCTACAATGTCGAAATACTCTCATACCCTGCTTGTTTTTTTTCGACTAAACTTCGGTCTTGATGATGTAGCAGCAGTGGTGGCAGCTGATGATTGTGTTTGAGCATGGCCTCCTCCACGACCACGACCACGACCACGACCACGACCACGACCAAACAATGGTGCCAAAGGAAGCTCCTCTTCCGGATGAATATCGAGTTCGATTTCATTAAATGATTTGTCACCCAAATTAGCAATTTCAGTAAAAGGTCGAGAAACAGAGCAAGAACGACGAAAGAAATTTGACATTTTTATATTTTTTTGAAAATAAATATATGTTAAAAATTAAAAAAAAAGATATATGATATATATAATATATTGGAATTTGGAAATTGAAACTTGAAAATTAAAAGTAAAATTTGTAAAATTATAAAAGAAAAATGAAATTTAGAAAGGAAATGATGATATTATAAATTTGGAATAAGGGATATATATAATATATTGGAATTTGGAAATTGAAACTTAAAAATTAAAAGTAAAATTTGTAAAATTATAAAATAAAAAGAAAAATGAAATTTAGAAAGGAAATGATGATATTATAAATTTGGAATAAGGGAATTTAAGTGAATTTGAGAGAGTTTGAGTGAATATTGAGAGAGTATGTGAGTGAAGAGAATAAAAGTAGATGAATGTAGATAGTAGATTTGAAAGAAAATATAAAAGAAATGTAAAGAAAAATAGAAGATAGAATAAAGGTATTTATAGGAAAAAAATTAAAATAAAAAAATAAAAAAATTTTAAAAAAAGATTGATGGGCAACGGCCATTTATCAAATGGGGCAAGTCACAGCACTGTAAGAAGGCTGCCACTGCACGCTTCATTTATTTTTTTTGTTTTTTTTTTAATTTGAACCGAACCGGTTCAACGGGAACCATTCCAATTCTGGACGGTCCCGGTCCTTAATGGGCCAGGCCCTTAGCGGATCGGTTCTGATTAATAAGAACCGACACTGTACTGGTTCAGTTATTGGGCCGGATTGGCCCAATCCGGTTGCGAACCGGGTCGAGCCAACCCGGCCCAATAACCAGCTCTAGGAACGGGTTTGAGTATTGCTAGAGGCAAAATGGGATGTTGTTTTCTATTTTTTATCATTTTTAATGATTACTGTAGCCGCACGGATGAACAGTACCCGTGCGGTAACAGTAACAAATTGTTTCCAAAATGTTGAAAACAACAAATTTGTGTTTTCACTTATTTCCAAAACAATCCAAAACATTTCATTTTGTTTTCACTTTTAGAAAGTGAAAACATATTAACCAAACACACTTTAAGTTCAGTTTTAGAAAATACTAAAAACAAAAACATAAAACAAAAATAATCCCAAACACACCCTTAGTTTTCCTACCGACTACATGAGGAGGATGCAGGGTGATCGGTGCCATTCACAATGGATTCTACGTCAGAGTTTTTCACCAAGGCCATACGCATTCAGACATTGTAAACAGTGTTTTTGCATTGGTTTTACCCTGCTAAAGTTTCATCAACTACAAGATTTTCCTACTTCTGTAAGTGAAAATTCAATGTCATAACATACTGATGTCCAGAAAGTAATCAGGTCTTCGGTCAATGACTACTGTTCTCAAGCCAAAAGCCACTTTCTCTGAAGTTCTCATGTGAACCAAAAAGAAAAGTTCATGAGAAAGCAGTTGAACTAAAAATCAAATGTTTATTCGAATAAACGGCCTAGCTACTACATCCCATGCAAGCTTTTCAATCTATTTTGCCACATAGAATTCCAAAAACAAGTGACAAGGTATTGTGACTTGAGGGGCATCTCAAGGAAAGTGCGGTTGGAGAAATCTATATGTATTTGGAATGGACTGTAATCCTCTACAAGCAAGTGATCCCATTCACAATTGAGCATCCCAATAATTAGACATTAAAGAATAACTTATTGAAGAACAAAATCGTGATAAAAAGATAAGACATCACCATCATTATCTAAATAGATTAGGTGATAAAAGGATAAATAGTAGAAATAGAAAAGATTTTATAATCTATATATATAATTCGTATTTGTATCGTGAAAAATATAAAAATTTATGTCAAAATTTATGTTTTTTTTTTAAAGTTTTTGTCCAATTTATATACAATTTTTGTCAAATTTTATTTTTCTCATTTTCATAATATTTTTTTATATCATTTCCTTAAGTAGTGAAAACATGTCAAAAGCAAGGGCTTCCTTTTTCCACCCATGAGATCCCTTTTTGTTTACTGTTTATGGTGCTTCTGTGTGGATGAAGTAAAATAACGAAAATAAGAAATGTAATAAAATATTATTATACTAATATCAAATTTTCGTATGTCATTAATTAGATTTGAAAATTAAATACTAAAAAACATATGAATTATTTTGATTTAAAAAATTTTCTCACATTCAACAAAACATTTAATTTTATAAAACAGTGAAAAAACAAAAAATCATAAAATATTATTGTATAAGTTTCAGTATTTGTTTCATATTCTATGAATTTATGATTTAAAAATAAATTATATTATTTTGATCTTTTTAATTTAATTTACATAGAGCTTTATTACGATGATATTTTAATTTTATTTCAGAAAAAAATAAGATATTAATATAAAATTCATTTATCTTTTTCAATATTATTGTTTTTTTCAATATGATCGTTATTTCTAAACTTATGTGGTTAAGAAAATCAATGAAAAAAAGACAGAAACTAAAGATAAAAAAACCAAATATAAAGTGCAACCTAAAAAAAAAAAAAAACAAATATAAAGAATCCTTCAAAAGACCGAAACCTCAGCAAGTCAGCATGGATTGACCTTAGCAACAACGCAGAAGAACCCAAGCCAAGGGTAAAGATGGCCACACGAAAAAGACTTTTCTTTTTTGCATTGAGTCGAAGAGAGGGAGTCAGGATTCTCATTTGCCACGCAGCCATTGACAGAGAGGAGAGAGAGAGATTACACATCAGCTTAAGAAAACACGAAAGAGAACAGTGAAATTAAGGAGAAAGAAAAAGAGACACAGGGAGACGAGAGCAGAGTATATCTCTATTCAATTTGGCTTGGCTCTATCTCTGTATCAGTTTTCTCCTTCTCTTTTGTTTGTGAGCTGAGACCCCTCTCTCTCTCTTTCTCTCCCTCCTCAATCTTCAACAAGTATATCTCACCTTTGGTAACTTCAAATTATGTTATTTGGTCTATGTTTGATGAAAATTTCCGTTTTGATCGTGTGATTAGGTTTTTGTTTCTGGGTCTTTAAGGGTTCTTTAAAGTTTTGGTTTTTAGTCTGCTTTGGTGGGCTAGAATCGAAAAGGTCGTGCCTTTTGTTTTCTTTTTTTTTTGGAATTTTATAAAACCCTAAACTTGTTTATGGAGTGATCAAAGGGAATATGGTAATTTGATCAGGTCTGATTTTTTTTTTGGTTTCTTGAATTTAAGCGTAGGAATAAAATCTTTGGAACTGGCTCTTTGATGGGGTAAACTGTGTTGTTCAAGGTTTAGTCACATTTCTGGAGAGTTGAAGTTCGATTGTATTTCTGCATGTCTGACCTAAAGAAATGTTCGTTTAGGTTAAAAGTGGATTCTGTGTTCTTGCAGTTGCAAATGGATTTTAGTTATTTGAGCCACAAGTTTTTCGATTTATTTGAGGGGAAAGTTGTAGTCTTTCTTTCTGGAGCTTACTGGACCTATTGTATGAGAAATTTTGAATTCCATTATATGAGATTGTTGATATCATTTTGTTTGAACTTAGACAACTTCCTGATGTTTGTAAATACTGTCGAACTCGGATGTGCTTTTAAAATTTTAGGATAGGAACATTATAGTGGAATGCAAACATGTTCATTCGTTTATCATGAGATGAGAGTGGTACTCATAGTTCATGGATGTTGTCTAAAAGGAGTTTAAAATTTCTCTCATAATCTGATGCATTGTTAATGCCAACTGCTTTACTATTGATTGAAAAGATGTCTAATTGATTTCAAGATACTGAATCTTAGATACTCGTTAAGATGTGAGAGACATTAGCATTGGAACAGAATGTAAAGAATATTGCAAATTATGGCTAAGTGTTTCACTTGGTCAGATTTTTGTTTTTTTTTTTATTTTTTATATACCTGAATCCCAGAATATTCATGCTTTGCACAATTGACATAAAGTTCATTGGCATGTGTTAGATTATTGGAGATTTGCATTTAAGGATCATATGAATATAAATTCCTTTACACTGTCCGTTTCATCGATCTAGGTGTCAGTCTGCTGGCATGTGGGGTATTTTATCCCTTGCTGGGAAAGGCAAATTAATTTTGTCACGATCAAAATTAATTCTGGTGCGATCTGATTAAAACTGCCTTTTTGAAACATTTTCCTGTTCTCCCATTCGTAATTTCATTTGTCCTTTATTTGGGGCTATAGAGATTTTCTCATTTTCGGATTATGCAGTATTTATCTGTCTTTAAAGTATGGTTGGCTATTTATGGTAATGAGAGCCAAATGGATCAGTAAATTAATTAGAATGCCTTTTTTATGCACCTGGGCGGATGGCTTTGACTTTGAGATTGAATTTCGTGACAAATAACATTAACTTTTCTTAACGGTACACTCTTGTTTGTACACTTCATATGTGTAAGAGCTTCGCTGTAGCCTCTCTTTAATGGGTATAAAGAGGAAGGATAGAGAGCAGAGGAAGAGGAGAAAAGGGGAAAGCAGAAGATAAGGCCCTTCTGGTTTTATTTGCTTAAAGAAGAGGGAAAGGAAGGAAAGAAGTTGGGGTTTTACTAACCTAGTTTGGGTAAGGGGTGTAGAAGGAAGGAAACGATAACTTACATGTTCATCTTAATCATATTTATATTAAACGGCAATTTTTGTTCGTGGAAACTAAGAATCCTTTCCGTTCCATTAAAATGTTTCTCAAATGAGAGAGAGGGTACCATTCCCCTACCTTTTCTTCCTTCTCTGGAAACCAAACAAACCTTATTGTTTATGTATAGTGGAAAATCATGTTTGTTGGAAAGGAGGCCCACTTCAATTTTGCTGAAAGCGTTGTTCGCTTAATTTCTTAAGTAGGTTTTGTATTCTTAATTTTTGTAGAGAAGATGATGCAAAAATTTGGTGCTTTTGTTTCTGTTATTTCTAGTGAATACTTTCATAGTAATGATGAAACTTAGTTTTGCTGTTTCGTTAAAAATAAAACATTTACTTTTGCCTCCTCTAAAAGTTTTATTGTATTTCTTCATTACAGGTGTCTGTCTGGTCAGAGGAAAATGGGAAGCACTGCTGCTGATAAGGTTCCAATAGATACTGAAACTGAGGGTTCAGAGACCACAATAGAAATAAAAATAAAAACGTTGGACTCTCAGACTTATACTTTGAGAGTGGATAAACAGGTAAATTATTCTCACTCTGTTTTGTCATGATTGAACCCAAGTTATTAGAGTGTGTTTATGTCTATAGAGATGTCGCTCAATTCACCAATTACAATTTGTTAATGCATATGTTACTTAGAAGTTCTTCTGTCCAGCTTTCTTCTAAAAAATTTTGGACTTAGCATAAAATCTTTCTTCATTTTTTTGAAGAACTTGAAATGGTAATGTGAACATATTCTCTAATTTTGCTAGTTGCTGTAACAATGTTGATACTATAGCTTCCTAAAGTTACCATGCATTTAATTCATAGAATCTGATATTTAAGTGGGTAGTTGAGGTTTTCATATCTTATATCTTTTAATTTCCTTTTATCGGCTTGCCACGTATACTGGTGCATTTGTTCTTGATTTTATATGAGGAATTGTATAACATTTTTGCTTCACTTTGTTGTTTCTTGTCTCTAAATATCTTACAGATGCCGGTTCCTGCACTAAAAGAACAGATTGCTTCTGTAACTGGTGTGTTATCAGAGCAACAGAGACTGATCTGTCGTGGAAAAGTTCTAAAGGATGACCAACTACTTTCTGCATACCGTATCCGTTTTATTTTTAATATTTGTATTCATTTGTAAAGTAACTATCAGATTTGATTGATTTTCTTAGATAAGAAGTTGTTCCATTCTATTTACTGTCGCTATTTCTTTCGGGCACCCATGTGTTAATGTTTACAATGTAACTAAATGTTAATCAGTTTTAGACAGATGACTTCCTTGTGCCTGTTATTTATTGGTTGCTGAATAGAAACTGGTATTGTATTATGGATTTTTGCTTTCATCATTTTCTGTTTACATTTAGAATTTTAGCTGAGTTTCTTAACTGGACGTAGATGTTGAGGATGGTCACACCTTGCACCTTGTGGTCAGGCAGCCGGTTCCACCATCATCTGATGGCTCACCTAATCTTTCAGGTTTTGTACAATTTTTCTGGTACTAATATTGAATGAGCATGACTTTCACTAAAATGAAAAAAATTACTTGGGCTCTATACTCCAGTTTTATTTAAAGCAAAAGCCTTTTTGTCCTTTGCTAGTAGCTTGCATTTGATGGATTACTTGTATTAGACCTAATTAATGATTGACATGTATGAAGTGTTCAACTCAGCATACAATGCCTTACAAAAGCTAGTTTTTACTTTACTGTTTGCCGCATACATGTTTGAAACAAAGGATTGTCCAGTAGAGAGTTTTATGTTCTTTATTATTATCTGTTGGGCATAAGAGTGCATGACCTGATAACAAACATGGTAGGCCTCATTAGAAAGTCCTTTGACTGGTGCTTCTGCAAATGTTAAAAGAAACATGTGTACAGCGCCTTCCCACTAATGTTGCTTGTGTAAGGGTACCGATAGTTAGTTCCTCATTGAATGATAAAATTGAAATTTATGAAAAAAATGTCAAACAAGTAGAATCATAATGATTTCTTCATTTTCTTTGCCACTTTTGAAACCTTATAGGTTGCAGTTGCTATATCGACCTTTGTGGTTTGCACCTAAAAACAAAGAATTCTATCCTACACTTTTTGTTCTCTTATGGTAGAGTATCAAATAGTGAATAATTAGTAATACCTATATTCAACAATTAATAGCTTTTGAATATCAGATTAAGAATTTTTACAATAATATTAAAACATAGACCATTTGTCCAATCAGATATAACTGGCCTTTTTGACTTGTTATTGTTCAGTTCTAGACACGATTACACCTTTAAGCACATTATACTAACAGGGACAGTTATTAAGTTTTTGCCTTGAGAGTCTTATAGTTTGTAATTTTCTTCCGCTATTAGTAAGAAAGTTAACAAGTTATACATTCTAATTCTTCCTTATTGCTTATTAAAGTGTGCATACTCAGAGGAAGAGTTAAATAGATGATCAGATTATCAGTTGATTTGTACTTTAACAAGATTTTACAAGATCAGACTATATGTCCTTCAGTTTCAGTTGCTTTCATAATACTCGCTTTGCTTTCTGTTTAGTCCCTTTATAGTTCCCTGACAATAGGCAAAGGGCTCACATACTGGTGATGGGCAGATTAAAATTTAGTTATTAACATTTAGTACTATTATTTGCAGCGAATGATCCTGGATCAGGTACAAGCCGCAGTCATAATCATGTCCCGAGTGTTGTGATAGAAACTTTTAATGTGCCTGATCAAGGGGATGGAGTTCCTCCTGAAATCAGTCGGGTAAAAGTGCAACTGCATGTGAAATGGATAACATTTGTACTGAGGAAATATATATTTTTATAATGATTTTTTAATTTTCTTCTTTCCTTTGGAGCAGATTGTCTCTGCCGTTCTTGGCTCTTTTGGATTTGCAAATATGGCAAGTGGAAATGTTGGGGGTGATGTCAGGGTAAGACTTGATATTTCAATTTTCATGATATAGTGACAGTTATTATGGGGGCATTTTTGTTAGTTTTATTGTTGCTTTGTTATATAATGAAAATATCTTCAACTGCATTGGCACCAAACAAATAACTTAAAAAAGGGATCCTTGAGAGTCAAAAATCCAAAATTCTAGTTTTCAGAGCTCAATTTCATGCCATGGCTTAACAGGATTAAATGTTGACAATCTCCTAGAGATCTGGGAAAAATTTGGATTTTGTTTTTCTAAAATCCAAAGATTTTGTATGCTTTAATATCTCTGGTCATCTTTATGGGTGTCTAAATTCATATGATCTTACTTCTTGGAATTGTTTGATACCAAAGGAACATGGTTCACAAAGACCTGAAAGAACATCTGGTGTCAGTGGCATGCCGGATTCATCCCAGGCTCAAACTGAACAAGCTAGCATGAGGAGTCAATCTGAAAGAGCACATAGTGCTTTTGGACTTCCAGCAGCAGTTTCCTTGGGGTCTCTGCAGCCTCCTGTGAGTTGGAATTCCTTACTTTCTTACTTATTTGTCTGTGTCTTTGCTCGCACCGAGTGGATTTGGTATTCTTAATGAAATAAATGTTTGGCATACCTATTTTTGGGCTTAAGTTATTATATTCTTAATGGTCTCATTTTTGTAGGTAATTCCTGATTCTTTGGCCACTTTGTCTCAATATCTGAGTCATATAAAGCATGAATTTGATGACATTGGTTAGTTTTCCTTTGTCAAAAAATTGTAATTATATTATCTCTTTCAGTTACTCCCAAGAATACTGATTCATTGATGATCTACAACTCATTTGACTGCCAGGTAGAGCTGGGGGAAATGATCCTCAGACAGCTTCAATGAGTAGGACTGGAGATAGAGTTTTTAACGATGCATCAAATTCAGGGACTATACGGGAAGGTCTTCCAACACCTGCATCTTTGGCAGCAGTGTTACTCTCTACCAGGCAAATGCTCATTGAACAAGCTGGAGAATGTCTACAAGTGTGTCTTTAACTACCTTTTTACTCTTTCTTAAAGGTCACCTGTATATGTAACAGCTTTCTTTGGTCATTGAGATGTGAATAGCTGGCCTGAAAGGGAAAAAAGGAATGGGAGGGTGGTTGTCATATCATATAAATTTCTTATTTATTTATTTTTGTTTTTGAGTTATCAATATTTTGTTTTATTATGCCTACTGGCAGCAACTTGCAAGGCAACTAGAAGATCAAGGAAATGTGACTGACCCCTTGGCACGGCTGAGTGCACAGTCCAATGCATCGAGAACTGGATTTCTACTACATAACCTAGGCTCACTTTTACTTGAGCTTGGTCGTACAACAATGACACTACGCTTAGGTCAAACACCAGTAAGATAATTTCATTCCAAATCCATGACGTTTAAATCCTTTTGACATCATGTGTGCTCTGTGTTGCTATAACTTACTTCTTTTCCAGTCTGAAGCTGTTGTTAATGCTGGACCTGCAGTTTTCATATCCCCTTCTGGTCCAAACCCTCTCATGGTTCAGGCAATGTTCTAACAGCTTATCCGAAGCATCTTATTTGATCCATACAATTTTTAATTTCTGCTGATTTATCTGTACCTGTTTAGGCGCTTCCTTTTCAACCAGGAACTAGCTTTGGTGCCATCCCCACGGGAACTGTACAGCCTGGATCAGGCTTGGTTAATGGACTTGGGACAGGGTTTCTTCCTAGGCGTATTGATATTCAAATACGAAGAGGTATGGTATACCTGGCATTTTCTGTTGTCTGATATTTATTACTTTTTCAGGCCAAAGACTGATGGTGTATTTACCATAAGGTTCATCAATGGCAACACCCAATGCTACTCGACAGGAACATCGTGATACCACACAACAATCTGGCCAAAGGAACCAATCGATGGTTTCTGGCAGTGAGAATCCTAGCACTCAGACAACTTCAAGGGTCTCAGATACTCCATCTTTTGCTGGAGAATCAGGAGTGAGGGTAGTGCCTATTAGGACCATGGTTGCGGCTGTACCTGCTCCACTGGGTCGTCTACCTTCAGATTCCTCTGGTAATTCTGTGGGATTATACTATCCATTACTTGGAAGGCTCCAGCACATCGCTCCTGGACATGTGAGTGGGGAGCAGGGATCTCAAGCATCTGGTGAGCACCTATCCTCTGGTGCCCAATCTGAGCAGCCCCCTATTCCTGAATCTGCAGTGCAACATCAAAGTTCAGAAGAGTCTGTGAGAGATGGTAATATGAATAAAAGCTTGCTGTTATGAACTTGTATTTTGTGGCAAAAAGTAGACCATTTCATTGGTATATATGCTACTGGAAATTGGTGTTCAATGCCATTCCTACCTTGTTGGGGAGCCCACTACCGTCCCCATGTGGAAAATGGGCTTCTTTTTTCTTAGTGCTGTTGTTTCCCCAGTGATGTCCCTGGTTGTTTGTTATTCATTTTTTCTTTTCTTCACATTTCATAGCTTTTAAATTTCTTATTTAGAAAACTGTTCATGTGCTTCCCAAGTTTCCCAAGGTTTGCAAAAAGAGCTGTTCGGAAAATAATATATTCTCGTGGCCTTTTATCTCAGGAAAACTTTTCTTTTTTCATGTTTTAAGAATATTTCTAAGCTCGAAAGCTACTTCATTCCCTCAACTCCATTTCCGCCATCAAGAATGTTGTTTCAAACAATCACCCTTATCATCCTCTTGCCGCTGCTATTAGAAACATTCTGGACAGAGATTGGCATTGGACACTCAACCACATTCCAAGTCAAGAAGGAGAACATGGCAGCTGACAGATTGCCTAATGGTGTAGTAGCCAGGACAGGGGGCTTAAAATTCTTTCCTCCCCACCCCCTGGTTCATCTTCAATCTTACTCTGATATGTGGGGCATTTATTACCTCACTCTATTCTGAACTGTCTGGGTCCTTGGATCCTTTCTCAACCCTCTGTGTGTGAATTAGCGTGCACATTTCCATGCTGTTTCGTTTTGCCACATCTCTTGTTGTTAGTTTCTACGGTTTGAAAGATTCTGTGTCAATTGACCAAAAGGGTTAATTAAGCCAAAAGAAAAAAAAGTGAAAAAGAAAAGGTGAAGTTACCAAGAGGTCAGGAACTGACCATTAAATTGCTTCTTGTTGTAGGTTCATTGCCAAATGCTAATTCAAGACAACAAGAGCGATCCAATACCCGCAGCGTCAATATCAGCATTCTAGCAGCTGGCAGGACTCAAAACAATCAAGACTCTGAGAGACAAATTCCTAATGGTATTCTTCAGATTCTGAGGTCAATTTTCCCTGGTGGTGAAATCCAGGTAGAGGAAGCCAGTTTACAGGGAACAGCTACAGATTCTGTCCAGGAGCAAGCAGGAACATCTACTGGTGCTCCAACAGCTGAGCCAAGTATTACTGATCAAGGGGAGTTTTTATCTAATTTGCTCCATCAGATCATGCCACACATATCTCAGCATGTGGGTTCACAACAAAGTACGGTGCCTACTGAAGAAGCAAATACTTCCACCCAGGTAAGCATGCTTCTTCTCCTTGGTTATTTTTGTAGTGTGTGTCAGCTCTGAAACATGGATTGCTTGTTTGATTGAGGTCTTGCTAATCCTTTGTGACCGAATATGGATGAAGAGTTAATGGAAGTATAGCAATTGGGTTAAAAAATAATGTTAGACAGTTAAAGAGTAAAGATGTTAAATTTTGCTGTATTTGCAGGCTGAGAACTCTAGTACTGGGAATTCACGTAGACCAAGTGACTCTGAACCAAACCCACCAAACTCAAAACGTCAAAAGGTACTGGTTCTGAATACTTCTATTATCTCATCTATTTTCTTTTGCCTTTTATATTATTCCTGTTAACTTTTTCTGGCGTCTCACTTAGAAATTATTGATAAAAACTTGTATGTTACTCCATCAAGTAATTCAATTAAAATTGTTCTCTTGATTCTTTCTATAGTGCATCGCTTCCACATTATCTTTATCCACCTTTTTATTGATAATATATGGAGGCTGTGGGCCATAAATTTATGTATAAAGAATTGCATATCAGTGCATAAGAAGCTTGGTTAAAGCAGGGTCTAAATGTGTTGCTGGCATGGCACAACAAACATTTCATAGAACAGCAAGGTTGTTAGTTTGACAAATTTTGCATGAATGTCTGATTATTGTGACTATCTTTTTTTTTAAGCTCTCTTGAATATTTATAAGATTTTAAGCATGTGGTTATTATTATTTTGATTAAGTAACAGTTAAGACACACAGATTGGTATATGTCTAGACAAAGTAACAACTGATTTATTCATTAGATGAATTCCAGGAGTTATTTCTTTTGAGGAATGAAAGTATGTGTTGGAATCATGTACATAGAATAACAGTTTAGTCTAAATTTATGGCACTAAGCAATACCGTGTAAAATTTATTCCATTGCGGAAATGAAATGTAAGCTGCATTGCATGTTAGATGTACTGATGAGTGTTGTGTTGGAATCATGTATGTAGAATACCAGTTTAGTCTAAATTTATGGTACTAAGCAATACAGTGTAAAATTTATTTCATTTCGGAAATGAAATGTAAGCTGCATTGCATGTTAGATGTACTGATGAGTGTTGAAACGCATTTTATTGCAATATCAGTTTTTTTAGTATTTGTTGATCATATATCAATTAAATGGCTTTTTGTTGCAGACGGAGTAAAAATATCAAATGATGCTGGATTTATCAAATCTTCCCGTTGTTATGAAATTCGTGATTGCTGATTTGAGCGCCCCTATGAGCAGTGGCATGAATTTTATGTTAAATGTGGTATATCGTGGTTGTCTTTTATTGCAAATGAGAATTGACATTTTTAAAATTGATATAGGGAACATGTTGGTACAGTTTTGGTTTTTTGACTCGCATAACAAAGCAGTAATATGTTTTCATGGCGTCGAACAGGATTTTTCCTTCTATAGTTGCATCTATCATCTAGCTTCACTTCATCTTTCAATTCTCTACTTTGCATCAAGTTGTATTTCACTATTTCAGTTTGATCATTAAGCTTATTAAAGGTAGAATTGTGAAGGGGGCAGTCTATTAGAGCATTGGTGGTGATATGGGAAGATCTGCAATTACCAATGTACATCCTTTGCATGCAACCATGAAGCAAAGCCTCTTGCTCTTGGCTCTTGTTGTGAAAATTGCAGCATCATTTATGGTTTGGTTCTAATTGAAATGCAGTTGAAGTTCTGTATTCTAGTGTTAAGCCATTAATTCAACTCTTCTTGGCTTATGGTTGGAAGCGTTGTTGCCTTATGTTTGGTCGAAACTCCTTTTTGAGCGATGGCTGGGTTTTCCAGCAAACTTCGCATGGTAAAGAGGAGTCCAAATGTTTATTCTTTATTCTTTGCGTCATACCAATCATTCTAACAGACTGGAAGCAGTAAAAAGCAAGCAAAAACCAAAATCAATCTGCCAATTAAACAACCTTTTATATATATATTTTAAAATAATTGAAACCCTAAAGGTTCTAAAGTAACGAGATTAATTAAGTCTAATCCATTGGCAAGTTCCATGAGAAAAAAACAATCAACTATTAAACTTTTAGTACACTTTTAAGTGAAAAACAAATATGGCATTGGAAAGAGAAAATATTTTAATAAATTACTCTTATTTTATTTGGTTTGTAGTGTGTACATAAATACTATGCATACAATACTCAAAGCTTTAATATCAATCACTAAAATTTATTTCCTTATATTTGTTCTTTTATTGTCAATTGATTCAATTCTTTTCCCGTCTGGTTATTAGTTCTTTTGGTTAGAATACTAATTTAATCGAGTCAAATCAAAACCGATTTAGTATCAAATTTAAATATAGTCTGATTAAAAAAATTGTAAACTTGGAGTTGAGTTTGATAAAGTTTAAATTTTGGATTTCAAACTTCACCCATTAAAGCACACTCGAACTATTTAAATTCAATCGATAGTTTTGATTTGTAGTTTTTTAATTATATATTATATAGATAAAATGATAATTAATAATCAAGTATTAAAAATATACATTAAAAAATTTAATTAGGCTCACGAGTCATTGGAATCAAGCATTAAAATACTTCAATTTAAATTAATTCATTACTCGAACAATTCAAACTCGAAGTTAATCGAAAATAAATGAATCAAACTCAAATAATTATTGAATCAATCACAAATAATTTGACTATTTTATATAAACTTGAATAATTACCACGTCAAGTATGATTAGCTTGACTGTTTTACACAATTTTACTGAAGCTGATAAGAAATTTCAGAACTTTCATGAATTTATTTTCTTATCTGACTTTTTAAAAAAAAAAGTGTAAAAAATTCGAGCTCACCAAACTCAAATCGTTGATGGATTTTTCAATTCTATTATCTATTACTTTACACTGTTCTTTTAAATTTACTTTACTCTATTCATCAAATAAATTTAGGAAGTTGAAATTCTTTAAAAAAAAAAATTCCATTTTGAGGACTAAAATAAAAGTTTAAAAAGTTGGGAGTTAAAAGTTGATTGAAAATTCAAGTTTAAGGGCACTCTCGCAAAACGAAACCAGACTTTGACTAACTACGTAACTTACCTTCTCAGATACAGGAAAAACACAGTCAGACAGGCAGGCAAAAACGTCAAAGCAGCCATTGTCGTGTCCTAAAATCCCAGCCTTCTTCATCTCTAACCAAACTTTTTCCTTTTAATTGTAACAAAGATTTCTACATCTTTATGTAGTATTATCGTCTAATACTTCCCATAGTTTTTTTTCCGAAACCTCACTTTGTTCTTCCTTTTGAATCACATCCCAAGATTTGAGTGTTCAAAGAGTCTGGGATTTTGAAGATCAATTTGTTTTTTTCCTTCTATAATGCAATCTAAACCCCTAAGCCTAGCTCCAGGATTCACCCTTTTCCCAACCCTTAAACCCCCACATAAAACCCTATTCTTCCACCAAATCTTCATCTTAATTCTCACTTTCTTAGCCTATGCCTCTTTCCATGCTTCCCGGAAACCCCCCAGCATTGTGAAAAGCGTTCTAGGACCAACATTTCAATCAAATTCAAGCTCAAACGATTCTGGATGGGCTCCATTCAACGGGCCAGAAGGACCCCACCGGCTCGGTGAGCTTGATCTTGCATTTTTATCATCATATGCAGTAGGGATGTATTTTGCGGGACATGTAGGTGATAGGATTGACTTAAGGTTTTTTCTTGTGTTTGGAATGATGGGTAGTGGCCTTTTTACCATCATTTTCGGGTTTGCCTATTGGTTTGATATTCATTCGTTGGGTTATTTTATGGGAGTTCAAGTTGTTTCTGGGGTTTTTCAATCTATAGGGTGGCCTTGTGTTGTTGCTGTTGTGGGGAATTGGTTTGGGAAAGAGAAGAGAGGGTTGATTATGGGGGTTTGGACTTCACATACTTCTGTTGGGAACATAGTTGGTTCTGTTGTGGCTTCTGGGGTTTTGGAGTTAGGTTGGGGTTGGTCTTTTTTGGTGCCTGGACTTTTGGTTATTGTAGTTGGAGTTTTCGTGTTCTGTTTTTTAGTTGTGAGTCCTTATGATTTGGGGTTCGAGTTGATGGATCCTGGGAAGGAGATTGAGTTGAATGTGGAGGGAGAAAGTGTGGGGAATTTGGAAAAAGTGGAGTCAGAGGAAGCAGGGCTGCTTGAGAACGAGGATTCTGATTCTTTGGTCGCCATTGGATTCTTGGAAGCATGGAGGTTGCCAGGTGTGGCACCATTTGCTTTCTGCTTGTTCTTCTCGAAGTTGGTGGCTTACACGTTTCTATATTGGTTGCCCTTCTACATAAGGCATACAGGTAGTTGTTATCACTTGATGTGATTCTTATTACAAGATTAATTTTGGTTCTTTTTAGGATATCCAATGGAAATTACCGTAGAATGCATTCTCGATGAATAAGGCCATATGATAGGGGTTCATATACTAGTAAAACCAATCTTAGTATTAGTTGTGGTGATATCCTGAATGCATTTATTGATTATCTATAATGTAATATGCTCTGGAGCCTAAGCATGTTTTAGATGTTTGAATCTATTACTGCTCTTTGATTAGCTAAAATGATGAATGTTTATTAATTATTGCAAATTCATCTTGGAATTGTAGCTGTTGCGGGAGTGCATTTGTCCCATAAAACTGCTGGGATCCTCTCTACAATTTTCGATATTGGAGGAGTCTTTGGTGGGGTGATGGCAGGTTTCATTTCGGATATCGTTGAAGCTCGTGCAGTTACTTCAGTTACTTTCTTATTGCTATCAATTCCAGCACTCATCTTGTACCGGGTTTATGGAAGTGTCTCTGTGGTTACCAATATCACATTGATGTTCCTCTCTGGGTTGCTAGTGAATGGCCCTTATTCACTAATTACATCGGCTGTTGCTGCCGATCTTGGTACCCAGGACTCAATTAAAGGAAACTCTCGTGCATTAGCTACAGTGAGTGCAATCATAGATGGTACTGGCTCTGTTGGGGCAGCTCTTGGGCCCCTTTTGGCCGGGTATATATCCACGAGGGGTTGGAATAGTGTATTCCTCATGCTTATCATTGCTATATTCTTGGCTAGTTTGTTCTTGATTCGTGTTGCAAAAACTGAGATTGAAAGGATGGTAAATAAGGGAAAAGGGGTTTCCAGTATTGTGACTGCAAGTTGATGCAGTTTCTCAAGACGTCAACTGTTTGTCTTCTGTACCCATGGAGGATCTCATTAGGAAACAGCATGTGATGTAAAAGTTTTCTGTCCATTATACCTGTATCTTCTATTGTATCTCATTCTTTTATACACAGAAAATCTGCAATTCACTCATACATGTACGTGAAATTTTTTTGTTAGAATGAACTTCATTCCTCGTTTCACCTATACTAGATCAAAATTTGTATTTTGAAAAAGCTTTTAAGCTGTTGTCTTTTAAATCTTAGCTCTCTGTTTATAAATGAACTGGTTTCCCAAGCCAGGTGAGCCTTTGGCATCTTCTGTCTTGGTAAATAAGAACAACAACGGAAACATTCATCTCTTAGTTCTATCCTAAATTCTGTTAAAATCTTATTGCAGTCTTGTGTTAAGTTGCTGTCTGTTTTCATGCATGTGCATACAACCTGTCATTTCCATGCTGGTATTCAATGCTCTAGAGTTGGATGCATAAACTTACTCGAATTGGAAGGATGGAAAAATGGAAAAATGTGAAGATAGAAATTTGCTACTCCAATAATTAAGATTCGTAATCACTATCCTAGTTTTTAGTTTAACCATTGGATTAACATTTTTTTTTACTCACCCATTTCTTTCCTTTTTCCCAAGCAAAGGAGGCTGCATTGTATATACAACTCTTCATTTCCAGGATGATAGTATTGAGTTGGGTTTCCAGGTCCTATCCTGTGCAATCCATTTGCTTCCCAGATATCCCCCTATAGGAAGTTTCTACGGTTAAGAAACTACCTGAGCGTCAGAACTCAGAGGACAACCCAAAAGATGACTATTAAACTGTAAAATGTTCATGTTAGCTCTATCGGAAGGATAACAATTCAGTGTAATAATATATATTTAATAAATAGTACAATTACAGGATTATTGCTTTTTACATTCGACCGTGCCATATATACAAATCAATTCTGTTCCTCAAATTATCCATGGGCTTCATTAGAAGCCAATAAGAATGATTAATAAAAAGAACCTAAAATCTATGAAATTATGAATCATAATTCCATAATCTGATTCTTTCAATTTTTTTCTTCTATTGTTGAATGTATATAAACCGAAAGATCCAACCAGAGCAGCCAAATGTAGTCCTTAACCAGTTCTCTCCTTTGTGTACCAGATATTGAGTGATAAACAAATATCTACAGTTCTATCCTTCAAAGAGGCATTTGACACTCTGAAGCTTCTCGGCAGAAATTCTTCTCCTGACTCTTGCCAGTTGTACGACCAAAGGGGGTGGTGGCTCCAAGTGAAAACTAACCAAAACAACTGTCAAATTGTCTGTTGCGTCTCTCTTTATTGCTTCGTTAACTATTTCTTTGCAGCACAACTTCACATCATTGTGCTCCTGGAGCCGCCTTCTTGCAAAATCTGTGGCATTTTGGCTGGTAAATGCCTCCCATATTCCATCACTACCAATGATCAAAAACTCATCTTCATCGGTCAATGTTAACATTTTGAGTTCTGGTTTAGCACTTAAGGGGCCAATGCTCTCGCCCTTTTCCTTCATACCTTCAAGGTGCCAATCACCTAATGCCCGGGTGACACTCAGTTCACCATTCAGATAACCATAGTCATCAATGAATCCACCCAGAGATTCGATTCGTCCCCTCTCTTTCATGCAACAGGGCCTATGATCCTTTGACATCTCTATAGCTGTTCCACGGCGTGAGAGTACTGCCCTAGAATCCCCAGCGTTTGCCACAAGTAGAGACCTGTCATAGATAAGATTATAACTGTCAGGCAAAGCAAAAACCATAATATTGATTCAAAAAATATATTCAAAACAAATTAGAAAATTTCCAGTTTGTGCACATTAAAAAGTCTCTGGATTGATTCACTTCTCCAAAATCACTAGCACCAAATCGTGTAATGTCACCTTTCTCAATGTCTATCTTCATTTTATTCCTTGCCAACCACCAAAAAAGGAGAGGCAGAAAAAACAGGGAAAAAAAATAAAAGTAAGGCCAACCAGAAAAGCTTTGGAAGTGCTTACCTCCCAAATATAATTGCAGTGAGAGCAGTCGTGCCAGAAGGCTGGGCAGACTTAAGAGAGCATGACTTTGCAAATGCAGCATCAGTCTTCATGAATGACCTGGTGACCACTTGCTCAAGTTCTAAGGGAAAATCAGCATCCTCAACAATAAATTTAGGCAAATGATCACGGACAAAATGAGATGCATCCTTTCCTTCATGCCCATCAAAAACCTGTTTTTTTTTTTAAATGTCAAAAAAAGAGTGTTTTTATATGCTCGTGAGCTTACTTTTCTCTTGTATTTTATCTATTGTGATTCTAGAGCATTAGTTTTGGCTGACAAAATGAGTCTCTAATCTAACAGATAGCTATCCTTGGTTAAAAGCCATGATTCCAGAGAAAATAAGTGGACAACGTCCATCAAGAGCGTCTCCCCTTGTATCTTTTTTTTAACCAATCTATCAAATTCATCTTGCATCACTTCGGTTTCTTGTTTGTGTAAACTATAGAGCTAAACAAAGAACATAACTCAAAAAGAAGACAATACCATTGGCATCTGATGGCTCCAAAACTGAAAGGGTTAAACTAATTGCTGACTCATTTCATGTTGGGTTTATATGCCAAGAAAATTTGTATGCTTGTCTTTTGTAAGGGCCAAAAGTCAAGACTCAAGAATTTGTGTTGCTTTCAGGTTCATCCAAAATTATTACTGCAACTTTTAACATGGCCAATGTTAAGAAGAAGTAGCACCAGCAATAACTTTGAATCATCTATTAAAAGCAACAGGTTCCAGCGTTGTTTATGTACATCCAAGTATAATTTTAAAAGGGGGAAGACAAGATGACTTAAGGGACGACACGGCTTATTTGTTTTTCCAATTAGTCAGTTATGTAAAAGTAACTCATCTGAGTCACAACAAAATGACCAACTGCATAAAGCTTCCATTCGTAGATCAATAGTTTAACAAGAATGTTTGATTTATCTCAATATTCTAAAAAAACCACAAGTACACAGGAATACAATAGTATTAGAGGCAGAGATATTGGAAAGTCTAACAGGAATATATATATATATATATATATATATAAAACAAGGATGGGTTATGAACTTACACCATAGAAGGAAACAGCTTCTTCCCTCGTTAAATTACAACCAAAATTCTTAGCCAAGTCCTCGATGCATATATGAGTATCCTCCATATAAGTACGACACCCAATGTCAGACCAATCTCCTGACCGAAGAGAAGGGATAAAATTTGTCAACAGGCCATCTTTTCTGCTTGTGGCAACTGCATCCTCAGAAATACTTTCCAGCTAAATGAAACACAAATGAGAACAAGACTATCAGAAAAATATCAAAAAAAAAACCTGCAGAAGCATTTTTGAGGAAGACAGGGTAATAAATGAACTTATTCCTAGATGCAATGGCCTAAGATATGAATGTGTTTATTTCACTGATTAATAATTCTCCAAAGAAGTAAAACTTTATAAAAAACAATAGCAGAATAGATATTCTAACTTCAGGTTGCATACTTCTAAAAATGATCTCACTAGCAAGGAGCAGCACAGGCGAGGTTAAGAAGAGATAAAGCCTTAAATAAAGATTTGTGTAATAGCATGAACACCAATTTCATCGGCAAAAGACCACACTCTCGAAATACCCAAGGCCAAGGGTTGATTGAAAACCCTACAGAATATAAACCTAATTCTGAACATAATTCAACTATACTCCTGGTTAGTCTTTAAATATCAGAGTGTACACTATTTACCTCAACACTACTTGTCTGATATTCAATATTTGAACATTTTATGAAGACAGCTAGATTATAAGCTGGCATACACTGCGTATTATGTTTGGCTAAATCCTTTTATCCACAAACTGTAAGGATTTTTTTCCCTCAAAAAGAGTGATGATGGCAAGGAAAACCTTGAAACCCCTAACATCTGTACATCAATTCATTATAAAAATGAAGAATAAGAAGTCTGATTTACATATGTTCTGAATTGTTTCCAGAGTCAAACACAGCATCTGACCTTATTTGATTTATATGTTACAATGTCAAAGAAGTCGCTTCCTCTATGTCCTAATATTAGAACCAGCATCCAATTCATTTTTAAATAAGAGTAATTAGAACAGCATATTCTGATCCGAGCAGAAAAGCAATGCTAAGAACTTTATACAACCCTCAACAGCTGTGAAAGTTGACTTGCATTAAAGCATTGCACTCTGCGGTGAATCCAGAAAGAAAGGACTCCTAAATACAATTAAAATGAGCTGCTACATCAAACCTGATTTGTAGAAGAATGACATGATAATAGCTGACACTTTTGGTTATTTAGGAGTATCACAAATACAAGTAACCATCTATGCCTACAGATCCATGGATAAACATTTTTATCATCTAATTTCTATAACATTTAAGAGAAGAGAAATTTACCATAACTAAGTTATAGTAATTTCAAAATTTCTTAAATCCGATCAGGCATACCTGCTATCAAGTATGCAACTACTAAATGAATTAAGTCCACCAACAACCATCTCATAATCTTTCACCATACCTATCTTTCAACCAGAAATAGAAAAGGCCAAGAAAAACACGTGATATAAATGGAGGAAAAAAAAACAATAATGTAAATGTTAAGTTTCAAATAATAAAAGCATGATAAAACAAAGAAGTATACAGTGAAGCGACCTAATAATTGTACCATCTCTTATTTAAACCTCTCATTATTTTTAATTCATATAAAAAAAATCAAAAGTCAAATTACTCGCAAGCATACAACAGAAGCAGACGAAACTATGACCAACAATATAACCCAATCAAAATGGATTAATAAATAAATGATAAGAAGAAAATTGTCAGTATCCACCAATTTACATACAATCAGATAAAGGGGTAATCCAGTTTTGTAGATGATCACATCCGATTGCAACAAACAACAGCATGAATATAGAAGAATTTAATATTAAAAAGATCAACAAAAATGGAAAAAAAAAAACAACAATATTCTTTATCTCCTGTGAGCAAAACAGTTTCATGAGTACCTGACAAATGAATCTGATACAAAACGGAACATAAGTAGCGATAGAACCGGGATAATCAATCAAACATGCAATTATTAGTGTTCAAAGAACATAAACAGAGAAGAAAGTACCAAAATTAGGTAATTTTACATAAAGTTTAATGCTGTCCCAGAATACATTTACAGCAACAAACATCTCAACTTCAAGCAAAAATCTAACCAAAAAGACAAGAACCAAAAACAGAATTATAAGAAACTGTATCATCAAAATCAACTTTCTTTTCGAACAAAAAAATTTTTTTTACAGGAAATGAAGCTGGGATACAAACTTTATTGCTGCCAGTGACCACAGCCATGGGAGAGTCTTCATCAGTCCGATTCTCCATCTGGGTAGACAAGAAATCAGCCTCACAAGGCAAAGGCCAAGGCTTTTTGTTGTTGCTGTCGTCAAGGTCCTCCATTTCTTGGCTGACCTGCTCTGCATCTTTAACACACATGATGATACACTGTTGATAAGAAAAGAAAGGAAAAGAAATGGTAATGTTTTTGATGGGCTGCTTTCCTTTTTCAGCTTGCTTCTCAGCAAGTTGTCAAGCGTATCCAGAGCAACAGGAGCAAAAATGAAACGCAAAGAAAAAAGAGAGAGAAAGAATCAACAGGAAAATAATGGAGTAGAGAGAAGAATCTTGAGAATATATTGCACTGGTTGTAATTTAGTGAAATAAAATGGAGGGTCCCCTCCCTTCCCTTCCCTTGCTTATTGTTTATGCGTATAATATAATGCCAAAGAAATTAACGATTCCAGATTTTTCTTATGATAGCGTGGCCGAAAATCAGCTCCGTTGAATGGTTGGTTTTTTCTTAATGCTTTCTTTTTCGATAACCCTTTTCCCTTTCAAATGTAAATGTTGGCATCCACCATGCCTCAGGAAATTTCTTTCCTGCCTCTCTTTTTTCCCTTAAATATAATAATACATATAATATTTATTGAAAGTTCTTATTATATATAAAAAAATAGTTAGTCTAATTGAAGAGGTTTGGTGGGTTAAACCTAAATTTGTAATGTTCCAACCCCTAGAGGTTAGGTTAGGTGGCTAAATGCTAAAGAAAATATCAAAATTTCCCACATTGTTTTTTTATATTAGTTAGTTGAATTTGGATTTTACCATATCATGTTATAATTCATTTTAATCATTTAATCAAAATATTATACAGTAGAGTTGCACTACTTAACTTAACGTGTCTTAAGGGAAGGGAATTTCTACTCTGACCCTCTTACTAAGAGGAATGTGATTTGGATATAGAATACAAGAGACTTCAAGATCTTTTTTTATTATTATTGACGGGGGATGCTTGGGGTATTGAATTCTTTCTATAGTTGTAATTTGTTTAATTTATTTTATTTAAATTCTATTGTAACCAAAAAAAAGATTTTTGACAAGTTTTTCTCATGTGCTATAACTCATTTTTAATCATTTAATCAAAATTTTTTTTGACAAACTTATTAACACATTGTTGCTTGTTGATTATAATAGTAAAACTGTGAGTTTTATTCTGCTTAAACTTTTGGAATATTAACATTTACTAAGTTTTAATCAGGTCTTGGTTAATTCTCTATGCTTTAATTTCCAAGTACATATATCAATTTTATATAGGAACTTTAGAAAAAACAACTTTTTTCAAAATTTAAATAGAACATGTCATATTCATTTGTTAAAGGATAAATTTGTCATGGACATCAGATTTTGTCATTATATTTTAATTTGATTGAAATTTGTCATTATACTTCTTTTTTTTTATGGTTTTGGACCACGTTTAATGAAAATAAAATATTTTGTTAATATATTTAAAATTTATTTTGTATAAAATAAAAACTTTAATGTGGATATTCATATATAAAACTGTACTACACCTGATGTGCCATATTAAAAAATTATTATTTGTTTTTAATGAAAATTTTCAATAAAATAAATCATCTGCAAATATTAAATTATATTTTTTAAAAAAATAATTAATTCTATCTTATCTAGTAGAAAAAAACTATGCTAAGAAAAAGAGTATATAGAGAGAGGAATTAGTTGGGAACGAATTAGGTTTGAGAATGGAATTTTTCTAGCATCCAAAGTGATTACAACAATTATCAAGAAGACATAACTTAAGAAAAATATAATTTATGTAGTAAAATTATTCATTGTCCACAAAATATAATATAACTCAAAAACAAAAGATTTTTTATTCTCTTTCCAACAAAAGATGGTGTTTGAAAAATATCCTAGGCCTATTGTGATTGCAACAATATTATGGACAAATCGAATTTGTTTTTCTATAAATTAATGATTGTCAAAAACTAGTGATGATGTTAATCATGGGTTTGTTTTATTTTAGTGGTAATAATTGAGCTAGGAAGATTTGAAAGTGAAGTTTTGAGACAATAGCATCCAAAGTGTGAATGAGAAGACAAGGAATATGGGGAGATGATGCAAATAAAATGACAAGAGACTTCTCTTTTGCTTTCCATAAAGGTAGTGATACAAAAAATAATAATAATAAAAATCTCTTTCAAAAATAAAATATCTTCCTTGTATATATTTATGTTCAAATATTCAACATGTGGGTTGGCAGGCCAAAAAAAAAAACATGTGGTTGGAGATTGCTATTTGCTGCCTTTGCACTAATGGTCACTAACCAAAAAGTTGGTTCTCTTCTTACAACATTATACTATGCCTTTTTGTAATGTAAATGTCTAGAATCATACTACCAATGATTAAAAGCCAAAATTCATTTTATTTTTTGGAAGATGGTTAAACTAATTTTAGAAGATAAAATAACACAAGAGACCAATGATAGCTATAAATGTTTTATCAATAATTCAACATACTTCCAATAGATCACGTAATTATTGTAGTCACTGAAAAATTTAATACACATAAATGAACATTACAAAAAAGGAAGGCAATTATATTATCTTTTAAAAGTAATCGTGATTTCTTTACATCTAATTATTTTTTCTCTCTACAAAAACAATTTTTTTATTTTTTGATTTGGGAAAAGGAAGACGTGTTATTATCAATCAACTTTGAAAATAATGCCTCCTAATTGAAATACTATTGAATATACGTTAATGGCTTTAGGAAAGGCAAAAAGTAGGGAATAGGGACAAGTCAAGATCATTGCATTGAGTTTGCAATTCACGTCTTCATGTAAATTCGCTGGCACGATTAAGTTGCAAGCCTTGTTGACTGCAAATAGTCGCTGCTTCAAACCTAAGTCATGATTCATTTTCCTTTTTTTTTAATCACATGTATCGTCTATTTTATTGTTTGAAATTAATTTTATTCGGATAAAAAATAATAAACAATAAAATCTCCTAACAATGACACTTTAGAATTAGAATCATGTGCAAATGCTTGAAAAAAAACTCACTTTTATTTTTTTCAATCACTTGTTGATTGTTTCTTTCTTTGTACAGATGGTTTTCTCCTCTATTTGTAGTAGATTTTTTCTGAAAAATCTCGGTACCCAGAAATGGAAAATGAAGTGTAAAACAGAGACCAAGTCAATTGTAATTGCTGTTTCTTGCGAAGACCACAAATAATGTAGACACTCTTATGTTATACATGGTTGAAAATGCTGAGGAATCTTTTTTGTTGCTCTAGTACGTGGCATCATGCTGTCCCCATATTGCATTTGTTGCTTGCTAGGGTTTCATTATGAATTCTTTTATTCCTTTGAAATACTCCTAATTGTATTTTTTCCTTTTGGACAGTCCTTAACCTACCCTTTATTTTCAATTAGAAAAAAAATATATAGAAAAAAACAAGATGATCAACGCGTGAATTCTTCAGTTTTCTTCTACAAATTGTATATATCACTATCATAGTATTGTTGTGTTCCACTTCAATGTACCGTTTTAATAGTTTTTTATAGGTAAATGTATAAATTTGAAATATATAGTAACTTTCTTTTGTCAAAAATATCTATTGACTTTATATATATTTTATATGTTTGAGAACGAAGACAAAAACATTACACATTAAACACTTTGTAATGATAAAAACTAACTATAGTTTGTACATTTGAAGATTTATGATTCGAACAAAAATACTTCAGTTTATCATAGAAAAGAATTTTTTTTATATACAATAGAAATCATAACCTAAAAAAGATATAAGTGTTAGTATTCAAACCCAAATTTACTAAAAATCATTTTTTAGAAAAATTACTATAATCTAAACTAAACACCGAATTCAATCATACAAAAGATTTAGCCTAATCTTAATTTATTTAAATTTTTTTAAGTGGAAGATACAAGAGCTGATATATTAGAAACAGTCAGCCCAAGTCCACTTACTACACTAATGCTGCGCTTGGCGCAACTGAAAATTGAAAGGAAAGAAAGTTAAGGAGAGAAAAGTGGAAGGAAAAAAATTTTTTAGATTGTTTGATACAACAGAAAGGGAGAAGTAAAGAAAAAGTGAGAGAAGACTATTTTCAGCTCTTCAAACAAAATCAATCCGTCCAAATTGGACAGAAAAAGGAAAAGAAAATGGAAGCTTGTAAGTAAATTAATTGAAAAGACAAAATTGACTCTAATAAAACTTAAAATTATCAACTTCTTTCCCTTTGTTTTTTTCAAATCTTTCACACCACTCTCTCCTAATCTCTCCTATTGTCATTTGAGCACCGTTTGAGTCATCTTTTGCATTGGGCTAGGTGATTAGTGCTTGGCTTGGACTCTAGAGATCCTTTGCTTTTCCATTTCTTTCTAATTATATAGGTATAATCAAATCTCATCCTTATTTTATCATGCTTTATTTCTTCATCACGATCAAAGTATCCATTTGCACAAACTCTATATTTACATCTAATCAGTTATCGATGATGACGTGCTGAAGCCACGTGAAAAGAAAAGGTGAATGAAATTAATCACTACTTTTCAAGATTTTAAAATCTTTTTGGACGCTCTATTATTATTGACCAACTATTTTGTTGGGTTTAATTGATTGAATTGAATTTATTCATTTATGATGACTTGATTAGCAACATAAAGAGGTTGTTCAATGTTAAACAAGTGGTTTTGCTTTTTTAGTTGTGTATGTGGATGGGTGGCTGGGGTGTGGGGCTAGGTTCACGCTTTCTCCTCACAGGTTGACTATATACAGGTTAAAAGCATCTAAATCATACTTCTTGTTTTAAAACTTGGGTAGTTGGATGGATAAATATAGTTTTAGAATCTTGTCTCCCATTGTTAGTTCTCTTTTCATGTTTAAGCTAAGCTATATATTAATTTCTTTATTAGGCTTTGCCTCCCTATTAGGTTATGAAAATCCAAACATTTACTATTGTTAGAATATTATGGAAATAAAGTTAGTTACTTATTTGATGCAATATATTATTTTTTATTGGCATCCTTATTTGCATGAAAATGATATTATTATTATTTTTTTAATAAAAAGTGAAATGATATGCTTTGGAAATCCTTGCATGGGGACAATTAGGGGAATGGAAAGTAGGGACCATATATATAAAAAAATTAATTTGAAGGGATAATAAATTTTGAAATTGCCTTGTTTTGGTTTATGCATCAAATTTATTTACATATTTGTGGAAAAGAGACTTCGCTAGATATGATGATAATAGGCATGGTAAACGAGATGTACCTAACCATTTTTCTTTCCTGCTATAACAATTTGTTAATCAAGTGTATCAATTTTATCTTCTTTTCGATATTCAAGTACTTGTTAAAGATTAAACAAATGGTTGTGATGCTGAAGCTGTAGCTATCTCAATTTCCAAAATGTTGGATTAGTAACATTTTTTGTGTTAATGATGTTAAACAGTGACTTATAAACTTTCATGATATTATCTTTTAAAAGTAAGCGTAATTTCTTTACATCTAATTATTTTTTCTCTCTATAAAAACAATTTTTTTATTTTTTGATTTGGGAAAAGGAAGACGTGTTATTATCAATCAACTTTGAAAATAATGCCTCCTAATTGAAATACTATTGAATATACGTTAATGGCTTTAGGAAAGGCAAAAAGTAGGGAATAGGGATAAGTCAAGATCATTGCATTGAGTTTGCAATGTTGAATTATCTCACTAATGTGGATTAATTAAGTGTAATTAATATCATATAAATTAATTGGTAGTATATTCTGTCTATAGTGTGACAATATATATATACGTAATATATTTATATTATACATGTATTTATCCTTAATGGGACGGATATAATACATTATTTATAATATAGGGGGTCCCTGCCCATGGCACTTATATATAGGCAACAGTATGGCCCATTGGTACTGTAGCTCATTTGGCTAAATGTGAACATGGGCAGTCTCCCCTATTCTCTCCCGTTCTCACCTTTCTCACCATCATTTTCTTCACCTTGGCAGCTCTACCAGGATCGGCGGAGCACCGGCGTCATCCCTTCTCCATGGCAGTGGCGAGATTGGCGTTAATGGCAGAGAAATGGTGGGTATTTTGCATACCCACAAAAGGTTAGATTTCTTTCAAATTTATTGTGCTAATAGGCTTTGTGGACGATTTGGTTCCAACAATTGGCATCAGAGCTCGTCCACAATAAAGCCATTAGCCATTTTTTTGAAGAAAAATGAAATTTATGGATTTTTTATGTTTTTGGGTATTTTCGGATTTAAGCAATACCCATAAGATTTATGCTTATTTAAGCCAAAATAATATCATATATTGATTGAGGATGATTTGTTGTTGAAAATGCCATGAAAACGAAGTGAAATGGGGTTGTGTAGAGTAAGAAATGGTCCAAAAACCGATCGGGTCGAATAAAACCCGTTTTCTGAAAATTTTGCCCGTTTTCGAGCGAAGAAGAAGGTTGGCACGCGCCCGACAGCGCCTTTAAGGCGCCAGGTCTTGGTGATGCGGGCGCGTGCCTGACACGTGCCCGCCTCTGAAATTAAAAAAAAAAATTAAATTTTCCAACCATTTTCGGTTGGATTTTTGGGCCCCAAATTTTTTTTCTTTTCTGGGCCGTTTTGCACCCATTTGGCATTTTGTTTGGCCCGTTTTCTTGGGCCAATTTTGGGCAGTTTTTGTTTAGTTTGGGTCAATTTTTTGTTATTTAGGGAATTATTGTTTATTTATTTATTCTTTGGGCCATTTTGTTTTATTTAATTAAGTCTTGAAATTTATTTAATTAGGCATTAATGTTTTAATTAATTTTGATCAAAATTAATTTTGTTTTATTATGGGCATAATTATTTAATTATTTTAATGATCGGCCATTTGGTATAACATTAATTTTGGGCAATTTAATTAATTAAGTTTTAGGCCATTTTGCTTAATTAATTTAGGGCCATTTTGGTTGATTAATTTTATTTGGTATTAAATTTGAATTAATTAGTGACTATTTTGCATAATTAATTAATAGGTCATTTTGGATTAAAGTTTAATTGGCTATTTTGATTAATTAATTATGGGTCATATAATTATTTATTTATTTATTTATTTTGACAATTTTGGATATTTAATAGCCATAATTAGTTATTAAGCCCAAAAATTAATGTGATATAAGTGAATTTTTTGGAGAAATTAATTTTGGAGTAATTTCTAGAAATTTAATTACTCATTTATTTCATAATTCACTTAATTTTGAAATATATATATATTTATGCCCATAAATTACTTATATTTGGCCTAATTAAATAAGTTTAGATAAATTATTTGGGTATTTTGTTGAGCCATTTTGGATTATGGTTTATCCATTCAGTTAATAATTTATTTAAATAAATAAACTCTCTAAAAATAATATTGCCTTATTATTTGAATATTCACATTTATATGAAATTAATTTAATTAATTAATGTTGGGCCTAAAATTACTACATATGCTTCAAGAATTGCATATTTTGGATGTAGTAAATTCTGGTCAATGAATTTTATGAATATTCTTAAAATTCTAAATCATTAATTGAAGTGACTAGTACTTGCCTGTCGCAGGAATAGTCATGAAGATTTTTGACGATTTATTCTGATAATTTTAAGGATATAATAATAAGGCAATGCATAGTGATAGTTGCAGTTGCATAATTTACTAAGGTCTTTAGAAGTGGCTAGTCTCTCCCTGTCGGATTGTTAGTTGCTTTTAGAGATGCTTGGGACTGAGAGGATTCTGGTTGGGATATGACACGGTCTTCCTACCCTGTCGGTGGGCGATCATTGAGGTTGTATTCAACTAGTTTTGTCTTATCTTCTGTAGTGTATTGTGGAATAAAATTGATATTTATTAAGTTATTCCACTAGCCTCCATATTGTGCAACTATCACATATAAAATCTCTATTAGGATCAAATTAGATAGATAGTATGAATTATTCTCTACGGTTAGGGATATATATTAAACTATGAAGTAGTCCCGAGAACCGATCTATCTTCTATACCCAAAATGTGAGCCCTTTGAGGACAAAATATTTGAAATTTAGGAACACTCAAGTAAGAATCCTCTGATTATAAGGACATGTCATTAATGAGCATATCAGAGAAAGTGTTCCAATTAATGAAAACCAAGAAGTATTTATGGATGCCATTAGAAAATAGTTCGCATAAGATGGATAAAGGCTGCTATAGGATTTTGATTCCATATATGGCAAATTCAGTACTACTTCCTTTTGGGATGGAGAATTGGAGATCTTCAAGTTTTACAGATCTCATCTAATGCAGAAGAAAGTATGACATTTTAATATCAAAATTGATATTGTCATTCAAGAGTGGAAGATCTTTCAGGTTAACAGATCTCATTCAGCTATAATGATGACATATGTCAATATTACTGCCAAAAGGAAATATTATTAAGAGGTCTCAATAAAAGGTCATTTTTAGAAGAAGAAATTTATCAAGTCTACTTCCCATTCTGGTTCAACCAACACCTTTTAATATCAATGTGTGCCACTTCTGTAATAATCCTGGGCACAAGAGGATAGATTGTAAGAGTCCTCTAGATTGGGATGTGTAAAAAGGCATTCTGTTAGCCTTTTTCATTTTGAATCCAATTTAGAAGATATTTGGTGTTTGGATACCGGTGCTATTATTGATAAAGACATAAGCAACCAGAGATAGAATAAGGGAAAATTGTTGTGAATTGGGGTTATAGAGTTAGAATCCATATTGAAAATATAGCCAGATTGTTGTTACATTTTGAAGACAATTTTGGAACTACTGTCAGTTTATACTTTTCATTTCGATAACAGAAAAGTATTTCTAATTAGTAACAACATATATATATTGATTCTGGAGTTTTGCGTGATGGATACACAGTGGACTTGTACCCCAATATTTGGGCAAATTTTCTTCAATAGTGAATGATGTGACTGTAGATTTTGATTATAATAGGATAGATAAGAAATCTATTAAGTTGTGGCATGGGTTAGGGATATTTTGAGGCACATGAAGAGATTGTATTAAGGGATATCTTGCTGCTAATATTAAGGACATGATTAGTAGATATTGAAATAATTAGGAACTTATGTATACCGACATTTGTAGATCATTTTCACATATTGTATTTAGTGGATATAAGTGTTTCATCACTTTACTAACGACCATTTCGATGTAGGTCATATGGAGTAATAGATATGATCTTATAGAGGCCTTAGGCATTCTGATTAATTCCGCTGCGCTGCTTAAGGCAATGATCAGACAATAGTGATGAATATCATGTTCGGTATAATGAAGCTAGGCGAAATCATATACCGGTTTTCAGTTAAGTGCACTATAAGATTATGTATTGACGCCTAGTGTACGGTGCTTGGAATATTGAAACAGAATGAGATTACAGTTGCAGTCAATCGTACATTCTGATCTTGTACGATTTATGTTAATCACTCCAAATCTTTAAAATTCGAGTGGAGTGAAATTAAAAACTGCAATTCACATTCAAAGTTGATCTGCAAGCAAGATCAGTTCCTAAATGCATCCCAAGTTATAGTCAGACATTAAGCCGATTTTGTGCTGTTTCCTGTGTTTAGGGTTATAAGGTAAGGCAAAAGAGCTATAACCCATAGTCAAGAAAACTTGACAAGAAAACTATCAGCGGCAAGTTTGTTGGCTTTTATATCGGCTAGAAAGATTCTAGATTTCATTTCTCGTTGTGTGACATTAGAATCATTAAGTCTGACAATGCAATCTATTTAGTGGATGACTTAAAGAGTGGGAGTTGTGAACTCCACAAAGTCATTATTAAGATACATTTTGTTGTGTCATTCCCATATATGCGTTATCTTTTGATGATGAAAAGCCACAACCAAAGGAAATGATTGATCTCAATACCATATTTTGAACCTGCATATGACTTTACAGAGGAACATGAATGTAAGATTCATGTGTCTTCTAATTCTGATGTTTGTCAGGAGACTATACTGATTCGAACTCTTAGAGTTGAATATTAGTCACGCAGGATGTGTAAGCATCTATGTTGCACAAAGATGCATGGGATATATTTCTGTTGTCACATCATTGTATACCAAGTGAAACCCTAAAGATCAGGCTAAAAATTTTAAAGCTAAATTTTGCCAAGGCTTTAAATAAAGCAACCTAAAAGTTTGTAGTTCCTAAGGTTGAACATACAGTTTGCGAACTTAAGGAGTTCATTTGCGAACATTGAAAGGCATCAAGATTGTAATATATAAAGAATGAGATTGTCACTTTAAGGAGAACACATTTGATAATTGGATCCATTATAAGGTCAGTGGGAGTTATGTGCTTATTGTGCTCTAAGTGATGATGTCAAATAGCAGCCTATAGCATTGACCTATTGTATGAGACATTCCATGTCGTCATGTCACTTCAGGATGAAGAATCTAAGTGAGGCTCTATTTTTTTAAGGATTGAGATTCTTCATGACATATCAATAGGCATACATTATTGGTCTCATAGAACCTACATTGAGTGTTGAGTAGGTTTATTGTATGTTGTTCTCCTAATAAAACATCATTTAGTGAAAAGTGACATATTGTGAAAATCTCAAAGTCCTCAAGATGATGATGAAAGAGCTCATATCGAGTGTGATGTATGCCTTATTGTGGGTAATCTGTGTATGCTCAAGTTTATACACATTTGGATATTGTGTATGTTATAGGTGTATTTCAGAGATACTTGAGCGATCCTGTAATAGAGAACTGGAAGCTATAAAGAGAGTATTTGGATATTGATAAATCTGACATTTTGAGTTTGGTCAGATATTCTGATGTTAATTTTGCAAGCAATCCAGATATTGAAAATTATTTTAGTTATATATTTGTGACATAAAGGAGCTGTGTTTTGGAAAGTATAAGGTAAACACTTACAGCATCTTTGATTGTGGAGGCTAAATATGTAGTATGTTGTAAAGCTACATGATGGGCCATTTGGGCTGCAGAATTTCATCTCAGGGCTGGTTTTCTGTGGTTGCCATTTCGAAGTCCTGGAGATGTACTGTGGTAATGTTGCAGCAAGTATTTTCCCTCTCTCAAAATAGTAGGAGTTCCTCACACTCTAAATATTTAGATATCATCATTCGATTTTGTTAGAGAGAAAATAATGGAATCCATTACCTGATTGGATTATAGAGCACATGTTTTAAAAGAGCTCATTCTGTCTAACTGAAAGTTTGGCTGCTAAAGTGCTTTGACGACATAGCACTTACATGAGGCATATTGAGCCATTGCTGTATTAAGTGAGTGGGAGCTCTGTATAATGAAATCAGTTATAACTGTATTAATGGATTCCTACTTGCCATATATGCATATTTTGTTTGCGCGCATTTTGATGAATATGGCATTTTGTTGGATGAGATATTCGGTATTAGTCTCATATGCTTCTATTGAAGATAGGCATCATTCAGTTTAGATGCATGGACCTAATGGAAATGGATATTGATTTTGTTTTCATATCATTTCCATTTCACACTAATACTACTATTTTTTGTTGCAGTCTTTATAAGTTTACGCATTTGTACACTGTCGGTATGATGCATTTTGAAGCTTATAAAAGGCTTCTTGTTGTTAAAGCATGTATGAGCCTACACATTTGTACCCTTTCGGTACAATGTATTTGGAGGGCTTATGAATACATATTGATATTATATGATATTTTCGTTAATTAACTTAATTGTCCAAGTGGGAGAATGTTGAATTATCTCAATAATGTGGATTAATTAAGTGTAATTAATATCATATAAATTAATTGGTAGTATATTCTGTCTATAGTGTGTGTCGTAACGGCTTCGCGCTCGACGATTTTGAAAAAGGCGTTTAAAAACAAAAATGGAGTCGCCACCAATCTTTTTTGACTAGGTGTGATTGGCCACCTAAAAATATTTATCTTTTTAACAAAATCTCAAAATTAATTAAGTTTTATTAAAAAGACAATTTGGGTCTACGAAAACAAAATTTGGGTTCGGGGGTACGGTTACGCGTGGGGAAGGATTAGCACCCCCACGACGCCCGTTAAAAACGGTACCATAATAATCATGTGTTATCCTTTAATTTTAATAAAATGGTCTTGAATTAATATTTAAAAATAATTCTTATTTCATTGCAATCAATTTTATTCTTAATCATTTATTAAAATCATTCTTTTTTATTTTGAAAAAATGTTAGATTTTATTTATCGAAAGTAAATGTGAATCCTTTTGTATTGAAAAAATTTAAATCAAATATCCCAATACTCTGGTAACATTTGAAATAATTTTCCTCACCTAGAGATTTCTTAAGAATCACTACTTGTGAGTTCTATAGAATCTCATCGTTGGAAGATTCACACTCGCTTCAAAACTATTATGAATGCACATGATGCAAGCAGATAAAAATGATGCAAATGAATTTTTTAATTTTGTATATAAATATTTCTTTATTTATTTTAAATAAAAATTTCTATTATTGAAAAATTGCACTAAGTATCCCAATACTCTGGTAACACTTAGTGAACTTCTCTCACCTAGGGATCAGTTAAGAAATCACTACTTGTGAGTTTCATAACATCCCATCATCGGAATTCATTTAATTAAATTTAATTTTTATCATTAACTTCCTTTTTCAATTTTCTTTTTTTAAAAACTTATTTATTTTTATTTTTAATAAAAAAATAAATTATTGAAAAATCATACTAAATATCCCAATACTCTGGTAACATTTAGTACGACTCTTCTCACCTAAGGATCAGTCAAGAAATCACTACTTGTGAGTTTCATGACATCCCATCATCGGACTTTAATTAAATTGGTATAAAATTTATTATTGAAAAATTATTTTTAACAAAAATCAAATTATTGAAAAATCATACTAAATATTCCAATACTTTTGGCAACATCTAGTACGACTCTTCTCACCTAGGGATCAGCTAGGAATCACTACTTGTGACTTCCGTAGCATCCCATCATCGGACATTTATTAATTAAATTTGAAATTTATTATTATTTTTTTCTATTTTCTTTTAAAAACTTATTTATTTTCATTTTTAATAAAAATTTAAATTTATTGAAAAATCATACTAAATATTCCAATACTTTTGGCAACAATTAGTAGGATTTCTCTCACCTAGGGATCAGCTAGGAATCACTACTTGTGACTTCCGTAGCATCCCATCATAGGACATTCATTTAATTAAATTTCAATTTTATTATTAATTAAAAAACTTATTGATTTATTTTTTAACAAAAATTTAAATTATTGAAAAATCATACTAAATATCCCAATATTCTGGTAACATTTAGCACGACTCTTCTCACCTAGGGATCAGTCAAGAAATCACTACTTGTGAGTTTCATGACATCCCATCATTGGGCAAATATTTAATTAAATTTAAAATTTATTATTAATTTTCTTTTAAAAACTTATTTTTTTCATTTTTAATAAAAATTTTTAAATTTATTGAAAAATCATACTAAATATTCCAATACTTTTGGCAACAATTAGTAGGATTTCTCTCACCTAGGGATCAGCTAGGAATCACTACTTGTGACTTCCGTAGCATCCCATCATAGGACATTGTTTAATTGAATTTAGATTTTATTATTATGCTCAAATTTAAATTTCATTATTTTTATTATTTTCATATATATATATTTTTAAATATGTTTTCTAATCAATGATAATAATTAATGAAAATGCAAAATAAAGAAAAATTTTTCAAAAGCTTTTATTTCACAAGATGCAATAATAATAATAATAATAACAATAACAATAATAATAACAATAACAATAATAATAATGATAATAATAATAAAAATAATAATAATAATAATAATAATAATAATAATAATAATAATAATAATAAATAAATAAATAAATAAAACATAATAATAATAATAATAATAATAATAATAATAATAATAATAATAATAATAATAACAAAACGGGACAAAATTAGGTGTCAACAGCTGCCCCTCTTTGCTCATTGCTGAGGATCAGGAATAGAGCAAAGACAATAGACACTAATTTTGTCCGACTTATGACCTGATTTTTTTTCTTTCTCTCTCTCTTTTTTTTTAAAGGTGTTCCTCTTACAACAGAAGCAATGAAACTTTAAAATTCTTCTTGAAATGTGCTCCTCTTGCAGTAGAGGCAATGAAATTTTAAATTTTTTTTTCTGAAAAGTGCTACTCTTGCAGCAGAGGCAATGAGACTTTAAAATTTTTTCTTTGAAAAGTGCTCCTCTTGTAGCAGAGGCAATGAGACTTTAAAGTTTTTCTTTCTTTTGAAATGTGCTCCCCTTGCAGCAGAGGCGAAGAAACTTTAAATTTCTTTTTGAAATGTGCTCCTCTTGCAGCAGAGGCAATGAAACTTTAAATTTCTTTTTGAAATGTGCTCCTCTTACCACAGAGGCAATGAAACTTAAAATTTCTTTTTGAAATGTGCTCCTCTTACAGCAGAGGCAATGAAACTTAAAATTGAAAGATTTCACATTCAAAGATCTAAGATTCGGAGATTCACATCCGAAATTTTGATTTGGAGATTCACATCCAAAAATTTTATTTGGAGATTCACATCCGAATTTTGATTTTGAATTCAGAGATTCACACCTGAAATGTTTGATTTTGTTTCGGAGATTCACATCCGAAAAGTTTGACTTAGAATTTGATTTGGAGATTCACATCCAGAAAGTTTGACTTGGAGATTCGCATCCAATATTTTAACTTGGAATTCAGAGATTCACACATGAAATTTTTGATTTGGAGATTCACATCCAAAATTTTAACTCGGAGATTCACATCCGAAAATTTGACTCGGAGATTCACATTAGAATTTTAACTTGGAGATTCACATCCAATATTTTGATTCGGAGATTCACATCCGAAATTTTAACTTGGAATTCAGAGATTCACACCTGGAATTTTTGATTTGGAGATTCACATCCAAAATTTTAACTCGGAGATTCACATCCGAAAATTTGACTTGGAGATTCACATCCAGAATTTTAACTTGGAGATTCACATCCAATATTTTGATTCGGAGATTCACATCCGATATTTTAACTTGGAATTCACATCCAAAACTTTACTTAGGGATCACACCCAAAATTTTAATTTAGGGATTCACACCGAAACTTTTAATTTAGGGATTCACACCCAAAATTTTAATTCGTAATTCAGAGATTCACACCTGAAATTTGATTTGGAGATTCACACCCAAAAAATTAACTTATAATTCAGAGATTCACACCTGAAATTTGATTTGGAGATTCACACCCAAAAATTTGATTTAGGGATTCACACCCAAAAATTTGATTTAGGGATTCACACCCAAAATTTTAATTCGTAATTCAGAGATTCACACCTGAAATTTGATTTGGAGATTCACACCCAAAAATTTGACTTAGGGATTCACACCCAAAAATTTGACTTGGAGATTCACATCCAAAATTTTAAGTTGGAGATTCACATCCAAAATTTGATTCGGAGATTCACACCCGAAATTTGATTTGAATTGGAGTTTCACATCCAAATATTCAGCTTCTTGCTTAAAATTTTCTGAATTGGAGATTCATATCTAAAAATTTAGTTTCTTGATGCATCATCCTTTTAAAACTTTTTACTTTAAAAATCTTATTATCTTATCCTAAAATTTTCAGAATCCTGCTTCCTTTCTTTGTCTTGTGTTTTGCCCATTCTTTGATTGAAAATGTACAAATCTTGTTCCTTAAAGGTGAAATTTTCATTTGTTTTTTTTTTGAATGTATGTGATGGATGCAATGCAAATGTCGAGAAATAAGAAAAAAGAAAGAGAAAGAAAAAGATAAGGAAAAAAAAATCAAAAGTTGCAGTAACAAGGTTCATAAGACCACCATCCTCACCTTTTTTTTGAATCTTTTCAAAACATAAGCTTCTGTACATCCACTAATTCCACGAAACACCATTAATTCTTGGTTATTCTTCACCACTTGATCATACATTCATATTTCTTAGGCGCACTTGTAAACCTTCCCATGGTTCTCATCTTTTCCTTCTTTGCCTCATATCATTTTCGACTTTCCTCTTTTGTAATGCATCGGGCTTTCACAAATATTGTCAATTATTTATTTATCGTCATTTCAATTTCATAACAGATGTAATGCCATCACATTTCTTTCAATAATCATGAGTATGCAGATTGGTAGAAAGTTGAAGGGAAGACATTTATGATGAAGTAAACGAGAACAAATTTAACCAAGAATAATAGATAATTTCCAGAGGTCAAGGGAAGGTAACAATATCTAAACAATGAATATTCAATCAATCTTGATGAACTAATCTAAGATTTTTCCCAAAATTCTATTTGATTGACATTCTAATCATTTTGGTTACATCAATGCTTTGCCCCCCACTTCATGAAATCTTCGAACAGTATTGGTTTCCCTTATAAAAAGGCTATCTTCTTGAGATTTTAGCCAAATCTTCCATTCTTCTTTTAACTCAAATCGCCCTTTCGGGTTTTCAACTTGAGCCCCTTCTTATTCTCCTTATTTTCTTTTCTCTTCTCTTTTTTTTTTTATTTTAGCTTTTTCTTTTTCTTTTTTTATTTTTTATTTTATCACTTTTCTTTTTACATTTTCATTCTTCTTCAAGAACCATACTTTTTTTATAATCAACACACTTATCGGGCTCAAAATCATGAACTTTAACATATCTAGGCTCAATATATGATTCCTTAACTCAAGCATTCAAGTTCGATCAAAATGGACTTTTAAGGTACGTAATGTAGGCCGGGTTTTGAGGTTCTGAAAGAATGGATAATAAGGCCCAAAATACGTGTTTCAAGGGTTTCAAGCCATAGGATCATTTTTCATCATTTTAAGAACTTTAGCATTCTACCCCATTCTTTGTTTATTCTTCTTTGGTTTCTCGTTTCCCTTTCCATTCTTTTTCGTTCATATCTTTTTCTTTTGATTCACTCTTTTCCTCATTTCTCTTTTATTTTTTTTTTACTTTTTTTTTTGAGGAATTCCAGCATGAAGATATCTTTTTCTTTACCTTGCCCCTAGATTTCTAATGACTTGAAAGTTTTTCGTTGGCAAATCTTACTTCATTTTTCTCAATTTTGCCCCCCAATGTGGAGGGTGATCCTTGGCAGGTTTCTTTAAAAAACATATATAACTATGAGGCTCAAAAGGGGTAATAATGGATAATTTTTCTCATATGTGAAGGGTAAACAAAGATGGCCATTTCTCATTTCAAACGTAAATACTTTTATCAAAGAATTATTTATTGAGCCAACATAATCTTATGGAAAATCTACTATTAAATTGCGCATCAATTCTGAATTTCCTTATGTACACTTCATCTATCGACTTCAACATTCCCATCGATCACGGGGGACAAAATTGTCAATACAAATAGAATTTTAAAGTTTTATCCCAGATTATTATCATAATCAACTTCATATTCATCATTTAACAACAAAATTGGGCAAAGAATGGAAATTAATCAAAAAATGGTAAAATATAGGCAAATGCACAAAAAACATAAGATTTCGAAGGAGAGAGAAAAATGTAATGAAAATGCATCAGTTACTCCGTTAAAATGACGAAAAATAAATGAAGTCAATACACAAAAAGCGCTTTTCAGTTCATGAGCATTACAAAAAGAAACAGCTTTATACCATCATGAATGACCAACCAAAAAGTCTTCTTTTGCAATCATACTGCAGCATGGTTAACCCGTCCCTTCCTTTGTCCCAAAATCCAACAAACCAGATCTAATCAAACTTTGCACCTTGTGCTTGAAAGCGGGGCAACTTTCTATCGAATGACCCATATTTCCACTATGATAGTCACACTGAGCATTTGGGTCATACCACTCTGGATATGGAGGTTCCAAAGGCTTTAATTGGACTGGGGTAACAAGTTGGTTCTCGAGAAGGTATTGAAATACTTCAGTGTAGGACCAAGGAATCGGATCAATGTCGATTCTCCTCCGTTTGTTTCGGGATCCTCTTTGGTTACTTTGGGTAGGCATAGGTGTTTGGAGACCTATTTGCCAACTAGATTGGGGGATTGGCTGACGGGTATTCAGGCTTGGAGAGATATGATTTATGGTGGGGTAATGGGTGTGGTACATTGGATAAGGATGATATGGAGCAAAGTCTCCCACATGTTGCCCCTCATAATTCATAGCATGAACATCTCCTCCATTCCCCGATGTATCACCTTTTCTTGAATTCATGGCATCGTCTCCTACAAGCTTGCCACTGTTGATTGCATTATCTATTATTTCACCAGAGATCACCATATCCGCAAAATTCTTTGTAGCATTTCCAACCATCATTTCATAAAATGGTGCTGGGAGTGTGTTGACAAACAAGATGGCGGTTTCTTTCTCTGTGAGGGGTGGTTGAACTTGGGCAGCTACATCCCTCCACCTTTGAGCATATTCTCTAAAGCTCTCCTCATGTTTCTTCCTCATGCCCTGTAAGGACAGACGGTCTGGTGCTAAATCTTCAATGTGCTTGTATTGAGTGATAAATGCTCGAGCCAATTCTTTCCATGAGCGGATATGGGCTCGGTCTAGTTGGGTGTACCACCTGGCAGCTGATCCGGTAAGACTGTCTTGAAAAATATGCACCAATAATTCATCATTCTGAGCATAAGCAGCCATTTTCTGACAGTACATCTTGATATGAGTTGCCGGGCATTTGGTCCCATCATACTTTTCAAAATCTGGAACTTTGAACTTTGGTGGGATAACTACACCCGGTACCAAACAGAGCTCGCTTGCCTCCAGAGAACCATATGAATCCATCCCTTCGATAGCTCGTAACCTTTCTTCAAGGATATCTAACTTTGTTTGAGGCTCTAAATTCTCTTTCATTGTTGATACACCCATCTTCAATTTCTCTTGTTCTCTAGAATTATCCGAATCATGGACATAGATTGGGTCTGATGGGTTCCTCCTGGGGTTTGGAATGTCGTGCCTCGAAAATGGCATATGCTGTGAAGTATGGACTTGAGTAGTTACTCCCTGTGCTGGTTCCTTCCCTTTACTCATTTTAGTCATCATCTCCATCATTGCAGCCAATTGCCCCTTCATCTCTTCTTGCGCCTTTTCTATTTTCTCCATTCGGCTAGCCTGTCCTTCTTCCATGGTCTAAGCTTGTAAGAGTCCTGAATTACTTTGTAATCTTTGGTGGTCGAGAAGCCTTGAACCTTATTACCACAATTTTCTAATTAGAAAAAACCTTATCTTATTTCTTTCAAAATTTTGGAACAAACAAAATTTTCTTTTTCTTCTTTTTTTTTTTCAAAAAATGAAGAGTATTGACATATTTACTGAAGTATAACAAGTGTATGATGTGAATTTTATGAAAATCATGTTATTTGTATATGTATGCAAACGACATGCATGACAAAATCTATGAAATAGAACAATTTTTCTCCCTTTTTTTTTTTGCTTGCTCTCTCTTTCTTTTTTCGTTTTTTTTTTTGGTTAGTTTGCATAACTTTCTTGATTTTACATGTTGGGTATTTAGGTCTTCACTTTAACTAAATCTTAGGGAGGAATAATTTCAATGAAAATAATCAATCAATAACATCTGTGCATAAATTTGATAGAAAAGAAAATTGAAAGAATAAACAAATTCAAAATTGTAAAAGACTTAGTCTAGTTTCTCAAAGACTTATCTACGAAATGTGATGCAACAATGCAAAATGCATACCAAAGTTCAAACTAAAATTTGCCCCTTACTTAACACATTCACTTATTAACTTAAGATGTCAAGTCTGAAACAAGTAAGAGAAGTTAAAGAGTAATCTTAAACCATATCAAAATTGTTTCAAAAACTCTTCCTCTTCTTTTTTCCTTTGTTTTTTTTTTAAAAAACTTTCTATGAGAAAGAACATATTCTTTTTTTTTTATGAAATGCAATGTAAAATATTTAAGACATGACACACTAACAAGGCATGATGAAGGACATGGTCAAACAAAATGCAATTTATGCAAAATGCAATTACAATGAAGATCAAATTCTATTTTATTTCACCTAACCTTCATGATTCTAAAATGCACATGACATAATTATCAATATATGTATACACAATGATGATGAAATGAATTAAAATGATATATGTCCCTAACATGTTCGAGAAAAACGAATATTTGTATTCACAATACCTAGACACTAATCTTATTATTCCTTAATCCAATCATGCAAGAAAGATGGAATTCCTAACTAAACCTGAGCATTCTTCTTCATTTTTCTAGAAATAATTTTTCTCTGATCACCAAACAAATTTTTTCATTTTCTATTTTTTTTTCTAAAAAATAAAATTCACATTCCCTATTCTATTCTTTTTTTTTCAAAAATTGATTTTATTTCATTTTTATTCCAAATCCAATTATTTTTTTTTTGAATTCTTTTCCAATAAATTCAAGGATAATTTTGTTGACATCCTTTTTTTTATTATTTAACCAAGTGTTTTGCAATGAGATAATCAAGAAAAGGAAAGAAAAACAATTTTTTAAGCCCCCCCCCCTTTTTTTTTTGGAGCATTTTTAAACTCTCATTAAAATTCCTACACAATCCAAAATTTTTTTTTGTCAACTCATTCTTTGAAAATTCTATACAGGAAAGTCAATTATTCATCTCTCCTTTTTTTTTTTGACTTCAAAAAGAAAGAAAGAAAAATTTCATTCATTCTTTCATTTTATTCTAACTCATTTTTGAAGAGATATTAATTCATTTCCTACTCAAAATCCCTTTCACTTTTATTTTTATGTCTTTATTTTAAGAACATTTTCCAAGAATAATAAAGAATAAAGAATTTGTTTTTTTTTAAAAAAAATTAAAAAAAACTTAATTGAATTTCTTCTTATTATTTTTAGTGAAAAGAGACATTTTTTTTTAACAAATTTTCCATCTTTTTGTTGTAAAAAGAAAAGTTTATCCACATTTTATCATTTCATATTTTTATTTTAAAGAAAGAAAAATAAAAGAAATTAAAACCCTTATTTTTTTGTATATAAACATCTTATAACTAAATATACATAAAACTTCTTTTTCTTCCTCTTGTTTTGGAGAATGTACTTTTATTAGTTCCTATTTTAATGAACCTATTTTCAAAACAAAATTCCCCTTTAAAAAAGGAATAAAGAATTATTTGCATCTTTTTTTTAAAAAAAAGTTACATACTTGTTCTATTATTTTTTATTACCCATTTTTATTTTTTAAAATATAAGTGGATTTTTTTTTGAAAAGATCTTTCGTAAAGAAAATATATTTTTTTCATTTTTATTTTACAAAATTCCCTTTTTTAGAAAAAATCAAAGACTTAAATTATATACAATTCAAATTAAAATCGATTGTACCTTTATTATTGACATGAGAAAATGGGTCGAATTGTGTTCCCTCGTGTCCTAATTTTGGGATAATTTCTACAAAAATTGGACATGGCTCTACCTAAGGCTGGCCTCTTAGGTTTTTCTATATGCTAGGTTGGGATATAAAGATCTAAAGGTTCCCAAATTATACCTCACTGTCATCCACTCTGGACTAGTAAGATTTAATTTGAGTGGGAGTATTTCGCTTGCCATTGCGGAGGTGATTACCTCACGAGAGCAAAGGTACTCTACTCCCTCCTAAGAAGGACAAAACCCGGGTATAGAGCTCATGTTATGCAAATGCAAGTGCAAGTGTGTGAATGAGGGAACATTTATCAAACCACAACCCCTATCCTATAACAATGTATATACAAATATAAAACATAAAATAAATAACATAAAAAATGCAAATGCAAAGAAAATCATTTTCAAAATCCAAGTGAATTAAGTTTAAATATCAATCAAGACTATTAAATTAAAACTTTGGATAACACATGATTAATGCATGGCTTGACCCTCAAAAAGCGTCCCCAGTGGAGTCGCCAAGCTGTCGTAACGGCTTCGCGCTCGACGATTTTGAAAAAGGCGTTTAAAAACAAAAATGGAGTCGCCACCAATCTTTTTTGACTAGGTGTGATTGGCCACCTAAAAATATTTATCTTTTTAACAAAATCTCAAAATTAATTAAGTTTTATTAAAAAGACAATTTGGGTCTGCGAAAACAAAATTTGGGTTCGGGGGTACGGTTACGCGTGGGGAAGGATTAGCACCCCCACGACGCCCGTTAAAAACGGTACCATAATAATCATGTGTTATCCTTTAATTTTAATAAAATGGTCTTGAATTAATATTTAAAAATAATTCTTATTTCATTGCAATCAATTTTATTCTTAATCATTTATTAAAATCATTATTTTTTATTTTGAAAAAATGTTAGATTTTATTTATCGAAAGTAAATGTGAATCCTTTTGTATTGAAAAAATTTAAATCAAATATCCCAATACTCTGGTAACATTTGAAATAATTTTCCTCACCTAGAGATTTCTTAAGAATCACTACTTGTGAGTTCTATAGAATCTCATCGTTGGAAGATTCACACTCGCTTCAAAACTATTATGAATGCACATGATGCAAGCAGATAAAAATGATGCAAATGAATTTTTTAATTTTGTATATAAATATTTCTTTATTTATTTTAAATAAAAATTTCTATTATTGAAAAATTGCACTAAGTATCCCAATACTCTGGTAACACTTAGTGAACTTCTCTCACCTAGGGATCAGTTAAGAAATCACTACTTGTGAGTTTCATAACATCCCATCATCGGAATTCATTTAATTAAATTTAATTTTTATCATTAACTTCCTTTTTCAATTTTCTTTTTTTAAAAACTTATTTATTTTTATTTTTAATAAAAAAAAAATTATTGAAAAATCATACTAAATATCCCAATACTCTGGTAACATTTAGTACGACTCTTCTCACCTAAGGATCAGTCAAGAAATCACTACTTGTGAGTTTCATGACATCCCATCATCGGACTTTAATTAAATTGGTATAAAATTTATTATTGAAAAATTATTTTTAACAAAAATTAAATTATTGAAAAATCATACTAAATATTCCAATACTTTTGGCAACATCTAGTACGACTCTTCTCACCTAGGGATCAGCTAGGAATCACTACTTGTGACTTCCGTAGCATCCCATCATAGGACATTCATTTAATTAAATTTCAATTTTATTATTAATTAAAAAACTTATTGATTTATTTTTTAACAAAAATTTAAATTATTGAAAAATCATACTAAATATCCCAATATTCTGGTAACGTTTAGCACGACTCTTCTCACCTAGGGATCAGTCAAGAAATCACTACTTGTGAGTTTCATGACATCCCATCATCGGGCAAATATTTAATTAAATTTAAAATTTATTATTAATTTTCTTTTAAAAACTTATTTTTTTCATTTTTAATAAAAATTTAAATTTATTGAAAAATCATACTAAAAATTCCAATACTTTTGGCAACAATTAGTAGGATTTCTCTCACCTAGGGATCAGCTAGGAATCACTACTTGTGACTTCCGTAGCATCCCATCATAGGACATTGTTTAATTGAATTTAGATTTTATTATTATGCTCAAATTTAAATTTCATTATTTTTATTATTTTCATATATATATATTTTTAAATATGTTTTCTAATCAATGATAATAATTAATGAAAATGCAAAATAAAGAAAAATTTTTCAAAAGCTTTTATTTCACAAGATGCAATAATAATAATAATAACAATAACAATAATAATAATAATGATAATAATAATAATAATAATAATAATAATAATAATAATAATAATAATAATAAATAAATAAATAAATAAATAAATAAATAAAACATAATAATAATAATAATAATAATAATAATAAAAATAATAATAATAACAAAACGGGACAAAATTAGGTGTCAACAGTGTGACAATATATATACGTAATATATTTATATTATACATGTATTTATCCTTAATGGGACGGATATAATACATTATTTATAATATAGGGGATCCCTGCCCATGGCACTTATATATAGGCAACAGTATGGCCCATTGGTACTGTAGCTCATTTGGCTAAATGTGAACATGGGCAGTCTCCCCTATTCTCTCCCGTTCTCACCTTTCTCACCATCATTTTCTTCACCTTGGCAGCTCTACCAGGACCGGCGGAGCACCGGCGTCATCCCTTCTCCATGGCAGTGGCGAGATTGGCGTTAATGGCAGAGAAATGGTGGGTATTTTGCATACCCACAAAAGGTTAGATTTCTTTCAAATTTATTATGCTAATGGGCTTTGTGGACGATTTGGTTCCAACATGCAATTCACGTCTTCATGTAAATTCGCTGGCATGATTAAGTTGCAAGCCTTGTTGATTGCAAATAGTCGCTGCTTCAAACCTGAGTCATGATTCCTTTTTCTTTTTTTTTTTAATCACATGTATCATTCATTTTATTATTTGAAATTAATTTTGTTCAAATAAAAAATAGTAAATAATAAAATACTCCTAATAATGACGATTTTAAAATTATAATCATGTTCAAATACTTAAAAAAAGATTCACTTTTATTTTTTTTAACTGCTTATTAGTTTTTTCTTTCTTTCCTTGTATGAATTTTCTTCTTGCTTTGTAGAGATGGTTGTCTCCTCTATTTGTAGTTGATTTTTTTCTGAAAAATCTCGGTACCCAGAAATGGAAAATGAAGTGTAAAAAAGAGACCAAGTCAATTGTAATTGCTGTTTCTTGCGAAGACCATAAATAATGTAGACACTCTTATGTTATACATGGTTGAAAATGCTGAGGAATCTTTTTTGTTGCTCTAGTACGTGGCATCATGCTGTCCCCATATTGCATTTGTTGCTTGCTAGGGTTTCATTATGAATTCTTTTATTCCTAATTGTGTTTTTTCCTTTTGGACAGTCCTTAACCTACACTTTATTTTCAGTTAGAAAAAAAATATATAGAAAAAGACAAGACGATCAACGTGTGAATTCTTCAGTTTTCTTCTACAAATTGTATATTTCACTATCATAGTATTGTTGTGTTCCAATTCAATGTACCGTTTTAATAGTTTTTTATAGGTAAATGTATAAATTTGAAATATATAGTAACATTCTTTTGTCAAAAATATCTATTGACTTTATATATATTTTATATGTTTGAGAACGAAGACAAAAAATTTACACATTAAACACTTTGTAATGATAAAAACTAACTATAGTTTGTACATTTGAAGATTTATGATTCGAACAAAAATACTTCAGTTTATCATAGAAAAGAATTTTTTTTATATACAATAGAAATCATAACCTAAAAAAGATATAAGTGTTAGTATTCAAACCCAAATTTACTAAAAATCATTTTTTAGAAAAATTACTATAATCTAAACTAAACACCGAATTCAATCATACAAAAGATTTAGCCTAATCTTAATTTATTTAATTTTTTTAAAGTGGAAGATACATTTGTCCATACAAGAGCTGATATATTAGAAACAGTCAGCCCAAGTCCACTTACTACACTAATGTTGTGCTTGGCGCAACTGAAAATTAAAAAGAAAAAAAGTTAAGGAGAGAAAAGTGGAAGGAAAACAATTTTTTAGATTGTTTGATACAACAGAAAGAGAGAAGTAAAGAAAAAGTGAGAAAAGACTATTTTCAGCTCTTCAAACAAAATCAGTCGTCCAAATTGGACAGCAAAGGAAAAGAAAATGGAAGCTTGTAAGTAAATTAATTGAAAAGACAAAAATGACCCTAATAAAACTTAAAATTATCAACTTCTTTCTTTCTGTTTTTCTCAAATCTTTCACACCACTCTCTCCTAATCTCTCCTTTGTCACCGCCGATGTGCTTTCTCCTATTGTCATTTGAGCACCGTTTGAGTCATCGTTTGCATTGAGCTAGGTGATTAGTGCTTGGCTTGGACTCTAGAAATCCTTTGCTTTTCCATTTCTTTCTAATTATATAGGTATAATCAAATCTCATCCTTATTTTATCATGCCTTATTTCTTCATCACGATCAAAGTATCCATTTGCACAAACTCTATATTTACATCTAATCAGTTATCGATGATGACGTGCTGAAGCCACATGAAAAGAAAAGGTGAATGAAATTAATCACTACTTTTCAAGATTTTAAAATCTTGTTGGATGCTCTACTATTATTGACCAACTATTTTGTTGGGTTTAATTGATTGAATTGAATTTATTCATTTATGATGACTTGATTAGCAACATAAAGAGGTTGTACAATGTTAAACAAGTGGTTTTGCTTTTTTAGTTGTGTATGTGGATGGGTGGCTGGGGTGTGGGGCTAGGTTCACGATTCTTGTTCTACAACCACAAGAATGCAAATATGAAATGCAACTTTCTCCTCACAGGTTGACTATATGCAGGTTAAAAGCATCTAAATCATACTTCTTGTTTAAAAACTTGGGTAGTTGGATGGATAAATATGGTTTTAGAATCTTGTCTCCCATTGTTAGTTCTCTTTTCATGTTTAAGCTAAGCTATATATTAATTTCCTTATTAGGCTTTGCCTCCCTATTAGGTTATGAAAATCCAAACATTTACTATTGTTAGAATATTATGGAAATAAAGTTAGTTACTTATTTGATGCAATATATTATTTTTTATTGGCATCCTGATTTGCATGAAAATGATATTATTATTATTTTTTAATAAAAAGTGAAATGATATGCTTTGGAAATCCTTGCATGGGGACAATTAGGGGAATGGAAAGTAGGGACCATATATATAAAAAATTAATTTGAAGGGATAATAAATTTTGAAATTGTCTTGTTTTGGTTTATGCATCAAATTTATATACATATTTGTGGAAAAGAGACTTCGCTAGATATGATGATAATAGGCATGGTAAACGAGATGAACCTAACCATTTTTCTTTCCTGCTGTAACAATTTGTTAATCAAGTGTATCAATTTTATCTTCTTTTCGATATTCAAGTACTTGTTAAAGATTAAACAAATGGTTGTGATGCTGAAGCTGTAGCTATCTCAATTTCCAAAATGTTGGATTAGAAACATTTTTTGTGTTAATGATGTTAAACAGTGACTTATAAACTTTCATGATGATTGCAATATCTGTTCACTTTCGCTAACATATGCGACATTAAGCATAGAAAAAATGGCAATTCCCTTTTAATGACTATTGCATGTATTCAAGAATGAAATGCTTGTTGATGCACTGAAGTAAATTTAGAAGATGGATAACCAAAGGTCAATTTGAACAAGTGATGTGATTAGTTTAGATGAGATTAAAAATAATGATAATTGTGAGATTCAAGAATGATATGCGTGTTGTTGCATTAAAGTAAATTTAGAAGATTTTTTATTCATGCATAGTAATGCATTTGTTCAACACATACGCTTAGACAAATCACTATAGAATTCAACTTTTGTTTTTGGTGCGGAAAACTATTTCTTTAGTTTTTACTTTATAGATTGCCCACACTGTTTCTAGTGATTTTGATGATGTTTATGTGTGATTTTTTAGGTAAAACCTTCTGCTAGAAAATAACAAAATACCGAGATTCATGCTTATGGAAAGCTTTATGAGCATTTTTCGAAAAATAAAGCTAATGGTAAGAAAGCTTGCAATGCTAAAGAATTCGAGAATGGGCAGCAAAATGAGCTAATGTTCCATTAAGAGTATTTTTAATAGTATTTTTATTGCTCAAAACATTAGTTGATTTTTGTTATAATGAAAAAAAAAAGAAATATTTTTGGATAGAAATACTTTGAATATAAACTTGTTTATATATGATACTTGATGCATTAATGAATATCAACATCTATGTTTTTTTTTTTATTTTCTTGAGTGTTGACCTATGGCGTATCGAATTTTTTATATAAAAATGATTCTATTAGTATTAAATATTATTCATGATTGAGTTCGGCATTTAACATCTATTAGTCCTTGTATAATTAATTAATAATCAAAAAATTAATTAATTCTCATAACTTAATTCTTAATTAATTATTTTTTATTTATAATAATTAATTATTAATGAATTATTTTGACTAAATTTTATTTTTAAAAAAATATCTTATTGAAAATGAAAACTCAATAAATACCAAAAAAAATTATCCAAAAATAATTACACTTCATAAATATTCATATAAGGAGTGACCCAAAAGAGTTAGACCATTTGGTGAACAGCTCGAAGGAATTAAGAGAGCCTTCGAAAGAGATCCTGAAAGCATTACCCTTCTTTCTCCGCATAGACAAGATATAACTGTCTTAAATTTCTTTGGGTACGATTTCCAGACAAGATAACTGTCTTAAATTAACTGAGAAGTGAAAACACCAGAAAATTCATCCATAAACTAAAGTGGTGTAATTAGTCTCTGAAAGCAGGATCATAATCGTAAGCAAAAATTCAATTGTAAGAGCATCTTCAAAATTCCAGATGTCGGTAATTTGACAGAATCCAAACATAGAAAGTAAAAGGAAAGAAAAACAAGAACAAAAAAATTCTAACAGTCAAAGATTCTTCAAATCTAGAGGTAGTTCAAGAACTTCTGATGTCATCTCCACTAACACCTTACATTCCAGTGAAAGCTTTCTTCCCACCACCAGATGATCCAGCAGGAATCACTTTCAAAACGTTGAACCTCACAGTCTTTGACAATGGCCTGAAATTAGAAAATGATACACACAAATTACACCTAACACAGAAAGATTAGATTCAGAGACAAATATAAGAAAATCCTTCTGTTTAGAAGTTTAACCTGCATTGCCCGATAATGACATGATCACCTTCCTTCACACGGAAGCATGGAGAAATATGTGCTGGAATGTTTGAATGCCTCTTCTCATACCTGAAAAGAAAAAGAAAATTTTCTTCAAAAGAACTTTAGAAGCCACATTTTCTTAAGAAAAACACAGAAAGTGGAGCTGGTTCATGCCTTTGGTATTTCTTGATATAATGAAGGTAATTCCGGCGAACAATGATTGTCCTCATCATCTTGGCACTATGGCAAGTTCCGGCTAAGATGCGACCCCTGATTGAAACCGTGCCAGTGAATGGGCATTTCTTGTCAATATAGGTTCCTTTAAGAAACAAATATGCAAAACATTATCAATACGATAACCAAATATCATAATCTGGATATAAACTGAATTCTAAAAGCATAAAACATATTCTGTATATCCTTCCAAACATCAGACTCATGGTGTTAATCAAGTCAAGTAAATCATCCTTTCTTTCTTGTAAAGTGCAGTAAAACATTTTTTTTTTGCACATTAGAATTACATAGGATACATTTACTGAAGAGGCACGACTATAGAAATGATGCAATTATAACTAGCATAAAAGTACTAAGTGCATGTAAAAATCAAAACTTAACGCAAACCGACCATCCATAGTTCCACACCACCCAAAATAAATAAACCAATAGACATAACAAAAAATAAAAGGAATCTAAGAAGAAAACAAACCTTCAATAGCTTCACGAGGAGTCTTGAAGCCCAAACCAATGCTCTTCCAGAAGCGGTTCCCTCCCTTTCCTGGTCTCTTCCCTTTCCCAGATTTCTTCGAGCTGAAAACGTTACAAAATTAATAAAACCTACCTAAACTTAAAAACCCAAATCGGAAAAAGCTAAAGTTGAAAACTTTTCAAGGTTTTCAGTATTAAAATTACCTTAAAAACACTTTGGGTTGCTTCAAAAATGCCTTCTCGGTCTGCAAACAAAAAGAAAAACCAGAAAATGAGAAGCAAAGCAAAGATAAAAAAGAGAGATAGATTGGGAATGGATCTAAGTAAGAACCTGTTCGGCCATGGTTGATTAGTTCTGGTGGGAGTGCTGCGCGGCTGCTGCTGCAAAAGGAAGCGAAAAATGAGAGAGCTTGGCTACAAGGAACCCTAACCCTAAGTAATAGCTCGGTTTTCGTAAGTTTTGAGTTTGGGTCAACTTATAAATCTGGGCCTTCAAATATTCGGTGCCCATTCTGTTTTAGTTTTTGAAAGCATTGGCCCAAAAATTGTTATGGATATTGGATGGGGTGCTTGGCTGTGCTAATTTTCACATGGTTTCTCAATCCATTTAGTTCATAATTAGTGCATGGTTTTTATTTTTTATCAATTTTTTTAATTTGATATTTTATTTATAAATTATTATTAAATTTTGAAAATTTTCTCTTAAGCCTCTGGGAAAATTAGTTTTACATATTTATTAAAATTTAATTTAATCAAATATTTTAAATCATTAAAATTAAAGCTAATTTTTTTACCCCAAAATGCAAATGAAGACAATAATTATGGGACAGAGATGAAAGGTGTTATTTTTACATAGAAGATCAGATCATATTTTTTTTTAACATGTACTACTAGATAATGAAATTCTTAGATTTTACAAATGAAATTAAGATGATAACACATATATTATTTTATTTATCTTTTATTTTTTAATATTTTTAAACAATATGTATAATCATCCTAACTACATTTATAAAATTTAAAAATTTTGACAATATATATTAAATAATAATTATATAAATTAAATTAAAAAGATTATTCATGGTAACTAACATTGGCTTTCGTAAATGGCAACAACGATGGTATGTATTATGGATTTGTTGGTGTTTAAATTCTAGCTTAGGCTTTACATTACATAATACAATCGCAAGGCTGAAAAGTCAAACCTCCTAAATTAATCAGCAAATTGAAATAACTAAAACATCAACATGAATTACAACTCTACGAGGCTGAAATCTTAGTTACAGTATGACACAGCAGCCTTGTTGGTCATACGGTGGGCGGGGAGGAGGTCGACCATGGTGGTGGTGATGATGATGAGGTAGACCTGTTGGTACAAAAGGAGGAGGAGGAGGAGGCGGCGGAGGCCCTGGGTGTGGATGATGAGGTCCATGCGGCGGTCCAAATGGTGGCCCTGGGTTGGGATGATGCGGTCCGTGCGGCGGTCCATGGGGTGGCCATGGGTGTGGATGATGAGGTCCATGCGGCGGTCCATGGTGTGGGTGATGTGGTTCGTGGTGTGGAGGATGGTGCATCTTCTTGTTGCAGCTCTCTGGGTCTTTCTCCTTTCTTACGTTGATATAGTCCAAGCAACTTGTTAGAGATGATACCAATATATATTGTTCAGACGAGGTATACGCGTACAAACTGCGAAATATTTATTGAGAAAACGACAAATTAATGACGTTCTGCTTATGTTTGAATTAATACCTAAAGTACTGTAAATAAAATTTTTTATTTCACAGACGATGTTAAAATTATGATATATATATTATTTTAAAATTATTAAAAAATAAAAATAAATAAAATAAGATATGTGTTATCATTTTAATTCCGTTTATAAAATAAAAAAATTTCTATTGACAGTATATTAAATGATTATTTATTTATTTTTTTATTAATATTTCATACACCATCAATTGAGTTTTTAACTCTACAAGCTGATTAGGATGATGATATATATCTTTTAAAGATATTAAAAAAATAAAAAAATAAATCAAATAAGACATGCGCTATTATTCTAATTTTACTTGTGAAATAAAAAAAATTCACTGGATAATATATAAAATAATTATTTTTATTTTTTATGATTTATTTAAGATACTTGATTTTTTTTTTTATCTTTAATCTACCTTCGTAGTTTAAATTCCTATATACTTAACTCACACTCAACCCATATTAAAATGATATTACATGCTTAAATTTCTTAAATCCACAATTTTTGAAAGTCTATTCAATATATGTTATCTAAGTTAATATTTAATTGGCTTTTATTGTACTTATATACTAATATTTTAGCCCTTCATTTTAACTGTTTTTTAAAAATAGTTATAAGAGAATACTCAAAAAAAATATTTATAAGAGAAAAATTTTACATTAAAGCATTATAAATAATATTAATATTAATATTAATAAATCCTACTAGTATCTTTCTCGTGCTTTTAAAAAAAATATTTTTTTATCTTAAATAAAAATTTAATTTAATTATTAATATGATTCTCCAATATATTGTTTTAAGTTTTGTTAACTTTAAATAAGTTAAAATAGTAACACATATTTTACTTCAAATATTAAAAAAAATAAATAAAATTAAAATATGCGTTATTATCTTAACTTTATGTTATAAAATTTGAAACTTTATTGCAGTATAGTGAACAATAATCTTAATTATTAAATTATTTAAAAAAAACAGCTCTTTGAATACTCAAATGAACTTGAGAATTTTTCAAGCCTTGAATCATGGAATTGGCCAAACCAGCAGCCATTCAATAGGCCGAGGGCCGACGAGATCATTTCAAAATTCAAACCGAGCGCGTTTTCTAGGTTTTACACTTAAATGAATTTAGTGTTTTGCTTTGGACAGGTGTTGCATAATCAAAGTCTGAATTTAACTTTCTTAATAGATTCTACTTGATCCATATAATAGACTATATAATGCTGAAAATCCTAATAAAGGGTTATGATTTCTGACAGATTTTGACCAGCTGCTCGTTTCTTTGAAAGCTTGCAGAATGCAAAGTCCTAAAATAGTGCGTTCAATTCGATTTAGGTTGAATTTTCGTCAGAAACATAACATGATATCAGAGTCTCCTGATTCAATTGCATATGTTGAGTTGGTTTTAGGTTCATGTTTGTTATTAGTTTCATCTATATGGATTGCCAATAGATTTTCACCAAGTAGAATAATAGGAAAGGCAATTAAGCCCTAGCGAAGAAGTTACATTTTTCTTCATCTGTCCACCGCACCTACCTTGTTTAGCGTTTATGTTAGTTCCTGTGGTGAATTCTGATTATGCAGTGGTTGGTTGTTATATTCTTAGCTTTTTTTTTTTTTAAGATAAATTTTATTGAGATCTTAAAGATTTTATCATAATGTAAATTTTATTGAAGTCCTAAAGATTTTATCATAATTCAACTCTAGTTTATTAATTTGAGAAATTGATATTTTGATGCAAAATTATAAATTTGACGGTACAAAAAATTGTTTTATCAAGTTACTATAAAAAAAATTATTAATCTAAACATTTGTTACTTACGAAATATCCATAATACTTCTTTTTTTTTGTTTTAAAAAATAAAAATCTAACACAGAATAATTTTTTAAAAATTACTTGAAAATAATAAATAGTAATAAAATTCATTGTTGATATTTGAAAATGTGATATTATTAATTCAACTCCAATAATTCATTGATATATGTTAAAATCATTTGTGATTTTGAATCAATGTATTTATTTTCAAAACTAATGGACTAGAATTAAATTATGGTACAATCTTAGTAACTTCAGTGAAATTTACCTTTTTTCAATTAAAAGATAAATTTAGTATACGAAATTGTCATATTATAAAATTTAGAGAAAATTATATGTATATAACCTTTCATATACTGTATAAATTATTTTTGTGATATGAAATCATTATTTTCATATCACAATGGCTATTTTTTCTGTTGCGCGAAATCTTTTCGCTTTCATTTTTATTTCTTCACGGTTGACTGATTTCGTGTGGTTCACCAATTGCCACAGAAAGGGTGTAAACATGGCCACAGGATAAGTGTAGTGACTACTGCCTTGCTAGAGGAATAATCCCAGCCCCAAAATATCTTCTGACGATGTGAAGGTGATACACATATACTAGTTTCAGTATCCATACTCCAAACACTTATACATGAGAAAGACAAGATTCCATCAATGAAAATAATCGAGAAATCAACATAACAGTATTTAATCTTAAAATTTAACTTGTAGGCTAGTGGCTAGTGCATTTTATAGAATCGAATTGTCAATGTAGTTGATAAAGCGGGGGAAAAGACAAGGATGTGGGTCAGAGTTGTCCATTCTTCTAATCAAAATGTGCAAAAATCCAAATCAGCTATGGCGTTACAAGAAAACGAAAATCACGTTTTTTTGGCTCATTTTTGTCTTTAATGGTGAAACAGTGCCAGCAGAATCCGGTCTAAAGGGCTTGAACAAGTGAATGAAGAAAAGACAGTCTTTTGTCTTTGCTTGGGAACTGAAGGTTGATTATGTTTGTCTGAATTTGGAGAGAAGAAGAAGATATGGAGAAGACTTCATCATCGACTGAAGCTGCTGCTGCTTCTGCTGCTAAGATAGCATCAATCTTTATATATCCAATAAAATCATGCCGTGGAATTTCTGTTCCTCATGCACCCCTCACTCCTACCGGTACTTTTTTTTTCTTCCACTCACCCACTTCGCTTTTCAATTTTTTTACACTTTAATCCTATAGAATTATTTCTTCAAGTTCGAGTGTGGGCTTGTTTCTCTTTCTTGGCATGTTTCATCTCCTGCATCAGATGCTGGGATTAGCTTCTCTGCGTACTTTTTCTTTTGCACCCGAAGAAAAAGAAAGAAGATCCAATTACCAATAAAATTAACAGATTCTCCCTTGGATTTCAATTCTTCATACTATCGATGGTTAGCCTTGTAAAATCTTTGAAAATAAACAGTCCATCTATCTTGATTATGCTTGTTCACTCGCCTCTGTTCAATATATTCTTTGTGGCTGACCTGCAAGCAAGGATAATTTCTTTCTTATATTCATTTGATTATGGATATACAGGATTTCGATGGGATCGGCACTGGCTTGTTGTGAATCAGAAAGGGAGGGCATATACTCAAAGGGTTGAACCAAAGCTTGCTCTAGTCGAGGTAGACCTGGCTAAGTAGGCCTTTTCAGAGGGTTGGGAACCTTCCAACACCTCATATATGGGTAAATCAACCCATCATTGTCTATGCCTTATTAAACTAGCACACAATTTAGTTATTGTAGATTTGTATCATATGGCGCTCATATTAAGTGGAAATCATGTTTTTTTTTTTTACATGGCAATATTAGTTGTGATTTGATGTTTCAAAAACTGGCTTCATCTATTTTTCCCTGGCAAACCAACTCAAATAAACTTACCCGAACTATTTTTCCCATGTTTGTATCGAGTATGTTGCAGTGATAACCGTTTCTTGGAAACTTACTTTCCTTATATTAGGTGTGGTTAATTGTTTGATATTGTTAATGTCCTATATTGATTTATTTTAGTTGTTTGGTTGTGTCTTGAAATGCTATGTCTCTTCTACTTCGCAGACTGTGGGATGCTAGGAAGTTGTCTTTATTTTACCATTGTCTGATACATGCAAGTCATGGTTTCCTTTGATTTTTCATGAGCTTTCTGTCATGACCATCATTCACTTCTGTTCGCAGAAATAAAAGCACCTGGAATGGATTTGCTCAAGGTATCACTTAGTAAACCTCCACAAATAGCAAATGGCGTTTCAATATGGGAATGGTCTGGCTCTGCACTGGATGAGGGTGATGAAGCGTCAAAATGGTTCACGAATTATCTTGGGAAACCCAGTAGGCTAGTTCGTTTTAATGCAGGTTAATTTGATTCTTGTACATTTCAATGTATAGTACATTAAGTGCATTGCTTGGAATCATCAAGGGAATGCAAACAATGTGGGTGGAGAGTTGCTTACTTTGTTCCTCACTTGGACACTTAGTGCACTAATACGGGATATTGAGGAAAAGCAGAGAATTTGTGCGGAGAGTAGCTCTGGGTAGTCCAACCTCTCCTTAGTTATTCCAATTAATCTATCAGAAATAAGAAAGAGGAAAACATACAACACTCGTGGTAGGCAGTACCGAGATGAAAATATTTGTTTTGAAGAGAAGAATATATATCGATACTGCAGGCATGTTGGCATAGTGTGCATACCAGGACACTTCTATTCTCAAATATGTATGGCCAATAATTTGGTTACATTATTATTTAATAAATGCAGCATCGGAAACTAGGCCTGTGGATCCTGTGTATGCTCATGGACATAACATAATGTTTTCTGATGTGTACCCATTCATGCTATTATCTCAGGTTAGTCAGCTTTGGAAGCGATGTTTAGGTTTTTCTAATTATTGTTTAAAAAGCTCAAGCCTGATCTTACAAGTACAAATTTTTGCAGGGATCATTGGATGCACTTAACAAACTTCTGAAGGAGCCTGTGCCGGTTAATCGTTTCAGGCCCAAGTATTTGTTTTTGAGGCTCATACCATGTCTCTTGGTTTTATTTATCATGTGCTTCATCTGTGTACTGCTGCCATAAACAAATATCCTCTAGGATCCACTTACTGCTTGAAATTCAAATCTTAGTAGATTTCTCACATGATTTTTCCAGTGGAAAACATGTGTCTGACTCTAAATTTGATCACCTCTGTTTTACTGCTTTTCGATGCTATTTATGACTTTATTACATCGTTTACTTGCTTGTGACAGCATCCTTGTTGATGGTTGTGAACCATTTTCTGAAGACTTATGGACAGAGATTAAAATAAGCCAATTTTCCTTTCAAGGTGTGAAACTATGCTCCCGCTGTAAGGTAAGAAGCTTTCCATTCTGGGATTTTTCAGCCTATCTTATGAAAATTAATTTATTTCGAGAGTATGAAGTTGGTGATGCTAATCAACTGCAAGTGCAATAATGTTATTTGAGTTCACCTTTCTATGCAATTCATTTCCCCCCTTAGTAGATCTTATGTTGAAGACTATCAGCAAGGGCTATTATCTTGTGCTTTAGGTTGAAGGCAGAATAGGCGTTCTTGATTCTGATATTATATTTAAAGGTGTACAAACTTAGAGATGGGTGGTTAATTCCAAGGAATATTCCATATTTTCCATACAAGAATGCTTCCACTGTTTACAATAAGCATATTCTATCCTGCTGACAAAGTTAAAAATGACTATTGTGCATTTACTAGATACCTACAATCAATCAAGATACTGCAATTGCTGGTCCGGAGCCAAATGAAACTCTCAAGAAAGTCAGGTCAGATAAGGTTTTACGACCTGACCAGAAACAGCAAGGGAAGGTAAGATGTCAATTCAGAACTTCCAGCTCTGTCCATTTGTGTCCAGTCCATGCAAATGATATGTAAACACAATCATGTTTCGATGATATGGCAGATCTACTTCGGGCAGAACTTGGTTTGCAAGGAAAGCCTGACTGAAGGGAAGGGAAAGAAGATGGTTAGAGTGGGAGACCCTATATTTGTCCTCCAGAAAGTCTCCTCTGCTGCCGAAGCAGCAGCTTGAATGCTGAAACATTATCTTGGACATCACTTCTGTTGCCTTAATAATGAAAGAACTTGTGTGTTTCAACTTGTTTTCTAATCTCTCTTTCCTAGAATACTTGTATTAGGTAAAATTCACATATTACCTATACTAATAATAACAAGAAGACCAGACTTAGCCCATGAAAAAAACAGGCTAAACCCGAGACTTAAATAGTTTATGCAATCATTGTTAAAAGATGGTATCGAGCAGATTTCATCTATTCTCAGATTTTGACCTCATTTGTGTAAAAAATGTAAAGGCCCTTTTGTTTAGTGGCCATCAGCAAGGGGAATAAAAAGGTGTGGCTTAGTGATCAAAACCCATCATTTTCGTGTGGTCTGGTCTTCTGCAGGCCATGGTTCCAATATTTAAATATATACTCCTGGTCAGTCTTTTTTCAGTGAATTTGAGTGCATTTCTACACGATTAAGTCTATTGAACAGGTAGGCATTAATTACCAAAACTTCTCATTGGAGAAGCTTTTTATGAATACACCAAAGTAAAAGAGTAATTTAATCATATGACATACTAAGCCACTGTGCGTTAGACTTTTGGAGATTAAGCAATTAAGTCTAGACCCTATAGTCATCGCTTACAAGCAACTTTTCACATACGTTAATTAATATTTCCTTCTATTTTTTGTTCCACACTTCCCTTTGATTCTCTCTTTGTAGATCTACCTTGCTTGGTGGATATTTTAAGCTAATGACATGGACAAAGCTGTCCCACAAGCACAAAAACTTGCTAAGAATTCTTAGCTGAAAGTAACTGTTTAACTTGTTTGAATTGAAACTAAACTAAGAAAAGAAATGACATTGATATTAAGTGGTGTAATAGTACACAAGTTGAAGTAGCAGCATCATCTCACCAAACCAAAGAAAATTTGACAAAACCTAATCTACCAACTATCTTAGACAGTAATTTTAAGCATAATATGTTGACACGATCTACAAATAAAAAGAAATTAAAATCGTGATAAAAATTTTATATAAATTGATTGAATATTTAACATATTGATACCGAATGAAACAATAATTTTACATTTTATATAATTTAACATAAAACAAACATAACACAGATATATAAATTATAAAATTTAAGACTTGTCAACGGAATTCCCTTCTTGACGGATTAACCAAGTCTCCCATGGCCTGTCTGCTTCACTTGACTCCATAGATCTTGAAATCCCTCGCCATTGTCAAATTAAAAAGTGAAGTGATAACAAATTTGTTTATATTTGCAAAAATGAATGGTTTTGTTTTTTTGCATTTTATTTGCGCCACCATTTTCAACACTGTACTCCATTACTCACATCACATGGATTGCTCCCAAAGTGGGTTTTAGCTTTTAAGTGATGCACCGTCTACCACAAATGGGAAATTGTTTATTAATTGTTATTGTTTTTATCAACCAAACAAATCCCACTAATTATAGAAAATTAGTGAAATTATAAAAAATAGTGTATATTAGTGTTGGATGTGGATCTCTCAATTTTTTAAATTTCATAATTTTAAGCACAATATAATAATAAAATATCAAAAAATGTAAAAAAAAAAATAAGAATGAAGTATAATTTTGATAAATATTTAAAAAAATGCATGTGATATATATTTTTTTGAGTAGTGCATTTTAATTAGAAATTATAATCACAATCAGCATATTACATTTCATGAACAGATAGCTATGAAAATCACATTACTCAAACTAGGTAAACTAGTAAACAACTATGACAAACTAAACAAATTAATAAATAACTAGAATAACTCGAGGTCACATTTGATGAGACTCGAACATGAAATCTCAAAATTTTAGGATCTTCTCCTTGCCACTAAGTTAAAGTCTTATTGGCAAATGTATGTGATATATATCAATATAAATTTTGGTATAATTAACTTTATTTTTTACGTAAATCATTAAACATAACATTGACCCAAAATATTTTGACAAATTCTTAGGACTACAATATCCTTTATAATTTAGTTAAGAGATAAATTATTTATAGTTTTCTTTTTCCCTCTCAAAAAAAAAAAAAAGAGTCTTCTTTTGAAACAAGGCTCCAAAATAGTGAATGCAAAACTCTCCTCTGTCTTGTGTCAGAACGGAGTTTCTTTTTCTTACCCCAACCATACGTAAGCCCACAAAAATAATTCATTTCCAAAAACATTTTTAAAAGAAGGAACTTTGAATTGGGTCTTCTTCTTCAAATATGAACTTCATTAGCACTTGGAAAAAATAAAGAAACCTACCAGTCACCGGAAAACTCTTTTTACTCTCAAAAGCTTTTGAAGAAAAAGAAGGCGGCTTAGAAAGGAAGGCGTTGAAATGGGGTCGAGTAGCAGTCGACTGGGGTCGAACCCATCACGGGGGAGACTCAACCACCGACCCAAATGGTGTTCCGGACTCTCTTCTTTCTTCATCTGCGGTAGCTCTTCTTCTCATGCTCCTCTCGAGGTAATTACTATCGAAAGTTTGGTCTTTCTTTTATTGGATGATTTGAGATTGGTTATTTGGTTGCTGAATTATATACGAAGATTATTAATTTTGGACTATTTAATCTTAAAGTCAATGGTCCGTTTCATGTTTTTTTCTTCATTTTAATTTTTAATAAAATTTTGGCGATCTGGTTTTGCTTGATTCATACCAAAATTACTTCTTTCCTGTAAATTTGGGATTTTTTTTATAAAAAAAATTCCTTTTTTGCTTTAATACAGGCTCGAAGTAACATGATATTTCATGCTTTTCCTCTAAAGTCCTATGGTTCGAGTCAAGACAGGATAGAGAACAGCTACTAAGCTCTTTGCTTTATTGATTCTTGTGTTGCTCAATTAACCACGTTAGAGGTTCCTCTATTGATTTATTGTCTTGATCATTTTTACCTTTTTCTTTTAAATCCCTTATACTCTGTTTAAGAATTCCAAAGTTTAATGGTCGATTCTTTTTAAATAGTCTTTTACTTGATGTTGAAGTGATCCTTCTCAAAGACAAGAAAATTTCTTGCAGTTTTAGTCTTTGAGGGGGCCTTACTTTCTTTTTTGGTATTTTGGACCTGTTTTACTGCCGCAGCAGTAGGTTTAATTGTGTATTGAACATAGCTTCATCAGGGGGAATGCTATTAAGGAAAAAAATAAGAATCTGGTTCCTTTCGGGATTTGGTTCTCATGCTGTGTCAGATTTTGATTTCATCTAAAGAATATTTACTAGTTCTTGCAGCCCCCTTGTCCCAAAAGTAAGCTTGTTCCATGTTGCTGTCACACGAAATCTACACATTCAATTGTCCCTTTTGCTTTAGGCCAAAAATAACAAGTTGTCCCATTTGCTTTCAAATTTTTAAGGTCAGTTTAATGTCCTTACTAGCTACTGGTGGACTTTGTTTAAATTTATGAAGTATATTTTTCTCTGAATTTTACTCTTTCAAAACAGAAATTTCACTTATCTTTCTTGGAATTTTTTTGGAGGTAAGAATTGAAAAAGAAGTGCAATGTTCTTTTGCATTATATTATGTCACTGGGCAGGTTTGTAAGTTAAAACCGCTTATAGCTTAAATTAGCAACAACTCAAACATTACTTGGTTAGATTTTTTTTTTTGGTTGATTGTTGTACCTTTTATTTTAACATTAAAACTTTGTACTTGAATAAGTTCATTTTTACTTAAAATTCCATGAAGTAGCTTAACTCTTTTAGCTTTCCTCTCGGTTCCAAGATGTAGACAGGAGGCAGCACAGAATCTTCTTTCTGGCAGTGGGTTGAGCATCTCATAATTGTTGTTTCAAACCCGGGGCCATGAAGAGAATTCTATGAAGTCTTCATTGGGGATGCAAGAGCCTGTGGATTGCTTGTTCATTAACAAGTTTATGTCTTGGAAGTTATTTTCTTTTTATTTTTCTGTATTTAGACTGTGACGTAAGAATTTCACATGGAAGCTCTAGACTATGCTGCAGGAATGATACAATACATTCTTTTAATGTAGATGGAAGATTATCCAGCTGAAATTCTGGTGAAGTCTGCAGAACACTGTGACCCAGTTACCAACATGATCCAAATTCCCCTGGAGGAATCTACTTCCATCAGCAGTACGGAAACAAGGCTCAGCAGCACAGGTACTGAAACTGGAATTTCAGCTGAAAGCAGTACTACAGCCAGTGGGGATCCATCTATCGTCGGTGGTTCAAGAGATGTAGAAACAAGTAATTGTAGGCAATGCTTGACTGAAAGTATGGAGTTAGTTGCTCCTCAGGTAAGCGCTGATTATAGTCATGGTGAATCTCATAGGAATAGTAGTACTTCAGCTAGCACTTCCTTTAAAGAACAACAATCTTCAGGCACTGTCTCAGTAAATCTTTCAACTAATGAGGATGCAGTCAGTGATTTTGAAAATGCAAACAAGGATGCATCTCAGATCGGTCCTGAGCCAAGTATTTTGTCTTCTCAAGGGCTTGAAAATTCACATTTGCATGGGATACCTTTTGAGAATCAGTTGGATGAAGTAACAACAGTCAATAACTCAACTTCTGATTCTGCTCCTCATGCCTCTGAACCAGTGACTTTTCAATCACTAGGAGCTGAATCCATTCAAGAGGCGATACCTTCAGGTTTAGGATTTCTTGTATCCAATAGGGAACGAGGCCGCGGTGATGGTAGTGTGCTTCACATTGACGTTGTGAGTGTCTCTTCCAATATTTTATCTGGTGGCAGTGCTGATACAAGTAATCGTGAAGCCAGGAGGAGTAGAAGATTGTTTTGGGATGCATTTCCGAGACGCAGTGCTAGAAGACTTAATGATTCGACATCCATTTTTCTCTCAACAGATGATAGTGATGATATAGGATTTCATGATAGATGGCTCCTTGATTTTAGTGGTGATTTCTTTTATGATGGGGCTGGAGGTGATTCTGGTTACCTCAGCAGTAGAATTCACAGCTTGAATGAACGAAGACGACACTCAAGATCAGAGGTATTAAAATGCAACGTACTTTGAATTTAGAAGTTTATGCAGCTTGCTTTAGTAGATAGATGGAGGTGTATCAAAACTTGCTTTTGGTAACTAGATATATTTTGAAAATTATTTTGGCTCCATCATTCCTGAATGTTGGGCCTTAATGGTCTATCATATCTTTTAGCGGTGTCCTATTTTTGTTAGAACATCTTTTATATCTAGTTATGCATGCATGAAGAATTTAACATTTTGATCATGTGACAACATTTGTCAAGTTCTCTTTTCTATTTGGGCCTTGAAGAAAAAACATGTGTGTTCAATTTGTCGCTTTGTTCCCTTATGTAAATTCTATGAACTATCCCGTTTGACTTTTTTCAGATCTGGGAAAGGCTGCGTGGTGGTCATGATGAAAATAGTCGGCGGACTACATTTTGTCCATCTGGACTCCATCCTGATGGCACATGCTCATGTGATTCTATCTTGATGACCGATGAGTCTACTGCTCGTGCAAGCATATCAAGAATAGTTATGCTTGCTGAGGCTCTATTTGAGGTAGTTTTCCTTCATCAGCTTCCATCACAAATAATTATGTTATTTTGTATTTTACTGCCCCTTGTTCCATTAGAAGTTGATGTGTGTTTTGTTGCATACTTTACCAAATTGCGAACTTACTTGTTAATTATGGTCATGATAGATTTTGTCAGTACGAAAGAATGAATCTGAATTAGGACTTTAATGATTTTATAGTTGGATTGTGAGTGTTAAAAATACTTTTTCCCCCCATTTCTAGTATACCTTTGCATTTGAGATGTTGATCTTTTTCTTATTAAGAAAGATTTTATGTGGCATTTCTAGTATAATGGTGTGAGTACACGTATATGAGATGTGCGAGATTTTGCGACATTTCTGCTAGTAAAAATGGAATGTAGTAATGATTACCATTTCTGCTCTTTGGTGCATTAGATATTGATAAACACTTCAGGGCTCCACAAGTTTACCTCATTTCTTCACTCTATCAAAATAAAAATTTTGTAGGTTTTGGATGAAATTCATCGCCAGCCAGTATCACTTTCCCTATCAATGATGTCACTCCCAGCCCCTGAATCTATAGTTGATTCTTTCCCTCTCAGAAGTCACAAGAAAGTGGATGCAGCTGAGGGTGAGGCTGCAGTTGAACAGTAAGTTCATTCTTAATACTTGTAGATTGAAGATTTCGTATCAATTTGCTCCTGAAAAAGTATAGGGGGATGAGGATTATATTTTGTTTCCCTTTACCTTAATAATCCATGTTTCTTTACGATTTGTGTATTGAATATGATATTAATCTTAGCATTGCTATTACTAATCTTACATATAGGTGTCATATATGCCTGGCTGAATACGATGAAGGGGACAAAATAAGAGTTCTGCCTTGCCAGCATCAGTTTCACATGTCTTGCGTGGATAAATGGCTTAAAGAGATACACGGGTATCGTTACTACTCCCCAATACTTCCTCTGCACCCTGCCTTTTTCTCTTTTGGGAACTGAACTTTTCTCTCTGGTTTACAGGGTGTGCCCACTTTGCAGAGGTGATGTTCGTCAGGGTGTGGAGTCCTCTGTCTCAAGCTCCGATATTCCATCTCTTTGATAAAACTGTACATATGTAAATACTTCTAAATAGTAATGGATTCTTACACAAATGTTAAATGTTGTATTAACAGTACTTAATCATGTTGTATTTCCTGTATACCATGTTGCAGCCTTGCTTTTTACCGTGATGGCTATAGCTCTAGTATAATTCATTGAGCCTATGTCCACAGATTGACTGAAGCATGTTACTGGTTATTACCATAAAGATGCAGGTACAAGCATGAATGCATCTTTATGGTTTGCTTTAGATGTGTCTATAGATATGCATGAGTTGCAACTTCAGAGAGTGATTGTTTACCGATCACCATAGATGCATCAACCTTTACATTGCACTGAAGCTTGAGTTGCAGTATGAGTTACTGCAACAACAGTAAATGACTTCTGATTGTTGATTAAATACTCATTCATAATCAGCAGAACATGGTTCATTCTATAGCTTATATAGGCTGTTACCTCCATTAACTGAGGAACTAAAAATACAGATTACTCAGAAGAACAGAGTTCTTTCATAGTTCATGAATTCCTACATTACACATAACAACCAAGACAATACTACAGCAGAATAAGATACAAATAACTGGTATAACAACACTTGCTTTTTCACCTAACCCAGCAAAGAAGAGCCATGCCTTGGGTTCCAAAAGGGATTCTGGTCTTCAAAGAAAGCTGATTCAGGCCTCAGCTTCTTGTTATCAAACAGATTTGGGTGACAATTCTCATCATCTTCAAAAGTAGTCCATCGCCTTGAGTTAATTTGATGCTTCTCTCTGGTTGCATTTCTCTTGTTCTCCATCTCTCCTACATGGTCCTTGAATTCTTTCTTCACCACATCCAGCACAACATCTCCATATCGATCACACCATGACCTTAAAAATTAGCCAAGACAACACAGAAGTAGAAAGAGTTGATAATATGGTTAGGAATCTATTAGAGAATATAGCAAACATCTTAGAATTGTATGAACCAGCAATGCAAAGGGAATAACAAATATGTAAACATGCTTACTTGGGGAAGAACTTTTTGAGGTCGGCCTTGTCCACGGGGAGGGTTGTGGAAATAGCTTCAATTTGATCATTTCTAGTGAAATAAGAGCAAACACAAACTTAGGCAAATTGCAAAATAGGAGCTATTACGAAACTTGATGGAAAGAATAAGCTTACGAAAATTTGAGATTCGGATTGTTGGTGGAGAGCTCTGTTTGAATTCGTGATAGTTCCTTCTTTATTTTGTCTCCTAAAACCTGCAAGTGTAATTCAGATAGGCCATTAGATGTGAGCTCCAGGTTTTCAACAATCTAAGCCAACGTTTTTGCAACATTAAGATGAACCTTATCAATGAAGAAATCCGACGGAGCTCCATTTGCATGTAGTTTCTTCTTGATCTGTTTCGTGTCTGGCCCCTCTCCGATGGGAGTTGCAACAAGCTGGCATGAACCCAGGAAAGCTTCACTATCTGATCTTTCATTGAGAGGCAAAGGAGCAGTCTCGTCCTCTGAATCATTTCTCTTCCATTTCTTGAAACCATCAAAACCCCATTGCTTTTTCGCTGATTTTGATGCTTTCTCCTCTGAAACAGAGCCATAATCACCACCTCCTCCACCATGTCCCTCTCTTTGCTCTCTGTGAAACAGAGTTCTGAATGGTTTTCTCTTTGCCTTATCAGCAGTACCAGTACCATTTTCCTTCATGGATTCCGTTGGAAATGTTGTTTCTTGCATTAGAATTGATTTTGTTTCGCTTTCCTTACCCTTCAAATGACTATCCCAGAAAGGGTTTTCTTTAGAACCCACCATAAAGGCTGATGATTGTGAATCTCCGTCGAATATGCTCTTCTCTGATCTGTTTTTGCTTGGCTTCTGAGATGATCCAAAGCCCAAAACTGAAGCTGCTCCTTTGATCTGCATCATTGTAGAGTTGTTCTTTGGTTTATTCTTGGAATTCAACACATTGTCTCTGTTATTCATGCAGTTTTCATCTTTCAAGTCAATCACAGACCATTCTTCTTCTTGATTCTCCTTCGAGTCATTCGGGTTCGCAACGATTACATCTCTGGCCTCAATTTCAGCTCCTTGTACTGCTAACCGCTGCAACAATGGCCTCTTCGAAGAATGGTACTCCTCCTCTGATATGCACTTTGCATAAAGCAATTCCTAGAACAGAGGAAACCAAATCAGAATCTCAGCAAATCCATTTCCACTCTATGCAACCTAACTCAGGCTAATAAATCTTAAAACCGATTTCACTCACTTGTTTTCTTACCCACTAAAATGTAAAATTCAGCTAAATTAAGCTCAATTCACTAACCCTTTTCATTTTCAATTTCCAAATCAAATACCCACAACAAATTCTACCAGCAAAAATCAAATAACTAGACAGATAAATAAAGTGGGTGTTAAATATTTACCTGCAAGAAGACCAATTTATCTCTCAAAATAACAGGCTGCTCAAGTTCAGTTGGAGAAGCGATAAGAGTCTCAAGCAAATGCGTTCTAAACGCTGCAACTTCAGCTTCACCCAGAATCCCTTCTTTGTGTAGACCCATCAAGTTCAATATCTGGTGAAAGGAATCCTGCTGCCATTTCAGATTATCAGATTGCAGCTTGGAAAGCCTTTGTTCAGCAGCCGGTAACCGCCTTTTCTTGAACGAAAAAGGGAGGATTGTCTTGCAAAGAGAAGTGATGGAGTCATGGAGAGTGGAGTAGTACGTGGGTGTATAACTGTACACCATTTTTGACCTTTTGGCTTGTTGATGAGAGCTTGAAACTGGGTTGAAGCAAGATTTCAGAGAGATGATTTTGGTTGCCAGAGCTTTGATTTTTGAAGGAAAATCTGCGTGTAGTGTATTTGAATAGAATAAGGTGTGAGGTTGTTGTTGTTTAGCGTTGAGGTTTTTGAATCTTGGGGAGAACGTAAAACGGTCACTTGGAACTAGCCGTTGAGAGTTGAATTATTAGTTCATGGAACGCTGTCGTTTTCGTCCTTGGTTATTGCTTAGCGGAACCATTGGGTTCTATTATACAAAGGCTTAATAACTAAATATATCCTCAACTTTTTTGTATAAAATGAAATTAAGTTCTTAACATTTTATCACATAAAAATCAATCTATAAATTGTTATTTTACTGTAAATAAACTCTTAATCTTTCAAAATCATACAATTAAGTTCAGATCTATTAAATAGTACTTCCTACATAGAAGTTGACATAAATAGCTTTGTTGGTTATCACGTGACATGCCACGTGTGTAATACTAATGGAAGTTAGTATCATTTAATAGATTTGGACTTAATTACATTATTTAAATGATAAAGAGTTTATTTATAGTAAAATAAAAAGTTTATAGACTGATTTTTATGCGATAAAACGTTAAGAACTTAATTCTATTTTATACAAAAGTTAATGGTATATTTGACTATCAAGCTGTTTATAAATAAACTCAAGCAAACATTTGTTGTTAAATTTCCAAAAGCAAATACATATATCTTGTAATAAACAGCTTTCACAAAAAAAAATCTTGAATCTGAAAAACTTAAATTAACTTGCAAAAGATTATATATAAATATATATATATATATATATATATTAATCTCTCAATTTTAATAGTCCGAATCAATTTTTGACGGATTTTAAATGTCAAAAAAAAAACCGTTGGCTTATTACAATAAGGTTGGCTTGATGACTACGTGAAAACAAAGACATGCCCAAATCATTCATGGGAGACCAATTTATATGTGTAATGGGTGCTCTAGTCGTCCTCAATCTTTTTGACAAAAGGAAAATTATCCTCAATATCATGAGCATTGCATTATTAGTGGCATAAGGGAATGACATTCCACTTTCCCAAAGAAATATTATATTTTTCTTTTCCACAAAGCACATATATAGGTAATTATTCTATATATCATCAATAGAGTTTTTTTAATTTCACAAATAGGATTAAAATGATTACACATGTCCTTTAAACATATTAAAAAATAAATAAAATAGGACATATGTAATCATCTTAATTCCGCTTGTGAAGTCAAAAAAATTCACTAACAGTCTATAGATATTAATCCTATATATATGTATATGACAATGGATTCTATAATATTACAAAGTGATAATTATTACATATACTGTTGGTGGAGTTCTTTTACTCTATAAGCAAGGTTAGAATCATGACATATATCATATTTTATTTATTTATTATTTTTTAAATATTTTTAGAGGACATATGTCACGATCCTAACATTGCTTTTGGAATAAAAAAATTTAGTAAACATATGTCACGATCTTAACTAGCTGATAGGAGGGATCAGTTGATCATTTCTCATAAAAAATAAAATGCAATTGTCATTTAATTTGTATATTAATTAGCTTTTACTTGTGAGTTGCATGAATTAGTTTTAACAATTTAAATTAGTAAATATATAAAATAATATTATTTAATTTATTTGTTTAAAGTATATATAAAATACATATATATAATATAATCAAGATATCTGATCATAAAAAAATTATATATTTAATTAAAAAATTACATTATTCAAAACATAAGATAAATACATATTAGAAAGAATAAAAAATAAAAACATATTATAAATAATATTATTGAGCACATCAACAAAAAAATGTTAAAATAGAAATTAAAAGTATATTTTAACAATTTCAAGATTAGAGTAACATTTTGAGGTATGTTTTTATTGTTAACGTAAATAATCATTATTATAAATATGCATTTTATATGCATAATATATATATATATATATATATATATATATTTAGATAGATCCACACACACATATAAAATAATGATTATAACATAAAAGAATTCATATTTATATTTGAAAGCACGGTAATTTGTGCAATGCACGAACTAATTTCATCTATTTAAATATGCATGTAACATATATATTTGAAAGCACAGTAATTTGTGCAATGCACGAACTAATTTCATCTATTTAAATATGCATGTAACATATATATTTATAAATTTAACTATTTTATACATAAATTTTATTTATTTAGAAAAATAACAATTTTAAATATTTAAATAATATACATGATATTGATAGCTTATTTTTATATTGTTTTAGTTTTGTTAATAAAATATTTTTTCAATAAATTAAAATTAAAATAATTTATTTTACAATATAAATAAGTATCAATAAATATTTTATTTAGTTTTCCAAATAGATAATATTAAAATTGTATGTTTTTAAATATTTTTTATTATATAGTTAGTATTTAAAATTTTTTTAAGATTGAGAATTTTGAGGAATTAAAAAAATTTAGGAAAGTGAAAAAGTGGGGAAGTTAGTAATTATTTTTCCTTTGACTTGGGTGTATATGAAATTAGTGGATGCTTATGTATCATTCAAAGAGAATGTTTATGTAAACATTCAAGTAAATATCCTTACCATATTTGTTATGTACCTTATAATATATAAATATATATATATATATATATATATATATATATATATATATATATATATATTAGATGAGCAGAAAATGACATTCCAACTCCCACGAATGGATTTGGTCAGCTTAATTTTGCAATACAACAGTTATATATTTACAATAACTAGTTCACAAAATTGTCAATAATTGTGTGATTTAACGGTAAATATTAGTTAGATTTTTAAATTCAGTAGTCAAATTTTATTTTCTAATAGTCTCAAACTAACTACAGAAAGAATTATGTTGTAATATATATATATATATATATATATATATATATATATATATGAGTTATATTTGATATATTATAGAAATATATAATGATATCTCATTAATTAGTAAATTTAATAATATTTATATTTAATAATTTTTCATTTTAAAATTTATAAATTAATATGTATGAAATTTTATATATTAATAATACATCATATATAAATTAATTATGTATACACTTACACGTTAATTTAGGTGTATGAGATTATAAGATAGATTATAGATATGATTGGATATATGGCATTATCATAGTAAAAGCTTTTTTGTTCACGCAATAAAGCAAACTTTTAAATGAGGCACTTTGTTGGGTAGGTTATAACTTATAAGAAAAGGATAAACTTTTTCAAAAACATGTATTATGCAAGAAAAATCTATAAATTTATAATGATACTCACAAGTGGTATTTTAATGTGAATCTGATTCCAGTCTTGTATGAAATATTTTGAAGGTAAAATTTTAAATGTATTAGATCAATAGATTTGAAAAAAAATGTATTTTTAAGATTATTTGACTAAATTTATAAGGAAATAAAACTTGAAATTAATATTATCGAGCATATCACAAAAAGTTAATTTTTTTAGAAATTAATACTATCGAACATATCACAAAAAATTAATTTTTTTAATTATATAATAATGTTTTGATGGTGTCATTGTCATTCAATTAGGTCTTGGGCTATTTTCTTTATTGTCATTATTGTTGTTTTTTTGTAGTTTTGGATGAAATCTATCTGAGTATTGAACCTCAAGCTAACTTAGAAAGCCACCATTTAAAAAAAAGCCAATTATAATTTATAAACACCATTTTAAAGAAAAAAATAATTTTATTCGAAAAGCCAATACCAAAATCACCCCCAAGAAATACATATGACAAAGAAAATGACAGCATCATCCCAGTGGAAGAAAAGCAACACAAAGAATTATAAAAAAAAATGAAAAAAGGTTTTAAAGTCGATATTCTCTTTGTTAAGATTTCAATATAAATTTTAGAAAGAATTTGAAAAGGTAAAAGATTGTTTGATTATGATATATCTAGATTCCAATATATGCTTAAAAGTATCAAACGCGCTCCATGATGCAGCAAGGGATCTCATTCTAGTATATGTTCAAAAGTAACTTGGAATCCAACAATTAGAATTTAGGATTTAATCAATAAATATAATTAAGAGATGAAACTCGTCCATGGAAGAATTTTCCAACCATTTGAGATTTAAAGGATTGAAGAATTGGTGTAGTGGAGTGTTGACTGTTGAGGACCGAGGCGTTTATTACCTTTTAAAATTGATTTAAAATGTTTATTTAATTGTAATTTATCTATAAATGTATCTGAAAAAGATTAAAATAAGAATTAGTTAATTATTTTGATTTAATAAAAGCATTCGAAATCAGTTAATTACTCATTAAATCCTTCCATTTTCACGATAAAAAAAATCAAAAGAAAAAAAAATCAATGAAGGTTAGCACATAATGTTTGAACCATGTGAAAGAGCACAAGTTCAAATCTCCGTCATCTTTTGTTGATAAATGATATATATAAGTTCGAAAAATTTGTAAAAAAAAAATTTAATGATTATGTAAATTTTAAAAATGAACTAATTGAGGACTGAGGAGTTTATTGCCTTTTAAAATTGATTTAAAAAGTTTATTTAATTGTAATTTATCTATAAATGTATCTAAAAAAAGATTAAAATAAAAATTAATTAATTATTATTAGTTAATAAAAGCATTCGAAATCAGCACATTGAACTCAAAGAGCTAGGTAGGGATGTCAATAGGGCAGGTACCTCCTAATTTTGAGGTATCTGAACTCAATTATATTTTAGAATACTCGAATCTGATTAACTACCAAATATTTTGATTTTTACTACCCAAATTCTACCTATTTAATATAAGAAATACCCGTTAACTATTTGAACTTGATTAAATACTCGTTTATTAAGTCAAAGTTTGACTTTTAAATTTAAATTAAATTAATTTATAATTTATATTATTAATAAAAATTAAATTAATAAATTTAAATTAACTCATAAAAATATGTTAATATTAAAAATCATAATTAAAATATTTAACGAGTTCATTTAATTAAGTATTATATTCAAAATTAATTAATTTATAAATAAAAATGTATATAATAATATTTAAAAAATATTATTTATAATCGAATTCAGGTAGTAGGGTACCCTAAGGTCATTACCCAAACTCGTGAAGTAGTAAAACTACTACCCGAACCCGATTACCAAATACCCCAACTCTACTTAATCGGGTCAGGTAGTATAGGGTACACATTTACATTCCTAGAGCTAAGCCTAAGTTCATGAAATCCTTCCATTTTCAATATTTTAAAAAAATAAACAAAAATAAATGAAAATTGGCACAAATAATTAATGTTCGAATTGTGTAAAAAAAATAAACAATTTCCAATTTTTGTTATTTTTTGTTGATAAACGATCTATTTATTAAAAAAATTGTAAATAAAAATTTAATGATTCTATAAATTTTAAAAATGAACTAACGACTTCTTTGATTTTGAAGGCTAAACAACCTTCCCACTCTAAACTTTTGTTAAAAAAATTAAATCCAAATCCATAAGCAAAAAAAGGATATAACTAGCAACACATTTTTAATTAGAAATTTTAAGTTCAACAATACCCTGATTCATGGGTAATCATTTATCACATGTCATGTCATAGCATTTTTGGCATGCCCACCCTACAACATTTCTTTGACATTTTACCACAGCCAAACAAGAGGATTGAAAGGGATGGGAAGAAAAACGGTTTCTTCAATATAGTATCTCCATTCTACAACATGGGCAGTGAGCATTTTTCTCTAGCCATGGGACCAGGCACCTTGAATGAAACCGATGTGCGCACGGGGGCTGAACCAGGGTCTCACCAGCTTTGAACCTTTCCAAGCAAATCACACACTCATCCTGGTCCAAGGCCTTCCAACTCAACTTGGCCCAGCTGAACCTCTTCCGACCACTCTTCTTTGATCCAAACACTTCTGTATGCAACTCACCTTGAGCCAAACTTCGCCCAGCCACGCACTTCAAACTTCCTTCGCTGTTTTGCCTGATTCTCAATGCCCAAAACATGGTAAAATCAAGATGCATGTTAGCAAGTACCATTATAGTTTTGCTGACATGAGCCTTAGTGTAAAATATTATACAGAATCTGCCATTTGCTACCTTTTGGGTTCTGGTTTTCCTTGTGATCTCAGCCTCTCATGTAATCTTTCCTTGGCTTCTCTTGCAACCCCTCCCAGCTTCTGATCTTGATCATAGGCTTGAATCAATTTGCTCCTCTGAAATAATTTTTTTTTTCAAAAAAACCCAAGTTAATCTCACGAAATAATTACTGTATGATCAGGAAAAAACAAAGTACCTGTGAAGAAGCCGAGCTAAGATGAGTTTCATGGTTGCTTGCATACAAGCAAAAAGACGACCTCCTTGTGAAGCCAACAGCTGCCGCGCTTGGAGAATCCGATGACCCTCCGCTTTGATGGAAACGTCGTCTTCTAGCACATTCAACACCAGGAAGCATACCAGCCATTGATAAAAGAAAAAAACCCAATCTCTGACAGTGACAATTACATAAGATCAGTGTCTTATTTTCTATATTCAGGCTTCAGGATTTACTCCCAACTGATTTGTCTGCCTGTTTGAAGCTGTCCCAAAACAAGGAAGAAATCAAAGGAGTGATTATAAAGAGGAGAGAAACTGTGAAGAGTCGCAGGAAGAAAAGATACCAACAAAAGGGTTATGTTGAAAAGGGCTAGTGGGAGACAGAAGGGGGTCCCTGCCATTGATTGTCGATGAGACTTCCACGCATTGAAGATAGAAGAAGGATTTGTGACATGTAGCTGTGAAAGAGCAGAATGTTACATTACATGACCTAACACTAGAAATTAAAATGACTGGACAGAAAGAAGCTTCCTGGTAAAGGGAGCATCTACCGGCCGCCCACCAGAAATCCCCCCTCTCGCGTGCTAGGGTGAACCACGTGACTAACCTAATTCTTGAATATGGTGTTGTCAGTTGTTTTACTTCATTAAAACATCATGCAAAAACGTAAATAATTAAAGAGTTTTTATATCATACATTGACAGTGTATAATTTTTATACACTGTCAATGCATCAAAAGTTTTTATACACTGTCAATGTATCAAAAGTTGACACTTCATCAATAGGCCTTTATGGGCAAATAAAAAAAATTTATTTATATTTACATATAAAGACTTATTGATGAGGTGTCAACTTCTTGTGCATTGACGGTGTATAGAAACTATACACTGTCAGTGCATCATATATAAATCCATATTTAAAACCACAAAATGACACTATTTACACAGAGCAAAGTTAAAAAATTCATATCCTTAAACTTAAATATTATTAAAGTTTATGTATTTTTAAATTTTACTAATTAATAATGTGACTTAAATTTGTTATTTTAGTGATACATTGTCAATGTATTAAATATAAACCCATAAATAAAACTATATTGATATAAGATATGCTTCATTTTTTTTTTGATACAGTGGAGGGGGAAACCCATTAAACTCTTATAGCTCTAGGGAAAGAAACACCCATTTCATCTTCCTCTAAAATCCCTTGAAGTTCCATTGGCGGTTGCTCCAACACATGAAAGCCAAGTTCTTGCTTCAAACTAAGCAAAGCCAATACATCTGCTACCCTATTTGCTTCACGATAAGTATGCACTACTGTGACATTCCACTCTTGCTTAAGCATCTCTCGACATCAAAACACTAGGTTTTGAGCTTAGTGGCTTCTACATACTCCTTAAGCCAAGATTTGTTGCACAATCATGGAGTCCACTTCCAGCAATAACCATTGACAACCACTCTCCCAAGCAATCTGTAAACCATAAAATACTGCCCATAATTTAGCCATAAAAGCCGTACAAGAACCAGTATGACACATAAATCCTTTCACCCATGTACAGGCATGGTCTCGGATCAGGCCGCCACCCCCAGCATGGTTAGAAGAATTCTTAGAGGCACCATCTGTATTCAACTTCAAACAACCCTCAAGAGGAGGGAACCAATGTATGGGAATAAGATGTTTCGGGCGTAAATCTGCTGCCAAAGGAGTCTGCTGAAAAGTAGTAGCAATCTCCCCCCATAGAGTACGAAGAAATTCTATCTTAGAAGTTAGACTGTAAACGTCATCCTGAGAAATTTTGGCATTTCACCACCTCCATAACCACCAAAGTATCATAGTGAAGTGGCCATCCCAATCTATATTTTCCTCATCATGGATTTTACCAGCTAAGTTTAAATGACGCCACTCCAAGAAAGGATATTGCCGAGCTCGATACCACATGTCTGGGCTAAGAAAAGACTGCCAGATCTCCATTGCAAAGGGACAATCGCACAACAAATGCTGCATCGTCTCTACCCCTCCATTACAGTGAGAACAGTAATTTGAACTCGAAAAACCCAGCTTATACCGCACCTCATTAACCATTAGCTTGTCATGATAGATAAGCCAAAGAAGAACACGGTAACGCTGTGGAACTTTAACCTTCCATATCTTTGTCCAGATAGCATCTGTAACATCTCCCAGAGGTGCTCTAAGAAGAGAATAAAAACTCTTTACTGTGAATTGTCCCGTTGGACTAGCTCCCCACACAACCCTATCCATTGCCTCAATATCATCGCGAAGTATCATAGCATTAAGTAACAATAGAATCTCGGTCAGAAGCTCATTAAATTAACTAGAAAGTATTAAAAATGTAAAATCAAATATTTATTTCATGAAGATTTATGTCACGTGTATAGTTAAATTTAACTTGATCGAATAAGAGTATATCAATAAAAAGTTTTTATGGCTCTACTTGGTAAGAAAAAAAAGAAAGAGATTAAAATAAAAAATTTATTAATCTAATAATTAAGTTACAAAATAAGAAAATGATTAAGAAATCTAATTATTAGATTAACAAATTTTTTATCTTTACATTTTTTTCATCTTTCCTATTAAGCAAATCAATAAATTTTACCCATTTCAAGGCTTTCACCTAAAATCAAGTATACATAAAATTTAGTAACCAAAAAAGATACATAAATTCAAACGTAAATGTTAAGGAATGTTTATAAGAACCTATTAAAGTGATATTTATATAATTCTTTTCATATTAGTAATACACATAGTCTATTCTTAAAGTTGAAATAAAAAATAGTGCAGTAAATAAAATATTTTTAAAATAAAAATTTAATTAATTTTAACAATATTCATAAACACCCACCAATCCAATCAAAATTTAAATTAAATATATCCAAAATAGTTTAAGTTTTTTTTTTTGGGAAAAATACATACAATAACAAAATGGTAAAAGATAATCCCACCAGCGCATACAAGGATATCATGATCCTGTGGGGGGAAAAAAACCTAAAAAGAGGAGATGAGATGTGTCATCCTTCACTCACTCTGCAAGTATTTTATTACGTAATATCTCGACAGCGAATCAATGATCCATTTCTCATCATGTAAAAGAAAGCCAGAGTGTTCAAAGACAAGATCAGATCAGTTGCCAAGTGACATGCAAGTGTTTTGAAGATTGAAGAAGGAAAATAATCATGTAGCCATGGATTATTTTATACTGTATTGGGCCTTTATTTCTAATCTACAGCATTATTTTAATTTGCCCATAATCACATAATATAATACATTTTTGTTGATAATTGGGCCAGAAGGGATTTCAACTGACATAGAAAAAATTTTAATTTGGAGGAGACAACAGTTGGTGGCCTGTTTGCTCATCGCTTTGTCGGTGTCCACTTAATTATTTTACCGTGATTTGATCGAAATACTTTTGAATAAAAAATTTATCATTATATAATTATAAAATTAAAAAATTATTTTATACATAGTTAATTAGTTTTAGATTTTAATAACAAAATTATAGAATGATACATACCCATTAAGTATATTAAAAAAATAAATTTTTGTTATTATTTTGGGTGCGAAATTATAATAATCTCACTGTTAGTGTGTTCAAAACGAATTTTATTCTTTTATTAAATGTAATAGTTAATTTAATTTTAACGTATTGAGTGAATATGTTAATGTTAATGTTAGCGTAGCACGCTCAATAATGACTCGAATTAAACCCAAGTTGAGCAATTTTCTTTTGTATCTTAATTCTTTATGCATAGCTGGTTGTGCTCGTGCTGGTCGGCTGCCTGCATATGCCAATAATTTCTGAGCTTGGTTTAATCCACTCATTTCCACCACAAAGAAAACAAGCAGAAAAAGAAAGAGAGAAAGAAAACTCTATCCCATCAAGGAACAAAAAAAAGGAAAAAAACCAATCCTGTTGATAGCAGGTGAGATTCAAACCCTTCAACTTATAATCCCAATATTCCCTCCTAAATAAGAGTAAACAACCACACTAAATGGACCCTCGAGGAAAAAAATCCGCCCTCTACCATTCATATACATTTTTCTATTGTAAAAAATGGAGTATAATAACATTAACCATGTATCAAATCGTGTTTTTATGTATAAAATGCAAAAATTTTATACTATAATTGTGTCACTACGTTAAAAATAAAATATTATTTTAATTTTTATTAAATTCATATTATTAAATTTTAACTCATTTCATTTTTTTTCCGTATCATTTTTGTACCGGATTACCGTATTGTTTTTAAGAGGTGAGGTCTAATTTTTTTACCTCAACTAGATCAGCAACGTCAGCAAAGAGTACTTGGCTGCAGCCCTTGAGATAACGCCATCAACCAGCTGCATGTATTGACATCAGCAGACAAATATATATGTCAGTCATGCATAATCAGTCTGACAAATCCTGACAATCTCACTCAATTATTGTAATTTGTACGTATGAAAAGTGCGCCTCAGCCTCACTAACTGATCAGCTAGCACAAGTAAGCTAAAGCTGTCAAGCATCCATTAATTACCATCCAATCAGAAAAGGTTAATCACCGACCTGGATCCCTGGTGATTATAGAATTTTCAGACTAGCTTCGTCATGTTTTGAAGCTTGCAAATTCTTCGGACATGGGAAAGATTTATGCCACTCGATCGCCAACGATGAACCTTTGCTTTGCGGAAAGTGTTATACAAAGAGGGTTTCTGTTTGGGTTTTTTTATCACGCAATTACAATATTGCCTCATATTACTTCAATGGTTTCTGGGGATCATAGATGTTGCTGTATAGCGTAATGAGTTGTTAATGTATTTGTTTGTTGTTGGAAGAAAACACGAGGTGACCGAATTATCAAAGCCAAAAAGAATATTATATCGCAATCACTTCATATCTGCCAAAAGAATCATGTTATATAGTACCTGTGCGGCCTGCTCTTTAGTGCCCATCACAGCTGCATTACTTTGGACGTTTGGGCTCGGACAAAATAGATTATAATCAAATGAAGTACGAGTTTTAAGAATGTTTTGCCTTTACATTTGAACATTTAGTTAATGATAAATGTTACATCTCTTTACTTGAATTCAAGTTTTTATCTCCTTAAAAAAAAAAAAACTCCTTACCCTGTTCTCTCTATATCCGAATAAAAAGTTTGCTTATAATTAATTGATTTTTTTTAATAAAAGAAGTTGAAACTTGAGAATAGAAAATGAAGTTGCATGTGCTAAGATTTGAATCATAAATTTTTTAAATGTCACTTCTTAAGAATGATTAAATGAATCATTTAAATTAAGTCTCAAGTGCTAGGAATATTTGTCTCTAAATTACTATGTGTTTATACACACTCAAATTACTGATAAATAAATGATTTTTAGAATACAATTGTCAGAGGAAAACATAATATATATATATATATATATATATATATATATAACACTAAATGCATCCAAAAAAATTGAGTGGACTTTGGTTAAGGCTATGTCTTTTATTACTTTGATTATTGGTGAATATGCATAATACAATTATAACTCTTTTTTTTTTATGTAAATGAATATACTTAACGTATCAATACATTTTAATATATTTATTTTATATATCAATAACTTATATATTAAAAAAAGTTCTCAAAATTAAAGTAAAATTAGATTTTTCTTATCATGACATGTCATCAATTTTTTAATTCAATTGCAAAATCAATTTCATTGACCAATTTTGACTTCTTTATTGTTATGCTTCTCTTTTGCCTCTGGTGGTACACGTTACAAGCATGCAACATTGATCTTCAATTGTTTTTTTCATTCTGGAAAAAAAAAACTGGTTTTTTCCATAAAATGACAGCTGTCTTTCTCTTTTCCCGTCTTTATATAAAAAAATTGACCAATTTTGATTTTTTTACTGTTGCTTTGATGGTACACGATACAAGCATGCAACCACTACAAAAAAAACAGAGCATTAGAGATGGAATTTGTGACAGAATTTTTGTCACAAATTTTTTAATTAGGTCACTGATAACAATTAGCAAGGGATTTGAGACGGAATATTCTGTCTCAAATTTTGTTTGCAAATTTGAAGTGTCTGAAAGTTTTTCTGTTAGAAAGTAATTTTTTCCGTTGCTAATCTGTTGCAAATTTGAGACAGATATTTGCGACCAAAATCCGTCTCTGAAACCATTTATTTCATAAAAAAATAATAAAATGAAAAACAAATTGGTTTTTTCTACCAATTTTGCATCGGATTTTGTGATTGATTTTCCGTCACAAATTTTTGTAACGAAAATTCCGTCTTTAAAACTATTTTTCGTCACAAAAAAATAATTTGTTCAAATAAAAAATTTTCAAATTTTTAATGCTTGTGACGAAATTTCGGTAGGAAATTCCGTCTCAAATAAGTTACAACAGAATTTATGACTAAAAATTCCATTTGTAATTCCATTTTTCCGTCACAACAAATATATTGTTAAAATAATATAACAAATTAAAATTATATTTTGTGACGAAAAATCTGTTACAAATTACTACTTTCTGTTAAAAATTTTGTCACAATTTGCGACAAAAATTCCATAACAAATTCCGTCACAAAGCTGTGACAAAAAATATCAACATTTAAATTGTTATTTGATAGCTATTTATATTGTTGAATTTCATTAAAAAAACGATTAATTTTGTAAGCGAAAATCTATTTTCCATCTAAGTACACCTAAAACTGAATCCAATTAAATTACAATATAGTTTTTTAAAAAAATCTATACATTTAATATATACATAATCAAACAAATACATTAAATATACATTTATGTACCAACATCCATAAACATTATTTTTAGTTCAAAAAAATATGCTCTGTTCAAATACAAAAGTATGCAAATAAAGTCGTACAACATCGTAGTGCTTCATTAAGATGGTCTTTGCTTCAAAAAGTGAACTCCTAAAACAAAATAAATTTTTTTGTTAAATACGATTTAACAAAAATCCATACAATTAATATATACACAGACACACACACGTACATAATCAAATAAAATCTGCAAAATATTTAGAAAATATTCATTCAACATCCCAAACATCATGTCTAATTCATAAATGCAAATATATATAACATTCAAATAAAATAGAAAGAAAAATGATGTCTACAAAGCAATATTTTCTAGAAACCATCCAACTCCAAGAAGTGAACACCTAAAACATAATCGAATATACTTATACTACAATTTAATAAAAATCAATACATTTAATATACACTGGCATAAAGCTCGTGCGCTGCCGCAGGAATAGGGAGGAAAGAGAGAGATAAGGGGAAATAAAAGGCAAAGAAATATAGAAGATATGTGTAAAAAAAATTCTAAAAGATACATTAAAAATACTAAAAATCTTTCACAGAATCTAAGAGAGCAAAAAAAATCCAAAAGAACGCAGTACATGTAATAACTGTAAATTCTTTATTTTTAGTGAATTAAACAATGTAATATGGAGACAAATTAATATATTGAGAATTTAGCTTGAAGCTAAGATGATTAAGAAGGTAAATTGAGAGTGAGCATTGTAGAGATTTATTAATTTGGACTATAAGAAATTATGGAGAATTTAGAATATTAGAAATTATAATTGGAGGATTGAAGATGAGGATCATGAAGGAAAATTTGTAATCTATTAGTTGGATTAAAGTGTTAATAGATGATACATGAATAATTAAATTTGTGGATGAAGGATTTTGGAAATTAAATAATATTAAGGACTTTAGGATTTAAAGTAATATTGGACAATATAAACTAATAACTATAGGAAGTATAAAATATTTGTGAAACAAACAATAGGTAGCAAAAGAATTAAGACTACTTAGAATATACCTACTAAATATTAAGTGGATAAAATAAATAAACAAAATAAAATATGATACAAGAATATAGTGGCTTCTTGAGAAATGGGCATGGCTTCTTGGAGAAGATTGGAACAGTTCATGCACTCCACTAACACCCATCCCAACCGACCACTTCTTTCCCAAATTATCACCGTCCATCATCATCATCTGAACAGCTTCCATCTCGCCCTCTTCTCTCATTTTCTGCTGCACAGGAGATATCACTTCCTCACGACATCATTTCTCTTCAGCTCTCCTAAGTGTAACGGCAGCTTTTCCATCATCGTGACACACTCTTTCATCTCTTTTCTTTCATTTTGCTAGAATCGAAGGGCAGCATTTCCCCTAATCTTGTTGCCATTTAACTCTCCCTCTTGCATCGATAAACAAAGCTTAGGGGAGGTGAAGTTTAGGGCAAGACAAGGGCTGGTTTTGAGAGCCGAAACAGGGGAAGTTGGTACAGCTTAAGCCATCCCTTTTGGTGCTGCAACGAAATGGGATTTGGGAAGAAGTAATGTGAAGAGAGCTGAACCTAAAGAGGAAGAATGGAAGGCTGATCAGAGGCGGGAGAAAGAAGGCAAAGCAAGGGTTGATTAGACAATAAAAAAAGGGGTTTCGACCATTTACTGAAAAGAAGGAAGAAGAAAAAGAAAGGAAGAGAGGGGGGCCATTGTTCAGCTTGAAGAAGTAACATGCGAAGAAGAAAGAATATAGAAGACTGATCTGACGTTGAAGCAAGGTGCAGAGCAAAGAGTGATAAACAGTGGTCGAAGTGACTGAAGAAGAAAGGGGAAAAAGAAGTACATTGGCTGACGATGGTGGTTTGTAGTACATGAAATGAAGACTAAAATTTTAAGTTTTCAAGTTGTGGTTACAAGCGAGAAAAAAAAAGGAGCTGTATAGGAGTTTTAAACATGCGAAAGGGGACTTCCAATTGTTGACATAAATGATGGATGCTGAGCCTTTGAGGGTATGAGGATGTATGATTTATATGCTTTTGAAAGAAATGTATACAACTTTTGTTATGAACTTCCCTAAAGCTCAAAAAATGCTATTTCGGATTTCGAAAGATATATGTATAAAACGTTTTGAGACATGACTAGCTAAGTCATTGTAGTATTTTCTGACTACTGTGTGACCCTAATCTAGTCTTCAGTAGGTATCTGTTCTGGCTATTGTGTGACCCTGATCCAATCCGCAATAGATATTCATTTTGCCTATTGTGTGACCCTGATCCAGTCTGCAATAGATATTTATTTTCAGATGCTATGTGAGCTTGATCCAATCCACAGTGGGCCCAGTTGACACCTGATCAGTGCTCACTGTGGACCCCTTTGGACTATGGCCATATGTCTTTCCAACTTGCACTTTCCCTGACGGGGATATCTAAACTGCATGATTATTTATTAGTCGCTAATATGTCTCAAGCTTAGTATGTATATGCTTTTCCGTACTTATCTTGTATATGATTTCCGAATGTGTGATATTTGGATTCTGAAACAGATAAGAATTTGATTTGACGATCCGTATTGAAACTAAATGTGATAAGCTCGTATATTTTGAAATATCTTCAGAATTCAGTTGTTTATGTTTCGGTTTAAATGAAATGCTTTTTGATACATTGCATAAGCATGATTTGATTTTCGAATGGTATGAAATACGATATTTGAGCTTTAATAAATACTTTAGAAACTTGCATATAGAAATTCGGTATCTGTTTTTTATATATATTTCTTATTGGGCTTTCCAAAAAGCTCACCCCCCTCTCCACCTTCCAGATTATTTGCAGTAGGTGCTTTGTACGCGGGGTTTAAGCAAGTCCTTTGAGGCTTTTATACTACCCTTGAAGGTATGTGATGTACATTATTCTCTTTTATATTCAGACTTGTATTTTTAGTACTTTTAAAGTATGAGGATGTAATTAAAGGAAGTATAAGATATGGTTTATAATAATGCATACAACTTGGGTGGAGATATATCTAGTCAAGTAGGATGATTAGAAATTATAAATGCATCCTTAGTGAGAAAATTTGACTGGGACCTAAGGTAATTAAAGGATATTAACTTAGTTAATATAAAGTTAGCTTAAGAATTGATTAGTGACACTACGTATAGCCCAACCAAGTAATTGAAAAAGGAAAAATTTGGTTCGTATTTTCGGTATAAAGGGTCATTTAAGAGTTGTTACAAAAGTTGATATCAGAGCAAGGTTGGTCTTATGTACGTTGGTGTCGGTAGGTCAAGAAGTGTTTACATCCCTAAGTACTGTACATGTCTATATATATACTGTACGTTCTGTTTAAAATGGCAGTGAATGTGTTTATTCTATATGGGTAAATTATAGCTTTTCCCTACCTAAACTGTATATGATATGATTTGTTAAGTAATGAAGTGGTAAATGTTATTTGTTTGGTTTTGAACATAGTGAAGTGATATTAGTAGAGGCACAATGGCCTATGTGATTTAAATATTGATGCAATGTACTTATCAAGACTCATGAATAAGGAATGAAGTTGTATTTGGTGGAGATGATAATAGTAAAACCTAGCATAGTTGGCCTGAGATAGGTCATGCAATGATTTGAAACGATCGATTAAAATACGTTTTGCTTTGAAAGAGATAGAATTATTGTATCTTATATGATTGATGCAGAAATCGGTAATGATTGAAAGATGCAAGAGGACTTCGTTAATATGGAATTGTAGGAACGTATGTTGGGTACCATGAGGCTTTTGATGGAACAATGATAAAAATTTATGTTAAGATAAGGATAAGAGACTATGAAAATTGTGGAATGAAGCTTGGTGACATGGGAATGGAATACAAATTTGAGTTGTGATAGTGCATCTTGAGAATGGCATGTGATGAATATACTTAATTGCATATTGAATTCATTTACATGGCTGCGAACCTTAAGTATTTCAACACGTGCCTTGATGTAACACATGAACATATTTAGCATAAGCTTTGATCTTTTGGAACCGTTTGGTTTTAATTATACATGGATTTAAGGGTTAATGCATTTGGAAATCTAAAATATGTGGGCTATTTTGAATGACTGGAAAGAAATCAAATTATGCATTGAACTTTTTGTTTATAGAGCCATTTGAATTTAAAGTCTTATGCCAACATTATTTTCCTATAAAGAGAGTATAAGATTTGTTCGAATAAATGATCTGGCTTTTGTTTTGAGAACTATATGAAATTTGGGATTGCGATTTTAAACTATGAAACCTAAATTTTGAAAATTCGGCATCCTTGATGAGCTTTAGTATAGACTCAACACCTAGTGCGATTTCGATTGTACTTATTAGACTTGACCAATAGGGTTTGGATCTGTCTACAACAGTAGCAAGAAATTATTATTTGACTCTATTCACCGTGCAAAAATAAAAATAATAATAATAATAATAAAATTGATTGAACTATGTGATTTTGTGAACTTTGTGAATTTTGAAAAGTCCTTGATCTTCAACCTCTACTAATGGAGAAGCTTTTAGTAGAGCTGATATTGAATATGACTAATTATAGAGATTATGAATCTTTGAGTATTACTGGAGAACTTTACGGAATATCAAGCAAGGTGGTAAATTGATTTGAAGGTTCAGATTTTGTGAGATGAGATATTCAAGACCATCTTAAAATGACATTAATCTTAGCTCAACTTGAGGGTTATGGATTTATAAAATGATGTATGTTTGTAATGTATAAACTAATGAGATATACCCGATTTGTGAATTGCTTGAATATTGATATTTAAGGTCTAATGTAAAATGAATTTGATTCATGGATAAATGGTAACATATAAATTAAACTTTGAATTTCCCAGCTATGGATTAAAAGGATAATGTATTGAGGTCCAAGGCAATTTCCTTGGTTAAATATATATGTGTGTGTGTGTGTGTATATATATATATATATATATATATATGTTTTGGCAATATTACTCTTTATAAGAAGCTATATGGGAATTGGAAAGTTAATGAAAGCGAAGTAACCTTACCTATTCTAAGGTCACCATGATCAAATTTGGAAGGCAATGACTGAATATGGGATTATATCGAGTACTACAAGTTTTATATTCGAATCTTGTGCAGTGTAAAATTGTGGATAAAATCTATTGTAGTGGTGTGATAGTTATTAAAGATTTGTGATGGTTTAGTAAAGGAAAAATAATTTGATAGCCAATGTGAAGAAATTTGAAATTAATGTGCGGTACCTTTGTGGCAAATAAGTTATTGACAATTAATGAATTAGAAACTTGATTTTAAATGCTATTATGGATAAGAGATTTTGTTAGTGCAAAGGCTACTGGATATACAATTGGTGTTTTAGGGTTATATTTAAATTGAATATCAGATTGTGCAGAAAAGTATGAGTTAAGTTACGGATTTAAAGATTGAAAAGTTGGAACACTACCTTCTTGGACTATATAGAATTAGAAATAAAATTCTGTTGATTTCATTGTACGATAAAGGACAGTTAAGAGTTTTGATTGAAGCTTATTAGATAAAGTTTCATGGATCCGTAAGAGAAGAACTACATATTAGATTTATCTAAAAGATGGACAAGATTTTGAGTTCATGAAATTTTAATTTGGTATTTGCCTTTTCGAAATTGGCTCTAAGGATTTAAGTTTAGATTTGATTACTTTGCATCGAAATTCATGTTGACTTGATTAATTATATAGACTCTTAAAATTTGCACAGTTTGAACTACAAGGATTTTGAAAGCTCAACGATTTAAATATATGATTTTGAACTATGTGGAATTAGAAACAAGTGAATTTTGAAAACCAAAAGACTCTTCAAATTTTGCATGCGTAGAGTCGAGTTTGAACACATGTTATAAAGAGTGAATCCTGGAGTGAATATTAAAGAATTATTTGGACACGTTATGCAAGATAACAATTGACTTGAAAGTTAAGATTGTATGAGATAAGACATTCAAAATCGTCTTATCATAAAATTGACTTTACCTCAATTGAAGGTTTCTGATTTATAAAAGAATGTACATTGCAAAGTGTGGATAAGAAGGTACTTGAAAGCTCGAATACTTGAATTTTGAAATAGTTAGGATCTTTGGATAAGTAATTATATGCGAGTGAGATCTTCAGATTTGATGAATTTTGAAGTATATGAATATAGAGAATATAATAAGAGAACTATCCTCACCTCTTTCAATTGGATATTGAAAAATTTGGAGGACTAAATTCTTTAAGGTGAGGAGATGTAATAGCTGTAAATTCTTTATTTTTAGTGAATTAAACAATGTAATTTGGAGACAAATTAATATATTGAGAATTCAGCTTGAAGCTAAGATGATTAAGAAGGTGAATTGAAAGTGAGCATTGTAGAGATTTATTAATTTGGACTATGAGAAATTATGGAGAATTTAGACTATTAGAAATTATAATTGGAGGATTGAAGATGAGGATCATGAAGGAAAATTTGTAATTTATTAGTTGGATTAAAGTGCTAATAGATGATACATGAATAATTAAATTTGTGGATGAAGGATTTTGGAAATTAAATAATATTAAGGACTTTAGGATTTAAAGTAATATTGGACAATATAAACTAATAACTATAGGAAGTATAAAATATTTGTGAAACAAACAATAGGTAGCAAAAGAATTAAGACTACTTAGAATATACCAACTAAATATTAAGTGGATAAAATAAATAAACAAAATAAAATATGATAAAAGAATATAGTGGCTTCTTGAGAAATGGGCATGGCTTCTTGGAGAAGATTGGAACAGTTCATGCACTCCGCTAACACTCATCCCAACCGACCACTTCTTTCCCAAATTATCACCGTCCATCATCATCATTTAAACAGCTTCCATCTCACCCTCTTCTCTCATTTTCTACTGCACAGGAGATATCACTTCCTCACGACATCATTTCTCTTCAGCTCTCCTAAGTGTAACGGCAGCTTTTCCATCATCGTGACACACTCTTTCATCTCTTTTCTTTCATTTTGCTAGAATCGAAGGGCAGCATTTCCCCTAATCTTGTTGCCATTTAACTCTCCCTCTTGTATCGATAAACAAAGCTCAGGGGAGGTGAAGTTTAGGGCAAGACAAGGGCTGGTTTTAAGAGCCAAAACAGGGGAAGTTGGTACAACTTAAGCCATCCCTTTTGGTGCTGCAACGAAATGGGATTTGGGAGGAAGTAATGTGAAGAGAGCTGAACCTAAAGAGGAAGAATGGAAGGCTGATCAGAGGCGGGAGAAAGAAGGCAAAGCAAGGGTTGATTAGACATTAAAAAAAGGGGTTTCGACCATTTACTGAAAAGAAGGAAGAAGAAAAAGGAAGGAAAAGAGGGGGGTTATTGTTCAACTTGAAGAAGTAACATGCGAAGAAGAAAGAATATAGAAGACTGATCTGACGTTGAAGCAAGGTGCAGAGCAAAGAGTGATGAACAGTGGTCAAAGTGACTGAAGAAGAAAGGGGAAAAAGAAGTACATTGGTTGACGATGGTAGTTTGTAGTACATGAAATGAAGACTAAAATTTTAAGTTTTCAAGCTGTGGTTACAAGCCAGAAAAAAAAAGGGAGCTGTATAGGAGTTTTAAACATGCGAAAGGGGACTTCCAATTGTTGACATAAATGATGGATGCCGAGCCTTTGAGGGCTAAAAAAGGTTGCTGCATTTTTTGAGAAATTAGCAACCTAAGTCGTGAAGAGAAGAGAGTCAAGAGGTGCTCGGCAAAGTTGTTTCAAGAAAGAATTTTGGTGGTTGTGTTAAGCCTATAATGGACTAAAGAAATACACTCTTTTGAAGGTAAGGTAATCTATGATTTGAATTGATTAAATTTAATTTAAATAATTTATTCAAGGAGACAAAATATGGTAAATTAAGGCTGAACCATGGCAAGTTTATTTCTTTTGTATTTGGGCTGCTTTATTTGTGTGGGAATTGAACAAAAAGGAAAAGACAAGCGATGGTTTGAACAAGAGTTAAGGCTGTCAAATACAAAAATTAATCAAGTTTGAAATAGAAAATATATTCAAGGAATGAATGCTCATGAATTAAGGCTAAATCTATAGGGGTTGTGGCTGCATTTTGTGAAGCTAATTGAAGCCCTCACAACCGAAAAGATTTAGCTGCACTAGATGCTATCGGTTTTGGCTAGTAACTAAAGGTAAGAACTTGATTTTTTTACGAATATTTAAAGGATGAATGTAGAGAAACATAAGGAAATAAAATATGGTCTTTGATGTAGGTTTGAGTGAGGAAAGAAATTTGTAAGGTGAAGGAGCATTGACAACCAAGGTAAATTCTAAGGTAATAATCTTAAGGGAGAAATTAATTATAAATTTTCTTAAGATAAATCAATAACATATTTTGTTAATCTTATGCTTTAATGTAGGAGGAATTATTCCTAAAGCAGGGAACTCAAAAATATTCTAATTATAGGCTCAAGAAAAAGGAGATTAAGAAAAACAAGGGTGCCATAGCTATACTTGTGCTACACAGTTAGGTAAGAGATATATATCGGAACGTAAGAGATACTGGATGCTATTTAAAATCAACTGCCTTGTAGTTATATGAACTGTATTTTCCTGCAGGGGTTTTAAGAAAATATAAGCCGTTATGTTGTCAGATTTTTTATGAAAATAATGGTTTTATGATTTAAGCTTAACTTAAGCAACCATTTGAAAATGACAAATTTTCCGGCAGGTTTATTTTGAAAACGGTTAAATCTTACGACTTTGATTTGTTTATAAGACTTTCAGCCGAGATATTAATCTCAAGAAAATTATTAACCTATGGCATTGTTTTGAAGATATTATGAGTATGTATGATTTATATGCTTTTGAAAGAAATGTTTACGACTTTTGTTATGAACTTCCCTAAAGCTCGAAAAATACTATTTTCGATTTTGAAAGATATATTGTTAGCTTTAAATTGACATATGTATTTTGAAATGACAAAAACTTAAGTGATCTTTTATGTTTTGATTCGTATTGTAAATTTGTTTTATCACACATGATTTTCTCAAACCATTTTAAGTCTAAGATCATGTTTTAATGATATATTCTTATTGGTCTTAATATTTTATAAAATGGTTTTGAATATTTTCATTAAGTAATGTTTTCAAAAATATATCTGAACACAACCTTAGAAAATTACTTAATGAGTTTTTGGACTATGTTTTCATTTGAGAAAGTCAAGAAAAACTCCCACAAAATTCTAGAATATTTTGGGATAAATTAAAATCAAAGTCTACATCATTTCTAACCCAAAATAGTCTAGAAAAGTGCAGGAAATGCTCTCTGAAAGCATGGGATCGATCCCCTAAGGAAAGGGATCGATCCCTTAATGTGAGAATGCATTGGAAGGCATTCTGGAAAATAAGGATCGATCCCTTATGGCAAAGGATCGATCCTTTTACACTTGAAAAGCCTCCAACGGCTAGTTTCTATGAGATACAACGGCTACATTCAGTTTTGGCTCCTACCAACGTTCATAAACCATCCAAGGGACTATAAGTAGAGGCTTGGAAGCTCAAGGAAGCAAGAGGAATAGCTGAGCAACAGTTTTCATCATCTTCTTCATCTTTCTCATGCCTCAACAACAATTCAAGTGCTATAAAGTCTTCATCTTCCATCACTCTCATATTCCTTGTATAGCATAGCACAAATATTGTATAGGCTTTTCTTTGTGCTTAATCTTTGTAATCATTTGCCTACCTAGATGCCTTCTTTGGTTACACCCATTGTAAACACAAACACACTTTGTAAAGGGGAGGTTTCTTTTTAGCCTTAGAAGAAGAGGGAGGTTTCTTTTTAGCCTTTGAAGAAGAGGGAGGTTTCTCTTTAGCCTTAAAAAAAGAGGGAGGTTTCTTTTGAGCCTAGAAAAAGAGAGAGGTTACTCTTGAGCCTACGAAAAAGGGGGATTGTAAAGGTAAATTCAAGATAGTGAATTTGGGAAAATCCTTAGGAGCGTCTCAAGGTAGAGGACGTAGGCAAGGTTGCCAAACCTCTATAAATCACTTGCGTACATTTCTATTTCCCTTCTCTCTTTATTTACTTGCAATTATATTTGTGCTTATTGTATTGAATTTGGATTGCATGCTTGCATAGCTTAGAGAACTTTGAAAACTTCAATATAGGCTAGAAAATTTAGAAGAATTGAAAAACGACTATAAGGTTAGCTAAAAACCGATTCACCTCCCTTTCGATTTAGCCTATAGAGCCAACATATATGTATAAAACGTTTTGAGACATGACTAGCTAAGTCACTGCAGTATTTTCTAACTACTGCGTGACCATGATCCAGTCCTCAGTAGGTATCCGTTCTGGCTATTGTGTGACCCTGATCCAGTCCGCAATAGATGTTCGTTCTGGCTATTGTGTGACCATGATCCAGTCCGCAATAGATATTTATTTTTCGATGCCGTGTGACCTTGATCCAGTCCACAGCGGGCCCAGTTGACACCTGATCAGTGCTCACTATGGACTCCTTTTGGACTATGGTCATATGTCTTTCCAACTTGCACTTTCTCTTACGGGAATATTTGAACTACATGATTATTTATTAGTCACTAATATGTCTCAAGCTTAATATGTATATGCTTTTCCGTGCTTATCTTATATATGATTTCCGAATGTGTGATACTTGGATTCTGAAACAGATAAGAATTTGATTTGACAATCCATATTGAAACTAAATGCGATAAGCACATATATTTTGAAATATGTTCAGAATTTAGTTGTTTATGTTTCGGTTTAAATGAAATGCTTTTTGATGCATTGCATAAGCATGATTTGATTTTCGAATGGTATGAAATACGGTATTCGAGCTTTAATAAATATTTTAAAAACTTGCATATAGAAATTCGATATCTGTTTCTTATATATATTTCTTATTCGGCTTTCCAAAAAGCTCACCCCCTTCTCCACCTTCCAGATTATTTACAGTAGGTGCTTTGTACGCGGGGTTTAAGCAAGTCTTTCGAGGCTTTTGTACTACACTTGAAGGTATGTGATGTACAATATTCTCTTTTATATTCAGACTTGTATTTTCAGTACTGTTAAAGTATGGGGATGTAATTGAAGGAAGTATAAGATATACTTATGGTTTATAATAATGCATACAACTTAGGTGTAGATATATCTAGTCAAGTAGGATGATTGGAAATTATAAATGCATGCTTAGTGAGAAAATTTGACTGAAAATGAAGGTAATTAAAGGATATTAACTTAGATAATATAAAGTTAGCTTAAGAATTAATTAATGACACTACGTACAGCTTAACCAAGTAATTGAAAAAGGAAAAATTTGGTTTGTATTTTTGGTATAAAGGGTCATTTAAGGGTCGTTACAGTACAATTGTGAATTAATTAAACTACAATAATAAATTTAAAAATGAAATCTGTAACGATAAATTGTGACTTGAACCCCCAATAATTTAACCATGAAAAATGAACAGACATCTCTAATTTGACCACGCACTTTGCTATCGATGAAAACAATAAAAGCAAAATCTTGATCAACAAAAGAATCACGGGATATCAAATATTAACAGATATACCTAATTGCTATAACTTTTATGCATCAGAAGTTCTAAAAGTCAACAATATGAATAAAAAGATAATTGTTACTCTTTATTCTTTCGACAAAAGATCTCAACAAAAGTAAAACCACATACTGTTTATCAAACAACTTTTTTTCGTAAATAATAAAAATTATCAAATAACTTCAAATATTCATTAAAACCTTGCTCACAAATAAATGGAACATAATCAATTATGAAACTGAGTTGGCTATATAAAATTGGAAATAAAGAAGACCCAGAAAATGAAAAAAAATATTCTTAGGTAAAATGATTTAAAGGGTAGATTGATAAGCAATAGTAAATAGTTAAAGAAGAACTTTGAGGTTTTGACCGAGGGTGATTTCTTTTCCTTCTCCTCGAGATACTATGACTCTCTAGTCTCTAGTTGCCAAAACAGACCAGGAAAAGAAAAAACAAGATGCACAGAGCAATTCTGAATGCTCGGTCAATTCTAATTCATTTTCTTTATTCATCTTTTTTTTTGTTCTGGTCAATCAATTCTGAATCTCATACTTTAGCCAACAAACAGATACAGTTGAACATATCGTAACGTAATGTAATTTTAAAAGCCTACTCTTAGGCAACGTAATGTAATTTTAAAAGCCTAGTATGGGGAAAGTTATATACAAGAGAAACCCAATCCCATCATACAAAAATCCATTTTTCTTAAAACAAGAATGAGATGTACCTATGAGCTACCAGAGAGTTTCTTTTTCAAGTTTGCAAGATCATCGTCAACCGATGTGCTCTCAGGCAAAGCAAACTGCAAATTCAAGTAATGGGTTTCTTCAAGAATTGAAAGAGTAAATTTTATAAAAGGAAACAACCACGTAAAGAAGCAAAATCATTATATGATAATACCAAGAGGGTCTTGCAAATGTGATCTACAGTACAAAGTAGTCTTGTAATCTTAATATGAATTTTAAGGTGGTAAGACAATCCAGAATACGACTAGCAACTACAATTCTAATATTTTTATCTTAAGTTCACAAAACTTTATTTATCCCTAATAACATGGCCTGCTGCATGCCACCACTATAGAAAACAATGGCTAACATATCAAATTGAATTTCCATCTATTTTTAGAAACTTATAGGAAAACCTTTTCCATATTTTCTATTCTCAAAGAACCTCAAAGGAAATATTTCAGAAAGTCCCAATTTAAAAATATTGAGTCAAAGGAAAAATCTACAGCTAAATTGACATTTCTAGCTACACAATCAGCAAGCCATTAACACTGTTACATGGTCTATAATGGTCACAACCAACAATGGTGCAAATTATCAAATATCAATGATGGGAATTTGGCCATAGAAAGTTTAAATCAGATTTAAAGAATGCAAAATAAAGATAGAGCAATCACTACCTTCCCTTCAAGATCATCGGTGGTTAACTGCCTAAGAGCTTCTGCCTTAGACTCCATTGCCATAACTGTCAAAAAAAATAAAAATAAAAACAGAAACATAAGCTACAAGAATGGCCAAATCTAGTATTCTAGTTCTTATAGATTGATTACCAACCACAAGAATGCAAGAGAGAGTCAATCATGGGTGATCAAGACTGCAATTAGTGAGGAAGGATCGCCAATCATCAGGTGCATGACAAGGATGATTTTAGGTATAAGAAGATTATTAATGCATTGCTTCTCATGAAGTATTTAGCTCAGAAAATGATAATTAAACAGCAGCATTCATAACTAAGAAGAGTAGGTAGGCCAAAAAGGACACGCGTATCTAAACTTTAGAACTCACATCCCATAGCAACATAGATATTTTTTAACTCAGGAAGATTCTTCACACCTCAACTTCCTATGCTTGAACTGGAGATATTGTGTTAGTGTACTACAGGAAATCATCCAATTATTTAATTGGATAATATTTTTATGTTTAAGATACGTTTCATTAGATAAATATAGAACAAATTACACAGTGGTTATCAAAGGGCTATAAAAGCTTTATTATGTGCACTTTCTGTCATGTCCAAATCATAATCTCTAACCCAAAAAGCATGAATAAACGAGATGCTTCCTTACAACAAAAAGCTTCCAACCTATTATTAACTCACCTTTCTCTTCCATTTTCTCAAAAGCTGCTAAAGCACTGCTGGTGTTCACATTTCCCACCATCTCATTAACTTTTGTTGCAGTTCTAAAGAAGCATCAAAGTGATCATGACCAGAAGGTTCAAAAAGATAAAACACAAAGAAAAGGCAGCAATGGGAGTAGTATAGACTACCTTGCAGACTGAGCACGAGCTTTCAAAGTGTCATTCTTTGACTTTACCTCTTGTATCTTGCTTTCCAAGAGCTACACAAAATGGAATTTAGGGAATGCAATTGTAACAAATCCATCAATACATATGTAATAAAATGATAAAAAAAATGATGTAGATGGTTTTCTTAAGACATCTATTATGTATGTATGTAGTAAGTGGTTCATCAGTTTTTTTTCATCAAAACCATCTGCCAATAATGCCATTACTAAAAAATTATTTATTTCAGTCTTAATTCTAAGACAAAAATTATATGTCTCAGTCTAAGAATTTATTTGCTAGGCTTCATAGTTCATTTATTTCAATATTTTACCCATAATTTATCCAAAATTACTCTAATCTATTGTGATGAGGCACTCAATTCAAAGCAAAATGTAGAGACATAGATTTTGAAAAAATAACATTACAATAGGATTAACTATTACATTTAGGGACCTAGTCCAAAATTAATCCCAGTTACTGAGATACTACTAAAAGATTTGAAGGGAACAAAACCAGAGCAATATCTCACTTACCTCTTTCAAAGATGCTCAAAGTCCACTAACTCATATATTTTCAATGAATATTCCTCTTTAATTTGCCTAGATTCATTAGCATAAGAATTTTTACTTAGTTCAGACACAGTACTAAGGCATCAAATTAGTAAAAGGCAACTTTAATAAATTTCTCCTTCAGAAACCTTTGGCCCCTATTGCTTTGACACTCACTTTGGTTTATCTTTCTAAGGACTAGGTACATTCTCCTTTTTATCACTCTAAAATCAGTAGTGCCTACCCAGAATCATCTAGTGAGTGTAAATTCTCAACACTTGAAAATTCGGTCACTTGGCAAGTCAGCTAAAACTGCTCCAAAACTTATCAAGAACACTAAATCACAAATTACATTTAATGCAAAGAAATTGGACATGGACCACCAAAACTTAAACAAAGAAAGAAAACCACAAATGATGTTAAAACCAACCCACACTTTCACCTATAAAAAATAAAAGCCATTTTTACCTACAAAAAAATTTGACAAGGGAGTAGGTTGCCGATGTCGAAACTGTTGGGGGAGTGACCGACGACAGTAGCTTGGTTCGACACTCAAGAGGTGCGGAAGAGAGAGGCGGATCTAGTCTGGAGAGGCAGTAGGGAGGTGCGCGCAGGGGAGATCGAGGCGGTGGGAGGCACGTACAAGGGAGAGGAGAGGTGAGGTGAGGCATGCGCAGGGGAGAGGTGAGGCGAGGCGAGGCGAGAGAGAGGCGAGGTGAGGCGAGGTGTGAAGGGCAGCTAGGCTAGACGTCGGCATTAAATTTGGGTGGGTGACGCCGACAGGAGGAGTCGGGTGAGGGAGAGGTGGGTGAGGATCTAGGTGAGGTCGATCTTCCTTAGTGCTTTTTTTTTAATTTTTGGATAAGTAATAGGTGAATGGGGCGGTAAAGCCAATTTTTTTGCCCAAGTAGATGAATTTTCTAGAGGGAATTGATAAATAATTTTGAGATGGATTTGCGGTAGCAAAATCCGTTCCAAAATTTTAGTATATTTTTTTATATAAATTTAATAATATTATTTCATTTAATTATAAAAAATTTACAATAAATAATTTATATTTAAATGATATTATTTATAATTTATATATTCTAAAAATTGTTATAAAACATTAAACTAAAAAATATTCTGATATTATAGTTTCTATTAGTATATTAGTTTATATTTTTCTTTGTAACCAAAAAAAAAAGTTTATATTTTTCTTAAAATTTTAAGACGGATTTTGCAACGAAAATTCCGTTTCCAAACCTTTGGAATTATTTTTTGAGATTTTGAGACGGAATTTGCAACGAAAATTCCGTCTCAAAACCCTTTGATTTCTTTTTTTTCTTTTTTATGGATATTTTGAGACGAAATTTCCGTTGCAAATTCCGTCTCAAAATTATGTCTCAAAACCCTTTGATTTTTTTTATGGATATTTTGAGAAGGAATTTCTGTTGCAAATTCCGTTTCAAAATTTTGAGACGGATTTTGCAACGGAAATTCCGTCTCAAAACCTTTTGATTTCTTTTTTTTTTTTTGATATTTTGAGACTGAATTTTCGTTGCAAATTCCGTCTCAAAATTTAGAGACGGAATTTGCAACGGAAATTCCGTCTCAAAATCTCCAAAAAAAAATAAAAAAAACAAATCTATGAGTTTTGAGATGAAATTTCTGTTGCAAATTTCGTCTCTAAATTTAGAGACGAAATTTGCAACGGAAATTTCATCTCAAAATCTCCCAAAAAAATAAAAAAACAAATCTATGGTTTTTGAGATGGAATTTTCCGTTGCAAATTTCGTCTCAAAATTTTGAGGTGGAATTAATTTAGAGACGAAATTTGCAACAGAATTTCCGTCTCAAAATCTCCCAAAAAATTAAAAAAAAAATCTATGGGTTTTGAGACGGAATTTGCAACGGAAATTCCATCCCAAAATCTCCTAAAAAAATAAAAAGAATTTAATGGCTTTGAGACGGAATTTCCATTGCAAATTTCGTCTCTTGCAAATTCTGTCTCTTACAAATTCCATCTCTAATTTAAAGACAAAATTTGCAATGGAAATTCCGTCTCAAAACCATTAGATTTTTTTTATTTTTTTTGAGGAGATTTTGTGATGGAATTTTCATTGCAAATCCGTCTCAAAATTTAGAGACGGATTTTGCAACGGAAATTCCGTCTCAAAATCAGTCAAAAAATTTGGCGAGGTATTCACTGTTTATGCACACCCTCTTTAGCTACAGAATTTGTGACGAAATTTACTCCGTTCCAAATTTGTGACGAATTTTCATAGAAAATCTATGGCTAAATTTGTCACTAAAATTTATTATTGTTCCATCACAAATCCGTTACAAAACTGTAAAAATTAGTGACAAAAATTTTCGTCTCAAAATTTCTGTCACTGAAAGTACAATTTCTTGTAGTGAACATTGATCTTCAATTGTTTTTTCCATTAAAAGCAAGCATTTAAACAACTTATTAGTTAAGTGATTAAAAATAAATTGTGACATATTATTAGTTTTAAATTTAAATCCAAGCACCTTATTTTTAGTTATTTAATATTTTCATTGTAAGTTTGTAACCAAAAAAAAAAGTTTATTACTTGATGTATTGACTCTGTATGATATCTAAATCTCTATGATGTCAATTAATTACAAAATATCATTTTATTAACAAGTAAATTTAAAAATATGCAAATTCTTCAATGGACATCAATAAATTCATTTAAGTTTAATTAAATTAAAACATTAAAAAAAAGTTTATTACTTGATGTATTGACTCTGTATGATATCTAAATCTATATGATGTCAATTAATTACAAAATATCATTTTATTAACAAGTAAATTTAAAAATATGCAAATTCTTAAATGGACATCAATAAGTTCATTTAAGTTTAATTAAATTAAAACATTAAAAAAAACTAAAGTTATTCATTCCTTTCTTCTGTCTGTCACGTTCCCATATGCATCAAATATAATTAATTTCAAATATATATTTTTTATATATTATCAAAATATACTTTAATTTTCATATATATATATATATATTTAAAAATACAATTAAATCATAAAAATTAACAACCAAATCTAACTCAATTTATCAATATATATTGACTTGTTTCAATATCACTAAGTCATTACAATTTTAACTCCAAAAATCATATAAACTATACACAAGTCAATTTTCAAACTAAGGTTGCGTTTGGTTTCCTAATTCATTTTCCAAAAAATATTTGACATGATGTCAAATGTTTGGTTGACGTAAAATAATATAGTTAATTGAAAATGAACTTCAAATCAATAGAAAATACTCTCACAATTTAGAAAATTGTCTTCTCGTTTTGAAAACCCGAAGACAATTTCCTTAACCCACACAGTTGCTAACCCAAACCCATTTCGCCATTGCAATTTGCAACTGCATTTACTAACACCACCAATCCTCTTATCGGCATTGTCGATCATCTCTTTCAATGCTGTTGATTCTCTTGTCAGCATCTTTTGAATCCCATCTTGCTGAAATCCTTTGAAAATCTAAACAAAACAGATTTATATCTTGCCAAAATCCGCCACTGCCTTTACCCTTAAGCTTTGCAGCATAAGTCACTTTGCTGTTTCTTTATGATCATTCACTTGTTGTGCCAAGAAAGCCGCTTCCACTTTGTTAATTTTTAAGCTTGTATGAAACCGTGTGCAGCTCAATAATAATCCCTCCTTCGTTGACATGCATATTATCTGAACAATCTAATTTAAAATGGAAATAATATTTGTACTTGATGATCTGTTTACTTTAAATAGCGGTCTAATCTAGTTGTGCATATTAGCTTTTGTTGGATTAATTTTTTGTGTAAAAATAATATATACATTATTTTATTATATTAAGTTTGAGGATTTCATTACAATATTATTATTATGTTTTTAATTTTATTAATTTTTTTCATATTTATTATTATTATTATTGATTTAGAAATGTTATTAAAATAGGTAATTATGTGAAGAACATTAATTTAACAGGAGTATAAATTTTTCATAAAACAACTAAACAATAAAAAATATTTTTTAGTATATCATCCAAATAACAAAAAATATTAATTTTTTCAGAAAATGAAATTTTCAGAAATAATTTTTCAAAAATCATTTTTTTAAAATTATTTTTAATGAACCAAAGCCGAAAGAAAAAAAAATAGAAGCATAAATCCAGGCCCGAGCCCTAACGATTTCCCAAAATCACAAAAATAGTAATGCCGTTACCCTCCACCGATTTTTGTTTCATAAATTACCCAAAACACCCCTCCCATCAATCCCGGTGGTTCAAGTTCCTTCACTTCAAATCAAACGATAACCGTTCCCTCGTTTCCGTACCATTCGCGTCCTTTTTCGTAATTTCATACCATTCTCAATCTATATCCCACATCTTCTAATTCAAAAAAAAAAAATATTTAAACAATGAGTAGCGAAAACGAACCAGCCTCTCCAATTTCTCCAGCATCCTTAAAACAAAAGCTGAAATCTTCTCTTCGTCTTCCATGGCTCCGTCATCACAGCCACCACCAACGTGGAGCGCTGAGTGCCTCAACCACTCCTCGTCAGACCCCCAGTCCGAGCCCCACGTCTAACAACCATAGCAAGGCAATGCTAAGCAGGACATCTTCTTCTTCTTCTTCGTGGCTTAAGTCCCCGGACTTCAAAGACAAGTGTCGTAATTTGATCAACCGCATTGGACATGGTCCTGGCCACCGCCATAGCCCCAGCCACGGTCCTGCTCATCACGGCCATGTCCACGGGAGACGACACTCCGCGGATTTTCGATATGATCCGTCGAGTTACGCGTTGAATTTTGACGAAGGGTCCGACAGTAGCCAACTCGATGACTTACCTTCCAGAAGCTTCACCTCTAGATTGCCACCATCTCCAACTGCTACTACCCCGCCTTGTAACTTAAAAGAAAAGAATTTGGCGCTTTAGTGGTTTTTTTTTTTTTTTATTTGCATGAAAAAAATGATGGCTTAGTGAGATTTTTACGGTAGGGGTTGCTATTATTTTTAAAAATATCCTGGAATTGTATATAATTTTTTCTTTTTTTTTCTTTGGTTCTTCTTCTGGTTTGTTAGTTTAATTTAATCTGATCAGAAATTCTGGAAATTACTAATAGTTTATGAATAATTCTTGTCTCAATGGTGAGACTGAGGAAGAAGTTTGGAATGTTTAAACTTTAATTTGATAAACGAGAATTTACTTCAATTTTATATAAGTTTTTGTTAATTTGATTTATTAAATAGATGAATGTGTTTGATGGTATTGATTAATATATTTAAGAGATGAAAATGGATTTTATCGCTGTTATGAGTTAATATCGAATTTTGTTATTGCATTTCAAGTTTGTTGAATTTTGACTATGTATCTAATTTTGTTGATTTTTTATGTGAAATAATGACAACAATAAAAATTTATCAATTTCATTGACAAAATAATATATGAAATTAATATTATAATTTCATTTTCTTTTGTTCTAAAATCAACAAAATTGAAAATAAAATAGTAAATTTGTCATTTGCATTAACAAAATATATTTGAAATATTTTGATTTTGTTACTTTTGTCCAACAATCAACGAAATTGAAAATACAGTGATAAAAATTCAATGAAATTAAAAGCATAATATAAATCAATATTAACTCACAAAAATTCACTCTTATTCGTGTATTTAGTTATATATGAAGAAAAATTAAGTCCTTTATAACCATGGGCATGTAGCAATAACTACTTAAGTTTGGGGAACAAACATGAAATTAATCCAAAATTAGTTTTGCATCACCTTTAATAATATTGATCATTGGTGAATGTAATTATCTATTAGGAGGACCAGAAATGGTCAAATTGACGAGAACTAATTAAAGTTACCATTTCTTTTTTGATCAAAGAAAGTTATCATTTATTAGTAAAGAATAGATTCAAGCATCAAAGGATTTGGAGCCTTGTCTGAGAGACGATAGAAGCACTGTATGATTTATGAGACTATGTTAATTTAAGCTTTTGCTTCTTTTGTACCAAAAAAAAAAGAAGAATAGACTCAATATTTGAATCTCTTTTCTCTCTTGGATCTCTCCTGGTATAAAAAAAAATAAAGCTATTTCAAAACTAATTTTAATATCGAAGTTTTGATTAGTATGCCTCAATCCTAAACATAGACCCTAAAACTTTGTATAATTTTTTATATAAGTGATTCTTCAATGATTTTTGATTAGTGATTAATTAAAAGAAACCAAGAGTGCAAGCAAAAATATTATGGAATCAAGAATGTTTCAATGTAAGAAGCTAGAAAAAAAGACAAGAAGGCATGGCCACTAGACCTGCTCAAGGGCCGGGCTATCCGCCCAAGCCCGAGAGCCCGTTTTAAATTTGGTGGGTTTGGACAAAAATATTTGATAAAAAACGGGCTTGGGCAAAATTTTTATGCCTGTTTTAAATACGGGCCAGGCCTCGGGCTTGCCTTTCAAAGCCCGAGCCCGACCCGAATTATGAATTTTTTTATTTTTTATATATCTTTTTTAATATTAATTAAATTTTTATATATATTTACTAAATATAATATAATTATATGTATATAAAATACTATTGAATAATAAATATGATTATAAATATTTAATATGAAAATTGATATATAAATTTTGACAAATTATATTAAAATTTAAAAGGTATAAAATAATAAAAAACAAATAAATATAAAATTAAAATATAAAAAAAATTATTTTCTGATCGGGCTCGGACTTGTAGTATAAAAATGAAAACGGGCTTGGACAGAAAAATCAAACCGAAATGCCGGGCCGGGCCGAACTTGAACGTGTAAAAATTTTATTAATACCTATCATTGGCCCGGCCTGACCCATAAGCAGGTCTAATGGCCACTGGCCAGCGTCCCAACCCAAGCTGGTTGCCTTGTAGAAAAAGCCTAATGAGTCTCAGAAGCAACGAAGCCCAAGCAAGCAGTGCCAATGGCCTCGTTTGCTGAACAGCGCAGAGAATATAATTATGTTCACATCGATCTGAGATACAACCTTCCTAGGATAGACCGAGCTTGTCAACGTCTCCAAAGATTCCATCGTGTTGTCAACTGCCACAAAATCTATGGTGACGCGCTGACGGGGCCGTGGCCGGTTCTATTATACTCCGCAAACTGACACACAATTTTCGCGGTGTCCCATGTGAATTTAACCCTTTGTTAATCAGTTCGTCCAATCTATGTACCCCACACAATTATTAGATTATTCATTTTTTTCGAAAATTGATAATTTTAAACGTAATATAATTATATTATATGAAAATTATATAAGTTCAAATTTGATAAAAATCAAAAAATTATTTTACATTTAATTCATTGAAACAGATTTCAACCTAATAATTTTTGTAACGGGAACTTAATTTTATATAAAACAAACACAAATTATATATATAAATTTATTCTGATGTGATCAATTTCTTATTTTTATATAAGAAAGAAAATCGAAGGCATAGTTGGTCAACATTTTTTTTTTCTCAAAAGATTTGTGTACTGAAGAGATTCACTTTAGTCTTTAGACGGTGGGAAGAAAGATCGACCCATTTTCTTAGCAATGGGGAGAAAGCAGAGATGGACCAAATATTCAAATGTGGTAAGTGTGAATATAAGTCCAAGGCAACATTAATTTACAATTTTCTTTTTTTTTTGTTGACTATGATGTTTATATTCAAAAATATTAAAATTAATAAATTTGGGATTGCATTCCATTGGTAGGTTAATTTCTCTCAATAGTAATTGATATTGATATTGAATTTGAATATGAAATTTTACCTAATCAGTTTATACAATTTTTTTATAAGATCATTTTTACACAGTCTTTATTTGAATATTTATATCTTTATGTCTTTTCCACCCTTTATTTGCTGTGTGCTGTCCATCAATGCTGGGAGATGTTAAACAAAGATTGCATGTAAGAGATAATATATATTCACAGTGAAACAATTTTTTGTGAGATTACTTAACAAGCTTGTCATCTTCTATTGATTTTTGATAATTAGAGACAAACTTAAAATTGCTTAAACTTAAATTCAAAGTTTATAATATGTTATAATTTTTTGAAGTCATTCAATGAAGAAATTATTGACATTCCTTCTGTAGATTTGTCCAAGTTAACTCAAAATAACCTTTCAAGAGTAGAAGCCAAGGTCCTATTCTGGCAAAATTTTTCAAAGAATGATAGGATTTAGCAGATTAATTTACAAAAGAAGCCTGCGGCAAGGACCAATGGTGACGAAAGAAGTGGATTCTAGGCTTGACCAAATAGCCAGCGAATGAGCATGGATGACCAATCTCCATCTGAAATCGACCAGTTGCTAGAACCGAAAGGACAACATAAACGTGTGGGGTTTCATTCATATCTTTCAGATTTTCACTGTTTATGGCAGTTCTCCAGGAAACACTTCGATGCCCCACAAAATTGGTGTTAAAAACAGCTGGTCAAGTCGTTGGTTGTTGGAAGGATGTTTCTAGGGATGCTAAGTAGATAAGGTGATTTGTACGTACGTGAATTTGTGATTTTTTTATTATAAAAAATTTAAGAACATGAAAAGTTATTTTATTTATTTTTTTGTGTGAATGACAAGTGCTTTCGCACCATTTTAGAAAATTAATTTTTGCTCATTTAACATGATTGATACTGATCAAAGAAAATTTAATTTAGTTAGAATTTGAACAAAAAATTTTCATTATGAATCATTTTTATTTAAAAATTCAACGAAACTTTATATTATTAAGTTAATTTTTTGAGTTAAAAATTTTTTATTTTTAAAGTCAATGTGCATGATCAATTTTTTCTTGAGATTTATGTATTCCTTAAATTTTTATCTAATTTTTTGAAATTTATAAATTATCTATAATTAAAAAATCGTGAGAATTCGAATCTAATTGTATTCATTAATAGAAAAATATTAAAAATTTAAATCTTAACTATGTGGCTTATTAGTGCTTTGGAGATTTTTTTTCTTTTTTCCATATTTCATGATGTTCTCTTGACGTGAAAATTGGGATGGGTAGAAGGGCTTCCCATTTCAAAAGATTCATGATTCATCGTTGACGTTGAGCTTTGTTGGAGATATTAACGTGGAATTATGAGTACGTAACGACGACGGCTTAATTTAAAGATCATCACTTTCTTTTAAAAATAATTAAATTTAAAATTTAATTTTTTAATTGCTTATGACAAAGAAATAAATGAAAGTCGTCATAATTGCAATGATGTGATGGCATCATATTTAACCTTTTTCTTCTACGTGTTATAATCTCTTTGTATTATTTATAGATGGCAAAACTAGAATTAAAGGAAATAATTAGGGAGGAAAATTCAATGACAGATAAATCCATTCAATTGCCAAAAAGCTTTTTTTTTTTTTATAAAAAATTAAATTATAGAGAAATAGATTTATCAGTAATTTACGGCAGTCTATTAAAATACCATAAATTCGAAATTAATTTTGATAAAGAATTATTCATAAAATTTATGTTCAAAATAATTTATATTAAAACAAATGAATTTATCGATTGAATCAGTCTCTTGCATGATAAAACTCATCTTAAAGGGTGTTTAATAATTGTATACTTAAATTTAAATAATTGGATTTTTCTTGGATTAAATTGGTCATTATGATTTAACTCAGCTTTTCTTTTCTAGAAAAAGTAAATTATCACTGTAAACAATGATGCTTTCGGTTATAACAGTTACGTTCACGCCAACCAGTCAAAGCAAGAAAGAAAGGTGAAATAAAAATGAAAACAAAAACACTCAAACGTCTGATTTTGTCTTTAGGATTGCTTAAGCAATCTAGGGTTTGGTAAAGAAAAAAAATGAAAAAAATTTATTTATTTTGGTATGAATTAAAAAATCTACCTTACAAGTTACAACGTTGTTTTTAATTATCAAGGACATTAATAAATTAGATAAATTAATATATCAGAAATACTTTTTACCAATATAAAGTCAAGCAACCTTATCTTATACATTCAAAGTGCTTTGCATACAAATTATTCTTTTTATTATTATTATTATTTTATCAGAGACTGAAACGCGGTTTCCCCACTGAAACAAGCTTTTAGGTTTGGATTTATCCATAAAATTAAGACCCTGCTGTTCTTTTTGTCTTTGCTGCACTACTTTTCCAACTTTCCATGTTTCTGTTATATATATTTTATTGATAATGCAATTAAATTAATTAATCAAAAAGTTTAAGAAACCTTTTACTAGCGAGTGTTTAACAAATAATAATAATATTATAATGATGATAATACCTAAAAGATCTTCAACTAACAACCGTCTGCCACAACAAAAAGAAGAATTATTATTATTATTATTATAAACATATAATAATATAAACATCATATAATATAAAAATGTTTATAACATAGTTTAGTTATATCACATGATATAACACGGCTACACCAAAATTAATGGCTTTATTCTAAAAGAATTGGAAAGTTTGGACTTGTTGTTGGATCCGGGCAGCAGCATTTCCTTTGGACTCTGGCTAAAGGCCAAACCATTTTTTTGGTTACTTGTTTGACAAATGAAGTATAACTATGAGAATTGCTCCTTAAATTAGGACTAAAAAAACTTATCAAAGCTATAGTATGATCATTATTCCCAAATTCAAATAAATAAATAAAATTGTTATTCCTAAATTCTTAAATCCACAATGACTCGATGGATCGCCCCATGATGATTAATTGGGTTTTAATTTTAGCCGACTTGGTTTTCAGAAAATGTTGTTATTAGATTAGGGAAATGAGTTTTTCGATCATAACTAGCTAAATGATATAATTTTTTCACACATTAATATCGACAGAGAAGGGTCGAGAATTAATGTGAACATTGATTTATAAAAAAATAAAAAATAACAATTTTTATTACATAATTTTCGTTGAAATTTTTCTTAAAACAAATTTAATTCGAAAAACAACTATTTACAATGTTGAACTTAAGACTTTGAATAAAATGAATTGAGATTTGGATAAAGATTTTATGTTGAATCAAAATCCTTTTCTTGTTAGTGACAAACTTTTTCTCTAATACCAAAAGCAAAAGTGAAAAAAAATAATGGACATTTAAAAAGCTGATATTTTTGATAAACCAAAGAAAAAAACAAATAAATGCTAATTTGATCCCAATAACTCGAAAAAGAAAATTCTTTTCTTGATGGAAAAAGAAAGGATATTAATTGATGATTATGGGCAAAATAAAATAATAAAAAGAAAAATGAAAGTAGGAAAGACTTTGGGTAGAGAGCCCACAAAAATGAAGTCCAGTAGTCCACCTCAAAGAAATTGTATTTGTCCCCATCTGCTCTTTTCGGTTTCTTTTATTCTACAAATCATCAAAATCTTTCCCAAACAAGTGCAAACTCCTATGATTTTGACTAGAAATTTGCATGAATCCGTCCACGTGCTGTCACCCCTATTTCTCTCATTCTCTCTTTCTTTATTTCCTTATAACTTAAGAAAATAGATAATACTTATGGAAGTCGCTGACATGTTCAATCCTCTTCAGTTTTCTCGAGAAAATTAAAACCCCACGATAGAAAAGAAAAAAGAGAAAAATCCCATGATGAGTTTATTTCCAGAACAAAATAAAAACCCAATGACCAAATTCCCAGAAAGAGAGAGAGGGGGAGATAGGAAGCAGAGAGACAAAAAGGGAGTTTGAAAGAAAGAAAAGATTCATCGAAAGCGCAAGAAAAAAAGTCCGGAATCAAAGGCAGCCCAGCAGCAGCACCAGCACTTGCACCGACCCGGTGTCTTTGTCTCTTCTACTTCCATCTTAACTCTCTCTCTTCTCGCTTGAATCTGGTACATATTAATCTGTTTTTGCTTTTGAATCTTTTTTTTTATTTCTGTTTGTTGCTTTTAGAAAGGACTTTTTTATGTAAAAGAAGGTTTGTTGCCGTTTCTTGGAGCTAGTATGTGAAAATTATAGTTTATTTTGAGGAAAGAAACAGAAACCCTAGCTTTATATCTTCTACACTTGATTCACACTAAATTTAAGCTGATATCCTAATTTAGCTGAACCCTGTATTACAGGTTATGGCATTTGATCAAAACTCAATACCAAAAGATCTAAGACCGTTGAATGTACCTACAACTGTAACTGAGGAGCCCCGCATTGCGGCAGCCGTGGCAGCTACCAGTAATGCTAGTGGTACAAACATTGAAGGGTTTTTTCCCAATCCGTCTCGGGAGCCTGGGAGTCCTGGTTCTATGCCTGTTTTTTATCCGACAACAGTGCCTGATGCTGGTTTTGTTGGGTTACGGTATGGGAATGCAGTGCCCTTGGCACCAGGCCTTCCTGCATGGACGCCTCACATGCCGATGGTGCCAATGCCTGTGCCGGTGGGGCATCCAAGTATGAACCCGGTTGTTGGGTTTGGTTATAATCCCAATTTGAGCAATATGGTGGTTGGAAATGCTCTGGATCATGTTAGCAGTGATTTGATTGCTGGGCATGGTTATAGTCCTAGTTTGGGCAATAGGACTAGTGGGAATGGGGGTGATCAGGTGAGTAATGATATTGTGCCAACAGGTTTTGGACATAGTTCCAATATGGGAAACAGGGGTAGTGGCAATGGAAGTGATCAGTCGAGTAACGAATTTGGAGGTGGGCTTGGTTATAAACCAAATTTAGGACCGAGGAGTAATGCAAGTGGGGCTGATCTGGTGGGTGATGAGGTTGGGGATGATTCGGTCTCAGGGAAAAAGGTTAAGCTTTTGTGTAGTTTTGGGGGGAAGATATTGCCTAGACCTAGTGACGGGATGTTGAGATATGTCGGGGGGCAGACAAGGATTATTAGTCTTAGGAGAGATGTGAGCTTTAATGAGTTTGTGCAAAAAATGGTGGATACTTATGGGCAACCTGTGATTATTAAGTACCAGCTTCCTGATGAGGATCTTGATGCATTGGTGTCCATTTCATGCTCGGATGACCTTGATAATATGATGGATGAGTATGAGAAAGTGGTTGAAAGGTCTTCAGATGGGTCTGCTAAATTAAGGGTATTTTTATTTTTGGCTTCAGAACTTGATCCTTCTGGTATGGTTCAATTTGGAGATTTACATGACGGTGGGCAGAAATATGTTGAGGCAGTGAATGGAATTATAGATGGAGCTGCTAGTGGCATCACAAGGAAGGAGAGCATAGCAAGTGTGGGTTCAACACAGAATTCTGATATCAGTGGGACTGAGGCTGTTGATGGCATAGGTGCTGGTCAAGGGGATGTTTGTGGGCCTCCATCAACAAACATGTTGTCACCTAGCGGGAATTCAGCTACATCTCTTGACACTGCTTCAAAAATGATGGCTGTGGATCCTAATCCTGCTGCTTGTGCAGATGCTTCTGCTGTTCATTTAGGAATTCCAGTTGTTAAGTCTGTTCCTCCTCAAACATTGTCTTCCCAACCTCAGGTTGAGTCAGAGAAGATGGTGCCCCTCACTTTGCCACAGCAGCAATTGGGACATGATTTGCAGCAACAGTATGCATCTACACATATTGACCCTCTCCATGAAGTTATGAACCGTAGTGATTTTGTGCATCTTGCACCTCAAATGGGGTTCTCGAATCCTAAGTTGGTGGGAAATACTGGTTCTGTATTCAGCCAACAGCAGTTTCATGATAATGCTGCCCCTCATCAGTTCATTCCTGCTTTGCACGTGACAATGACTCCCTCCACTTCCCATGTTGGTGTTAGACCAGCAGTGGTTCAGCCACTTTTGCAACCCCAACAAACTCGGTTAGAACATTATCATGATGAAAGCGCATTTGGAACAAGGGTAGTTCAGCTTCCTGCTGATCAGAGCCACACTATTTATCAGGCCCAGATTCCATCAACAATGGTTGGAGGAGGTTATGCCTGGCATCATATTCCACAAACCGAGCATGTTGTCTTCTCAAATGGATTATTGCCTCCTCACCAAGTAACAATTCCTGAGAAGATATCAAGGTTAGAGGACTGCTTTATGTGTCAGAAGGCATTGCCCCATGCACATTCTGATCCTTTGGTACAGGACCAAAGAGATAGTGGTTTAACACCTTTAGTGAATGCAAATCCAATTTATCATAGTCTGCGTCCAGAAGATGCTATGAGAATTTCATCAGTAAACAGAGTTGTGGTGACTGGACCATTAGGGGATGGCATTGCTGAGCAAGGTACTGGGCTTCAACAGCTTGGTCACATTGATCATCAAGTTGGAGGACTTCAGTCAGAAGCAGTTGGATTCTCTCAAGGTCTTGATGCAAAAAATGAACATGAAGTAAATATTTCCCCGAAAACAGTTAATTCTGATCATCCTAGGATTCCAGCAAGCCAGGGTTTGATGGGTTTGGCAGGTGAGTTACAATCACCATATGTTTTGCCTACACAATGCCAGTTTAAACAGGAGGTTCAACTTGCTGGGGTCATTGGCATTCAGGCTTCAGAACAGCCAGTGCAGGAAGCCTCAAAAGATTATCATGGCAAGGTTCCTGCTGTCCCGAGAGAAGATATTCTAGACCCTAACCATCTGATCCCAATTGACAGGATGATGGAGAATATTCGGATAAGCAATGAGCAGCAGAGTAATTCACCTGTTGATAAAGCCAGAAAAGAAGATATCTTGGATGGGAGATCTCCACAAATAGCAGAGAGAGAGGTGCTTTTGGATGATACCTTTGGTAAACCAATAGTTTCCAATGAGATGGTTATTTTGGGTGATGTAATTACACACGCACAACCAAAAGTTGGAGATGAAAGCTTGGATTTTTTTGAGGTTCGATATGGCAACCTTCCATTTTCTGGTGTTCAGTCGGCACATAAATTGGATGATGTTTCATGGATGCCGCAGAAGATTGTACAAAATGCCACTGAAGCTACTTCTTTGAATGCTAACATCCAAACTTCCTTTTCACCATCCAATAGAGGTGGAGATGTTTTGGATTCCTCCAACTCACTTTTTAGCAATCAAGATCCTTGGAATTTACGGCAAGATACTCACTTTCCTCCTCCTAGACCTAACAAAATTCAAACAAAGAGAGAAGGATTACCTACCAGAGACCCTTTTGGAGAGAACCAGGCTGTAATTAGTGGAGATTCTAATACTCAGTTGGAAGATGCAGTTTACCAGCCATCAAGCCATTTAAACAAGAATTTCACTTCAGACCACACACAGTCCAGTAAAGGTGAGATTTGATTTTAGTTTTCTATAAAATGTTGGCATTTATCACTTTATGTGTTGAGTAAATGTTTATTTTTGTTGCCTTCACTGCCAAAGGCTCAGCTGAGGAACTCAAGAAGGAACTTCAAGCTGTTGCTGAGGGAGTAGCTGCTTCTGTTTTCCAGTCATCTACCCTTTCCAATCCTGACATACCAGAAGAGATCAATGCATCTGGTTATGAAGGCAACCAAGACACAGATGTTTCAGCTATTGACATTGAAATGCAGCATAAAGCTAAATATGAGGTGTGCAATCTAATATTTCTTCGTTCTTTGTTTTTCATTCTCTGTCTGTATGCTTATTGTCCTTAACCCCCGTCCCCTTGCCTTCTTTATTTGTGGCTGCCTTTTGCACATGCATATATTGATACGTCTTTCATGTTGTTTTTTTTTTTTTAACTCAGGAAATAAAGGCCAAACAACCAGGCAGAACAAATTTTGGTTTTCGAGTTTCAGATGACATTGGTCGATTGCAGGTGGAAGTATTGTTTTTACATGATGTTTATACTTTTACTGCTAGCTTTTATTGGCCATTAGTTTAGCTATATGTTCATTTGGCAGATTATAACAAACAGTGACCTTGAAGAGCTGCGAGAGCTTGGTTCTGGCACCTTTGGTACTGTTTATCATGGGAAGTGGCGGGGTACTGATGTTGCAATTAAACGCATCAATAATAGATGTTTTGCCGGAAAACCTTCTGAACAAGAACGCATGGTTTGGCTCTTTCTTTTTCCTTTCCAAGCTCCTATTTTCTCCATATTAGTTTCACTTTGTAATTTCACTTGCTAACAACTTGTACTGTGATAAATGCATATGATCAGATAGATGATTTCTGGAATGAGGCGATTAAGCTTGCTGACTTGCATCATCCCAATGTTGTGGCTTTTTATGGTGTTGTGCTTGATGGTCCTGGTGGTTCGATGGCAACAGTGACAGAATATATGGTTAATGGTTCTTTGAGAAATGCTTTACAGAAGAATGAGAGGTACTAAATGTTCTAGTCTTATTTGCGATAGTGTATAACCTTTCCCATAATTGTGTTTCATTTTGTACATTTATCTGGTTATAAACAATTATTGGACGACCTGCTGTTGCCAGGAATCTTGATAAGCGTAAGCGACTTTTGATTGCCATGGATGTGGCATTTGGAATGGAGTATTTGCATGGAAAGAATATAGTGCACTTTGATTTGAAGAGTGACAATCTACTTGTTAATCTTCGAGATCCTCACCACCCTATATGCAAGGTTAGTGCTCAGGCCTGAGTTTTATTTACAATACCATTCTGGTGAAGTTCTATGGTGGGAAAGCTTTTGATTACTTATTCCAATCCCATTGCTGTTTAGGAGGCTCTTCTTGCAGATGTTCATAATTTATGTTTGGTTCAAGAACAGCAGTCATTAATAACATAAGAACAGAGCAATTACTTGTATGAATATTCCTGAGCTCTTTAAGGGTAATGTCTATTTAGTAGCCTTTTACTTTCAACCTGGTTTAAAACCCTAACAAAAAGAGGAATTTGGAGGATGGGCCTTAATTATTCATTACAGTAGCTTGCTAGTTGCAGTCCATGTACCTTTAGTTGTAGATGTACTTTTTGGTATGGGATTAGTGTCTAACAGAAAATCTACTTGCTTCAAAAACAATCTCATAAACTTGTATTAATTGTTTGATATTTGTTAATAATTTAGCGTAAACGTTTCATTTTGGCCACCTTCTTGGTCCCTATTTTCCTTTTTCCCTAGTCGTTTCATGGTTATCCACTTATCTTAAAGGTAAGCTTCCATTTCTTCTTCTTCTTCTTCTTCATTTTTTTATTTTTCTTTTTTTGGTAGGGAAAACACAATTTGTCTATTAATTAGAAATCAGCTAAGCTTGCTAGAAATTTTGGATCTTTATTGTCCATGTCAATTTCTACAAATTACAGGTCTGCTTTCTCTGATGCTTTTTGCCGAAGTTTCACCCATGAAATACCTTTTATAATTTAAATCATCTGGAGTTACATTCTCATGTTTGCGTCTGATTTGTGTTGTAATGGCTATAAAAAAAGTGAGCTGACAGAAGACAGAACTACTTCCATCAATGTAAAAGAAATTATTTCCTTACGGTTTGATGAGTTATAATCTTTTGCAGTCATACCATTCTGCTAGCTTCTTTGTTGTTTATTTGCTTCTGATTTGCTGCTCTTACTGTGAGGATGGTAATTTTAGAATCTGTATTGTTTTTCTGTTTAATCATGCAAGACATGCTTACTCTTTTATATACTTGTAAAATAATGCTAAGATATGACTAGTGCGAAGTGGTTGAGTTGAGCATTTTGTGGAGTTAACTCAAATCAGTTTGCACATATTGATCCATCATATTTGAAAACACTCTTTTGTCCTTTCTTCTCAGGTTACTGCAAAATGAAGGATAACGGGAAATTTTATTATGGATTTGATAATGAAGCATTCAAGATAAAGTTATTCTACTCACTTTTAGAAGGTTCATTAGATGTCATCTGCTAACTTAGAACAAATTCGTCTCTTCCCACTTTCCTTTTGGGCTATAAATATGAGTAACTGATTGATTAGAATTTAGACATTGACTATGAAGTTTCATTGGAAATATTAACCCTTCAATTCTACTAAGAATGCTCATATTCATTCCAGTTAATCTTGACTTGAGGACTTCGATTGTCTCAATATAAATTATGATTTCTGGTATATTATTAGTTCTTTTATCAACTGTTCAGAGCAGGAGTAAGATAATTCTGATGCCAACTAATGGGTGATTTCATGGTACTACAACCTCTAAGACATTGCTGTTATAGTTTGTTTCTATTATTTTGAAATCCAAAGGCTCTCTTGCTTGTTCTTATTGGTTTTAATGATTATTTCATTTTCATTCTGAACTCAATCAATGGTTTTGGTTCTCATGCCTAGCTTTTGGTACCAGGTTGGTGATTTGGGCCTATCCAAGGTGAAATGTCAAACTCTGATCTCAGGCGGCGTGCGTGGAACACTTCCATGGATGGCACCAGAACTTCTGAACGGTAGCAGCAGTCTTGTCTCTGAGAAGGTTTGTGATTTGCTCTTTTCTACTGCCCTCTGTCCTATATAGTCATGAGAACTACTTTTTTTCGTTTTTATATGTTAATTGAGCGATTTTTGTTTTGATATTTCCTCCCATTTAGGTTGATGTGTTCTCATTCGGTATTGTGATGTGGGAGCTTCTCACTGGAGAAGAACCATATGCAGACTTACACTATGGAGCTATTATTGGTAATTGCATTATTGTGAATGTAATCATGAGTTCTATTCTTTGCGCTTCGACGGACCAATGTTTGTCTCACTGATCGTTTGCCCGGAACTCTGTTCAGGTGGCATTGTGAGCAACACACTGCGCCCGGCAGTTCCAGAATCATGTGAGCCAGAATGGAGATCATTGATGGAGAGATGCTGGTCATCAGAGCCATCAGAGAGACCAAGCTTCACAGAGATCGTGAACGAGTTACGCTCAGTGGCCGCCAAAATTCCACCTAAAGGACAAAACCCACAGTAGAAATGGCACAGAAGCTTCAGTTTCATAATGATTTCGGACAATCTGCCTCACTTTTAGCATTTCCTGTTTCCTTTGCATACTGAGCAGAACTGCATTTAGTTTAGCTCTATGGTTCCTTATTCATTAACTCGTATTATAAATGTACTGAATTTATGTAAGTTGTTTTTAAGTCACTGAAATTATTGTTAAACTTGTTAAAATATTCTCTCACACACAACAGCTTCATATCAAATACCATTTTTGAATAAAATATCGTTTTGGTATCGTTTTTTAATGAGTATCGAGTATGCGTATTTTGACCATATAATTTTCTTGGCTGACCTCAGACGATTTCCCACCTTCCAAGCTCGTGAGTGATTACATACCGCGGGCGTCTGGGCCGCCGAAACTGTGTTGGTCAAATTCTGGAAGCGCATAGCTATCCAGTTCCCGCTAATCAGAAACTGTTAGGAATGAATGGCCAATAGAAATGATCCATGTCAGCATTAGAAAGCCGAGTGTCTTCTTTATTGACAGGTGGCACTTTTTCATTGGGCCTTGGTAATGATATATCCTACCATGGAACCTAACGCCGTCTGATTTCTGCGGCCATTGATATTTCCTTGCTTGTTTCTCTCCAATTTCACTTCAACTTCCTCTTTCCCTGACTTTTCCATATAAAAGCCTCCTTTTATTTGGATCCAAAACCGAAGTCTTGTTTTTCTTTCATTTTGCTTTCCTTTCCATGGCCAACTCAGAAGAGAAACCAATCTTCATGCACGTGAATACACAATCAAATCATCCAGGCATTGAAGGAGACGAAGCTGATGAGCATGAAGAGGAAGCTTGGGATAAAGGGTGTGATTGGTTTAGTCTCTTCTGCCTCAAATGGCGGCGAGACGGCACCGATGAAACAGATAACTTATTGCACCAGAGAGGAGAGCACGGAGAGACGTGGTGGAAAAGCAAACTGAGGAAACTGAAAGAAGTCTCGGAAAAACTAGCAGGGCCGAAGTGGAAGAATTTTATAAGGAAGATGAGTGGATATTGCAGTAAGAGGAAGACTCGGAAGAACAGGTTTCAGTATGATCCTTATAGCTATGCTCTCAACTTTGATAATGGTGCTGATGAAGAAGGAGATGATCTGCAGCAGGGTTTCTCGTCCAGGTTTGCTGCTCCATTTGCAGACGAGAGACAACGTGCTGGGTCAGGAATGTAGTCATATTGTTTCTAGAGATTGGCGTATATATTTTTCTCATTGCATATGTAAACTAGCGATACGGATTGAAATGTTTGCACATGTTTCGTTGTATACTCTTAGAATCCATTTTGAGTAATATTCTTTGGTTCATTTTGATTTTTGCAATACTGGAATCGAATTATCTTAACTTCAGGTATAGGTGTACCGTCTATGACATATTGGGTACCGTGTAGTTGTGGAGGGGATTGAATGTGTGATTACAAGTGTAAAACAAACAGGTTTTATATTTTAAGTTGGTTTTTGAGATTGAAAATCTCAATAGCATTTAACATTGATATTATAGTCCAAATTGTCAATATTTTTCTGTCTTCCGGGCAAAAAGACGCTCTATCATACTATGTGTGAAGGGTGACAGTTGTGAAAAAAATTGTGTTTGTAAGTACGAGAAAAAGCTTCATTCCTTCAATTAGCTTTTGACCTAGAGAGAACCCAATAGCACTCAACAAAGCAAACTTGTATTCAGGTGTGGAAAACTCCGACCAACTCAACTGGCTCTATGATGAATGAAAACCTCATGTTTCTTCCAGCATGTTATTGGAAGACTTAACCGGTCAGCCACTTCACTGGTAGTGGTAGAAAGATTGTTTTATATCTGAAATAGTAGATAATTACATTATAAAACCCATGATTCAAAGCCATTCTTGTCCACAGATATAAAAGCATGAGCCAAAAATTTACAAAAGCATCTATCTATGCTACATTAATAATGCTATGCAGAGGACTTTCCATATGAACAAAATCAAAAACTTGACAAAAGTTGTCAGAGAGCTGGATTTTCCCATTGCAGTTGCCTCTTTCTAAAGCATGATCTGAAGCTGAATTTCCACCAGTGAGGACGGTGAACAAAACATGGAGTTTTCTATAGGAGTTCTTTAATTTATATTAAGTTTTCATCTCTGGTTTAACCTGCATTACTTGTTCTTCCAAATTAAAGCTGGCCAATGGTTCTCAAGAAAAGCTGATTTGATCGAGAAGCATACACACCCATAAGCAGCTGCAGCCTACCTCTTACGTTTGCTCTTCAGAGAAGTAGAGGGGCTACTATGCCAATTCCTTTTTCTCTGGTTGATAAACCAGTTATTAATCTGCTTTAACTGCAATCCTGTTTCCTGAACTAATCTTGCTTTGTCTTCCTCCTGAAGCAACATTAGAAGATAACACTTTGTCAGAAAACTGTTGAAAAGAACATATTTTGAGGATCAGAGCTACCTAGGAATTATCAAACTCACGGTTGGGTAAGGCCACTTGGAATGTGATTGCCACCAAGCTTTTAAAAGGGATGTGGTGTCACCTGGTAGCTTTCCAGCTCTTCTCTTACGCATAATTTCCTCTCTAATGTCCACAATTTTCTCCTTGTAGTCCTGAAAGACAGAAGCATATTTAGCTGCAGTGTTTATGTCAAGTTAGTTTACAGTTAAGTTTAGGAAATCATACCTGTTTCAACTCCTGCTTCAGTTCTTGCCTAACACGCTCCATTAAGGATCTCTCAGTTTCAGATGGGACAAGAGGGCCAAATCCCATGCTGTCAATCCCATCGAAACTTCCATCAAACAAGTTGGTGTCACTATCTACAACTTCATCTTCATCATCAGACATGGTTGCACCAGTGCCTTCACCTGGAGATACACCTGTTCATGCTTCATAGTTTAGCTCTAAGTTTTGCTATCAACAGTTAATGCAATAATACCAAAACAATCAAAACAAACAGGGTGGATATAGACTTCAAAGACTTAAGCCAGCTTCTATGGCTCATGTAGAGACCTTTTTTGAACTCTGAGATAGAGAGGTGGCTTAACAATTTACAACTTTTATAGCTAAGTGGAATCTCAACATAATTTTCACTTGTAGAGCACAATTGTGTATACAATTGGTTGAACTCTGGACCAAGAGGAATGATTGGCTGTAAGAGATAGTAAGGAGGGCCTAAGACCTCTGAATGCATATGCTTTGATTGAAATTTCCAAGAGATCTCTTGATAAAGGTAGGGTAAAACAGGGAAGATTAAGTAAAAAGGAGCCTGGAATACAGAACCTACTATCATGCAGTCACGCTTGAATAGTAAGAGCATTGTTTAGAATCCATGAAAAGGAAAGTGCATAAGGAAATAAAAGATGTAATCGATACAGATATCGTAGCTGCAGTACATAAAAAGATGCACTTGCATGCTACTTCTACTTTCTGCTATCTGTTTACAGTACATTGAACCATTTACCCGTTAAACTTTGAAGTGATTGCTCAAGATCCCAACAAGCCATAACTGCTTCCATTGCATGAACACGAACATGTTGTTGCAATTGGTCTTTAAAGAAACCAAGCAATAGAACATAATTTGCCTATATTAAAGGGAAAAAGGGAGAATAATCAAATAAAAAAGTTGACAATGATCGCTTAAAAAATATGAAAAGGAAATAGACCATCTCACAAATCCTCTTAAATAGTCAATAAAATCATTCAAAATAAATACAGAAGATTTTAAAAAACTTTAGTGGATTGACATACACTGTATGCAACTATATGAAACAGAAGTACATAGGGAAATTCTGATATATTCCTTATCTCATGGTACACTATCTATAAAGGCAGTCAGACCTTAAAATACACCACTCAAATGTTTTTTTTATCAAAAATGGAAAATAACCCACCATTAGTTGTTGTTTCATGAAACAACAATGGTGACTTATATATGTAATTGACAGCTATAAACAAGGTCTGATTTCAGACTCATAATTAACTGTTCCAAGTATCTTGAAGTCCAAAGATATAATCCAATGATCACCAATGTCGATGAACCAAACCGAACTCTTAAAACAAATAAAAAACCCTGTTAAGCAAATCAAGCAAGATTTTAATTGTGTTAAGATAAGAATGTGCCATTCATGCCAGTGGCAACCGAAGCACAACAAAATAGTTTCTACATACAATTTCAATAGGAATTATCCTCTGTTGAGTTCCTTAATTAATAATCCTAGGCCTCAACATAAAAGTAAAGATTAAAAGTGTTTCTATACATTGCATTATTAAATACAACAGACCACCTCCTTAACTTACACATGATGTTTAGCTTTTCTTAAAAATTATGCCAGCTCTTAATAAATGGATTACCTCTTTTTCCAAACCTCCCTTGATTGTAAACCAGTTTCAAGCCTATTTTCAAACAAGAACTGTGTACAATAAACCTTGCATACCCTAATTATAAATGTTTGTTATGGTTGAAACTTTCATTTCTTAATTAGCATCGAGTATGTATACTACATAACACTTTCCATTCTCTAAGAAATTCACAGAAATGAACATGAACTTTCCAAGAATTATTATGCTGGCTTCATTAAGAAACCAAAATGAGAAACATAGAAGCTTGGATAGGGAAATTAGGCCAAATATCATCAGGAGTTGAAAGCAGGATCATGCTTCCAGCTCCAGCTATAGCCAACAGCAATTTTTTTATTCCAAATTATATGTTAAAAAAGAAGTTCAAACCATTGGAAATTTATGAATTCAATTAAATTTTCTTCCACCATTAAAGGAAAAAAATTGAATGACTAGATTGCCATTCATGATTAGTTCCCACTTGCATATATACAATCTTGATGCTCAAGTCATGCAGAATCCAGATCATACAATATGGAAACAGGAATCTACTGAAAAAAAATGTTACGGAAGAAATGTGAAAGTTGGTCCTTCCGGCAAGAAGCCAAGAACAAATAAACTCCGGAAGCAAGGAGAGACATATTACAACAATCAGTAAACAAATGATTCTTAAAAGCACTACTAAAGTTTCATTGTTAAGGTACTGAGGTAAAGCATCATTCCCCCAATGACACCAGAAAAAGAAAAGCACATTCTGATCATTCACATCACAAGGCACACTCATTCAGTACCATCCTCCACTAACATCAAACATCCCAAAACTCCTCTCTCTCTCTCTCTCTCTCTCTCTCATATCTCTCTCTATATATCTTTTTCTTTGACTAATTAAAAGTTATAGCTTTATTGAGTAAAGAACCATCTATCAGCTAAAAGAACAAAAATCTTTAGCTTCAAGAGAAATCCTTTCCCAAAAATAGTCACATGCTGTTGTAAAATAAACTGCATAGTAATAACTAATAAGATCATTAAATGCAAATAGTTAACAAAACGAAAATCAAACCAAAAAACTCATTACAACCAATGGATCATAACTAAACAAAGAAGAAGAAAATATAAAAAAACCCAGAACCAAACGGTCAACGATAACCCAGATAAGAAAGATAATCAAGAAGTGATCGAAGAACAAAGAACCCAAATCAGGAAACAATAAGAGAAAAGGGTTACCATGAAGTGATCGAGTTCATCGTCAGCAGCACCGGCAGCAGCAGAAGCAGCAGCTGCTGAGTACTTAGCCAAAACTTCCTGGGACCTAGACAACTGAGCGTCGATCTTCGCAAGCTGGTCAACAGGCGTCGCAACGCGTAGACAAGCCACGTGTGCTTCCAACAACTGCTCGTACATGGGATGCCCTATTATCTTGGCCTTGCATTTTTCCCTTTCCCAATGGTCGGCGTTGGCAGCTGACGCGGGTTCGTTTAGAGCAAGGGTATGCATGTCTTTGGTGTGGTCGGAGACAAAACCATCGAAAGCCATGTTTAAGAGAACTGAAAAAAGCTTCAAGGAAGAAGAAGAAGATAAGGAGAGGGAGAGGGAGAGGGAGAGAGAGGCAGAAGACCAAAAAAAAGGTAAGCGCGGTTGTTGGAGGATCGTGTAATAAAAGACAAAGGGCAACCGAACAACCATTGACGTTTGAGTTAAATTTCTGGGTCTTAGGTGGTTAATTTGGTTGGCTTTTTTGTCTCTTCTGAATTCACCTCGTCTCTTTACCACCTCACTGAATTTCATCAATAAATTAAAAAGAAAAAGAAAACATTCTTCTACCTTTTTAAGTATGGTCTATAATTTAATATTATTAAAAAATATAATAATTATATAAATAAATATTATAAAATGTGTTAAATTATTCATATTTAAAACTTAATAAAAGTAAAATTAAATCAAACAAAAAATATCGTCTTTTAAAATTATTAAGAGGGATGTAAGCTGTACCAATTAATAATTTGAAAGGGTTTCATACTCTCATTGAGTCTAAATTATTGAATGGTAAAGAAATGATATTATATTTGAATTTGATTTTTATATATATATATATATATATGAAATTATTGTAACTTCATTTTGGGGTGACAACTTCCGTAGCCTATGCTCTGAATGCACCGGTAAAAGTCAATAGTACGTTTTTGTCTATAGTTTTGTGTTTTAGCATATTTACCAAACCACAAAAAAAATATATATTTTTTAGAGTTGGTGAAAAAATAAAATCAGCAAATTGGGTCAAGGATTTTGACCAATAAACTGGAAGCAGCTGCACAGCAGCCAAGGTGAGGTCCCCAGCCCAGGGCACTGCAACAAGCCAACAAACAGCCCATTTGCTTCTCCCTCTCTTCGTATGTCAACACGTGTCGCTCTCATATTTCATTAGACCACTGGTGGGACCATCTTGGACAACCAACCACACCCCTGCACATGTTATTTTGCAGGGTAGCCGGGGACCATGCCACGCAAGCAAAAGATAATAAGTGAAGTTTTATGGATGATATAAATGAACATTTTTTTTTATATAAATTACAAGTATCTTCGTTCGTTTTAACGATATAAAACTAATTCTGATCGAGATTTTGTCACAGTTAAAGCTCTTCATCCCTTTTCAAAAATGTATTTAGTTACAATCGAACACAAAAACTCTTTTTACAAACTTAACTTACGTTGCCAACTAAATCATAAGCCATGGATCTCATGAACTTTCTTGAACAATAGTCAATCAACAACTTAATCTATATGCTGATATCGTTCTATATGTACAAGTTTGTAAATTAACAATTGGGCACTTCTTATTTTACTTTACAAAAAATAATTTAAGCATAAAAAATGTAAATATTTTAATTTATTTTTTTAAATTCAATGAAATTAATTAAAAAAATATATGAAACAATTGACTTGAGATTAGATTAGATTAGATTTGATTTTTGATTGAATATTATTCATTTACCTAATCAAACTCACCTAATAAATTTAATACTTTTGATCAAACCTTTTAAAAATGGACCAAATTTTTTAATTAAAAAAATAAAAGAAAGCGAAGGGCAACAACTAACAAGCAAAGTCATTTTTAATTTTGAAGATTGAATTAACAAAATCCGGTGCTATATTTAAAATAATAAAGCACCCAGCTTGCCCCGTCTCACTCAACATAATCAAAACAGCTTTATTTCTCTCAACATCTATTCAACACCTATCTATCCATCAATCAATAATGAAATGTTTATTCAATGTTTAATTAGATCTGATAATTCTTTATATATTTTGTAATTGTATTGTATGAAACATTTTTTTAATTCTTATTAAATTTTAATTTATATTTTTGTGTTATTTTTTATGATGTATAAAATTATCAAATTTACATCTGAACAAGAGACCACCTTCTATTTTTTATTATTTTAAACATTATAAGATTTTTTCTATTAAATTGAGCGGTAATGACGCGCATGTCTCACGTTTCCTGGTAGATCTTCAAGAATTTCTTGCCTGATCTACCTTCTCCAACTTCCAAATCTTCTTCAAATATCAGGGTCTGATAATTTCCAAATCAAGGTTGACTTTTAATACAAAATGAAATTTAGTTTTTAATTATTTATTACATACAAATAAATTTATAATTATTAGTAATAATTTAATTATAAACTTTCAAAATGATAAAAAAAAATTACGTGACACGACAAACATACTTGCAACTCTAACAATAAAATAAAATAAAATAAAATAAAATACAATACAAGTCGGTTTATTATAATGTTGTCGAGGTAGCGGTTGAGACATTGACATTGCCGACAAGCTAAGATTGTCGGTCACTTTGCAAAATCAACTCTTTTGTTAAGGGAATCAAGCTTCTAGATATAGTTAAAAGGCAATCTACCAGTAACTTCATAATTATATATTAATCTACTTTAGCACAAGCTAGTATTCTTTATTGAGATTTAAAATTCGAGCTAGCTGAATGACGCAGAATATATATGATGAAATTGAAAAATTAAATACTTTAAATTGTAAAAATATTTTTTTTTTAGAGTACAATAAAGGCTTTTAGTCTTAAGAGAAAGAGAAATACAAGTGTTGAAATTTGAATATCAAACTTACGAAATTACAGAATCCTCACACGTTAAAGATAGAAATATAATCATTTGAATCATTTCTTAATGTTAATATTCTTTTTTCTTTCATGCAATGCAAGGATGTTTGTTAACAAAATTTTTTCAGCCAGACTGAACAAATCATGTACAAGAGTTTGTACATGCAAATGAGGGGAGGCTAAAGAATGAATACATAAATAATGCATTTTAAGGCAGAGACGGTGACAATGAAGGCTTTGTAACTTGAAGCTCTCCACAGTCACTGATATAAACAGTTTTAAGAGGCCTGTTCCATAGTATGCGGCCTTTCTGTGCTCTTTCATCTCCAAAAAATTCAGCCAAGTCATTTAGTTGTCGAATTCTCTCCGAAGGTTTGTATGTCGGGATGGAAGCTATAGCTGTCACAACATCTAATCCTGAAATCGAAATGGAAATCAAAGATGGCCAGTTATTTTTTAAATCTAGACAATCTGTGTAAATGAAACAAGGACAGTGAAGTGAAGAGTGAATATATAGCAACAATTCCCAGAAACAAATTCCTGTTCCTGTTAAATTAGAGAGGCAAAGCAGACCAGACACAAGTCATTAGAATGTAATATGCATCAGAAAAACAAGATATTTAATGTATTAGAAGCTACACTTGTCTTGTAATTCTCTTCCAACTGTGCCTAGAGTTCTTAAGATTACTCATCATCCATTATAGCAGCTGTAGCTTCAAGAAATGATAAACAAAACACAGAAAACATTTCTGTTGAAAGAAGGCACAGCATCTGAAGAGCTGGATTTGCAGTAATTTGAAAATTATGAGGCAATATTTGCTGCCATAAATACGTTTTAAATTACCAAGCCTTCAAAGGGCATTTGAAGACAGATAGCAGTAACCTTTTTCCTAACACAATCAGACTGCGATTTAGATTGCCATGATACATAGAGAGACCTGTGCACCTACTAAAACTGTGGCATTTAAGCTTAATGCATCCAAATTAGTTAGGCATCAAAAATCACAGCAATGAACCCAAAGCACCCCAGGGAGCAACACTTGCTAAAACTAAGCAATTTTAGAAAAGCATGATCATTCAGACATAGAACTTCAATTCTTGAGAGGTGCAAACAGAATGGTTTTCCATAGTAAGTCACACTTTTCGAAAGATCTCGATTGGCTTTCTGATAATTTGAATGAAGCCATATTTGCTGGTGTGGATAGATTTTAAGCAAAGAGCAAGCTTTCAATGAGGAAAAATAAATTAAGGCATTTGAAGTACAGATCCCAAAACCTTACCTTCAAGAACTGTCCCAAAAACGATGTTGTTATTATCCAGCTGGGGGCAGGGGCCAGGCCCTGTAGTGATCAAGAACTCAACATTCCTATAATCAGAATCTAGCTTAACCTCGTCATCATCATCGTTCTCTGACAAACAAAGCGATACGAGACCGGCCCTTGAATGTCTAAGCAAGAAGGCCTTAGGGTCAACAGCCTCAGTGTTCCGAGGCAAGTCCAAGGCAGGGACGAGATGGACCTCGCCGTACTCTCGGCTGCGTCCCTGGCGTCCGGCTTGGAAGAATTGTCCTGGAAATATTTTGTGGACGAGTGTGTTCTTGTAGGAGGAGGAGGTGCACATGAGCTTGAAAGTGGAGACTGTGAGAGGGAGGAGGTTGCCATAGAGGCCGAGGACTAGGCGGCCTAAGGGAGTAGGGTCGGAGCATAGAGGGGCACTGTCGGAGGCGGCGATGGAGGTGTTGGGGAGAGTGCGGAAGTAAGTGGGGCAGAGGGAGAAGTCAAGGAAGACCCGTTCGGTTATGGTGGTGTCTAGTGGTGGTGATAGTGAGGATGAAGATAACGGTGGGATTGTGAGGGTGGTGGAGAGGGTAGAGGAGAGGAGGAGGGAGCGACGACTGAGGGTGGACGTGGCGGAAGAGGAGAGCAAGGGCGGAGGTGGGATTGCTGAAAAAGGGGAGGCCATGAGAGTAGTAGAGAAGACATGGCAGGAGGGAGATGGACTTGGGAAAGAGAGGGAAGGAAATTGGATTGGTTGGTCGTTAGAGGGAGAGTGGGGCCTACATTAGAAGTCTCAGTGGATAAAGGGCAAAAAAGGCAAGTTCAGATTATATGGGCTTTCAGGCCCAAAATTAACTAGAATGGGCTTAATTTATTCTTTTATATTTTTGAAAAAATTCGTTAATAAATGATTTTTTTCTTTTGTTTACAAGGATATACAATAAAAAAAATTTAAATATTAGATTTAATCATTCCTAAATAAAGATAACAATAACTAGACGAAGCCAACAAATTGATTTAATATTATATTCTGAATAAAGATGCTATATATCATATATGACATCGCCTATTTTTTGTTCTATTGTTTCATTAGTTAATTTTTCTTTATAATATCTGTAAATACTAAATTGTCATGCAATCATGATATTTGTGAAATTTTTCTATAGAATAATAAAATCTAATCAAAATTTTCTATTTTTAACTTCATTTGATATTGTTTTTATATTAAAAACTGCAATAAAAAATGAGTTAATATTTGATGTACTGTTAATATCACATTTCATTAATTAGTAAATTTAAATTTATTGACTAACAGTCTCTTGATTGAATGGTTAATGAAGAGTTGTGTCATATTATAATGCTTGGTTTCGAATATAAGCAACCACATCTCTATTTACAGTTATTAAAAATTTCCCTTGTAACAAAAAAAATTTAAGTCTATTTAATTTTTAATAATTATTAATTTTAAAATTTATAAATTAATAATGTGACATGTTTTACACTGAAAATGCATAAAATATAAATTTATAAAAATATAAGATGAATATTTTTTTGAGAGAATACAAGATGAAGTTAACATAGGAGGCCTCTATACCGTCATAATCTACAAAATATAATATATTTCCGGCAAAATGGTCAAGCATTTTGTCCGCAAATATATGGTGTTTTGGGTGGTGTTAAACTGATTTGTCTTGAGCTGAGATGTTTACAAAATGGTGGTTTATTCGGTTTTTGGATTCTGGCTGCAACTTTCTTTGCATTCAAATTGGGACCGTAGAATTGGGTGTTGTTAAACTGATTTATTTACAGATTTATTTTGTATCTCTGTCTCTAGTGCATTTTGATGATGCGTCTGAGTGTCTAGGGTTAATCGTTATACTCACTATTCATAATAAAATCTTTTCTTGACTTGGCAAATATATATATTTTTTGTTACAAGAAAAATATTGAATAACTAAAGATAGGAGTGAAGTTGTTTGGATTTGAACATAAAATTTATACTAAATCACAATTCATTTTTAATTATTTGATTAGGAGAATGTTAAAATATAAATATATTTTCGAGATTTTTTTTTGTTAATTAAAAAATGTTCATAGGTGGACAAAGTCACAAAGATACTTGCCATCCTCGGGATATCTTGTTTTCTGATCTGCTCATCATTTGTCAATTAGAAAAGAAACAAGACAACGAGGTTGAAAATTTAATGGAAATTTTTTCGTGTCTTTTCCGTGTGTAATTTGAATGCTAAATTGTCACGTTTCATTGATAATATTAAGGGCTTCGCCATTTTTAGCAGGCTTCCACTTAGAAAACAACTCTTTTTCGCAGTTAAAAGAGAAAATAAATAAAAAGAAAAGAGCTGAATAATTTAGGATTCATATAAAATAATTACATTCCTGAGCAAATGCTCATATGGAATGGAATCCCATTTCACTTAATTTTCCTTGTAAAGTAAAATAATACATAGAGTTCTTAATTACATATCTCTCTCTAGAATATTACAATGCTTGTAAAAGTTTTGATTTCACTGTCAATATAATTCCTTCCCAGTGATTCAATCACTACTTGCAAACTATAAAATCAGGAAAAGAAAGGCTGAGAACCATTAGTATGAACTTTGTTTTCTGATTTTTACTGAATTGCAAAGATTCTCAAGGCAAACAAGTAGAAATTAACCTCCCGTTACTTTCTTCTATATTTCCATTATCTACATATGTACTTAACAATGGCCCATTGACGTCTTCTCTGCTGCTGAGTCATCAAGAGGAGAGTGTGAAGAGAATTTTGGAGATGCCATGGACAAGGATAAATTACTCCAAGCCCGTTTCTTGGGGAATGATATATTCCTTGCACGGGAACAAGCCGAAGAACAAACACCTTCTAAGTTATGCAGCGCACAGCCGCAGTTGCGATGGTATGGCCTCCGCTCGATCTCTACATCGTGCATTGCTAGGCTTCCTTCAAGCACACATCGGAGCACCATCTTAGCTGCTCCGGTGGCCATTCTCTCTTCTCTCTCTCTCTGTGCTTCCTGAGTCAAGGGTCTTTTCTCTTGTCTCCGACCTGTGAATGTGTTAAAGAGTTTTGCATGTTTTGGAATGTATATATAATGCAACGAATACGTGTTAAAGATGGAATAATCTGGAGAGAACAACTTTGGTTTGTTTTCCACGTTGAGTTCAAGAGGAATTTGTTATTGATTAGTTCTTGTTGTAGTAATTCCCTAATAACAAAGACAAATTTGTGCGGAAGAGAGGAGGGAGTAGCGAATCTATAAGGACATAGGAGAAATCAGATGTTTGGATTGGCTTGGTTAAGTTTGCAATGGTTTGCTTTTGGAATTATTGGTTGAAAGTGGGGGGTTTTTCTTCATAGTTTTTGCCGAAAGACACCCTTTTTTGACTAACTTGTTAGGAACTGTGATGGATCTTTAACGATCTCGTTTGTATGCGTAAGACGGGGCGACGCTACCTACGTCACCAAAGAGTCCATTTTCTTTAGACTTTGAGCTACTAATTTATTTGCCTCGAATACAATACAAGAATGTTGGATTAAAACTGGGAGAAAAAATTGTATGAAAAGATTGAATCAGTGTATATTTTTTTATTTAAACTATGTTACATAATCACATTATTAAAAAAATTAATAATTTATTACACATCATATGTAATGATTAAATAGTAAATTTTATTAGGGCACAACCACAACTGAAGCACTGGACAGGCATAGAACGGATTTTGATGATGTGGCTGGATAATTAATTAGGTAGAACATCACAGTGTTTTCCCAGACTATGTGCTTTCTTGCATCATTTAAGCCAGCTAGTTTTGGCAATTTGCTGGGATATTTGATCACTTTATTTCGCAATTCTCCCATGATTAGTTAAGTGTTATATTTGATTACTCTATTTCGCAATTCTTCCAGGTTAATTATCTACCAGTTAGACATAGCATTCTTTTGTTGGCTTGGGATCTCGCAGAACAAATGCTTTTAATTGCTAGCTAAGGCATCATGTCATTCTCTAATAAACAATAAAACAACAAAGAAACCTTAAATTAATCAAACCCTTTGTATATATGTCTGAATGAAAAAAGGAAAGTTTTCTTTCTTAGTTTGCTGATAGGAATGTGTAAGCTTAAAAGTTTCTGGATCGGTAATGCTTGTAGACTTTTAGTTGGTGTAAGTAAGATTAATCTAGCACGAATATATAAAAAGAGTAATTAAAGTTTCGTGAATTAGTTACAAATTGAAGGTTTTGACAAAGGAAAAAAATTATAAAACGATTACTTTATATTATCATATGTTTATTTAATTAAAATTATGTCCTATATTCACATTATTATAATTTAACAAATCAATAGTTTACCACACATAATATGTATATCTCTATCATTTCCTTCAAAAAATGACCACTAAATATATCAATTTTTCTCAAACGACAAGTTGCATTTAATTTATTTTTTTTTTGAGTAGTACATTTTCATTAGAAGTTACAATCACAATCAGCATATTATATTCCATGAACAGATAACTATGAAAATCACATTACTCAAACTAGGTAAACTAGTAAATAACTATAACAAACTAGTAAATAATTAGACTAACTCAAACTCACACTTGATGAGACTCGAACTTGAGACCTCAATATAGTCTAATTAACAACATTTTAAAATCTCTCTCTATATATAACAATAAGAAATTATCACTATAGGAAAATGGACATTTAGTGACAATTATTTAGCGGCATTTCACTCATAAATGCTGCCAAATCCAACGTTTTCAATATTGTCATAGTTTTTATCCCATAAAAATGGCTAAAATTTAAACATAGCAACGTTTCTGTTAAAAAAACACCATTAAGATAAACATATAATTTGATGCAACTGCTTATAGGCAAATTAAACCAACCAGATACAGAATGATCATCATACATACATACATATATATATATATATATATATATATATATATATATATATATATATTCTTGACTTCCCAAATTTCTTTTCCTTTTTCGCTCTCTATAGTAGTTTCTTTTGTTATATCTAAAGCATAGTCTTAAATATACCCTTGACTTCGAAGGATTTAAAATCTAACAAATAATAATATTGAACATTAACTGAAGTAATCATATCTTTATTTGTAAGGTATGAGATTTTTACAAGTTTTTCGAGTTTCAGAACGTACATTTGCACTTATATTCTTCCTTTTTCTAATAATCAAAACTTCAAATCTACGTACTCACATTTCATAATTCATGATTGAAAATAAGTAAATAACAGGGACTAATTCCTTGCTTAATGTTCTAACTCTTCCAACACTGCTTTTATGAATTAGTTCTAGCTTAATTTGCTATATAACTAATAATGTCAGCTTTCGTAGTAGTTATGGAATATAAAATCAAGGAAGAAGAAGGCAAACTAATTATATTTTCAGCTTGATTTAGTGTTAAGACTATTGAAAGAAATAAGAGAAAGTTGAAAAGTTTATATACATATATATATATATATATATATATCTTTGCATTGAACTAAGCTCAGATATTACAGGAATGTGGTTAGCTTGAAGAACCCTTTACGCATTTTTCCTAGATACCTGAATACAGAATAAAAAAAAGTTTCGATTTCCCTAACCCTTTTTTTTTTCTATACTTAAACTGTATTGAGCTCTCTGGCATGTTTTTTCATCTTGGCTGGCTAGTATGTGTTACGTACAAAGCCGCGTTGGCTTCTTCTCGGCTTCTGATTGAGGAGCCATCCAGAAGAGAAGAGTGAGAAGAGAACTTGGAAGCTGACAAAGACAAGGAACAATCATCCCATGGCTGTTTCTTAGGGAATGAAATATTGCTTGGAAGAGAACAAGCAGAAGAACAACCCACTTTCAGTTTGTGCAATGCACAATTGCAGTCGCGATGGTATGGCCTCTGCTCGATCAGACTGTCTTGCATTGTTATGCTTCCTTCGAAGACGCACCGGAACATCATCTCAGCTGCTCCAGTGGCCATTTCCTCTCTCCTCTCTCTTCCCTTCTTCTAAACCAAACTCCTTTCTCTCAGTAACTATGGAGTAGAGTGTGTTTGTGTGTGAATTATTTAGTATAATATGTCTAAATTGGGTTTTTTCTGTTTCTCTTTCATGCTATGTGAAGTGTGTTTATATAGAGCAAGGGGTTTAGTACTAGATGAATCTAGAGAGAAAAACCCTTGCATTAGGGACTAGATTTCCACGTTGAATACTAGAGAATCAACATTGTTAATTCTCGAGCATTCTTGTTCAAAGTACTCCAACAGTCCAACAAAAGACAAACTTGTTTCTCTAGGACTGATTTTCAAATTTTCAAGGCGAATCCTAATGACTATGTTTCCAAAAGTGGAGGATAGATCGAGAAACCATACTCTTAGTAATTGGGAAAAGAAGTGGCTTGACTTGGTTTGGCTACATTTGCAAGAAATTGATTTTGGAACTTATAGTTTTTGTCATAGTTGAGTAACTAACTAGAATTGATTCTTGAAGTTAGCTCAACGATCTTAATATTGTCTTTTAGTGAATTAGCAGGTTGTGGTGGAGTTCTGAGGAATAACGACGGTCATGTTATTGGTATCTTCTCTGGACCGCTTGGAGTACAGGATTCAAATGTAGCCGAACTGTTAGCGATAAAACATGGTTTAGACTTGTTCTTCAAATCGGGTTGGAAGGACTTGCCTTTGATTGTAGAGTCAGATTCTGAATTTGCTATCTCATGGTGTAAGAACCCCTCCAAGCGTCCATGGAATCTTTGGTCCACTTTCTGCGAAATTGATTCTCTGGTTCAGTCACTAGGATCAGTATTCTTATCTAAAGTTTTCAGAGAGGCAAATAGTTTCGCGGATGCCTTGGCAAAAGCTGGGGTAACCAGAGCTGACATTTTCATAGCCTAGTGTTAATAGCCTATTCGTTTCTTCTTTGTTCGATTTGCTGTTTTCTTTTTGATGTTTGCTGATGTGACAATCGAGAATTTTTTTAAAAATGATAATTAATTTATATGATACTAAAAGTATATGATTAGTAAAATTTATCAAGAAAATATGATTTAACAAATTACATGGATGAATTAAGCGAATGGTATGGTTTGGTGATTTTAAGAATCACTATTTAATTAAAGTCTAAGAAATTCAAGCAATGATTTATCAAAAAATTTAATTTAGCAAATTATATGATTGATTAAGAGGAATCTAACATGTGAAGTAATATTATGGATTAATTGCAGAATTAGTTATAAGGCCAATTTGGAGATTTAAATTATAAGAATTTAATTATATATCTTTAAATATATAATGGATTAAATTAATAATAAATAATATTATATGGTAAAGTAAATATATAAATAAAAAAAATTGTAATAATAATCAACAAGCTTCCTTTATAAGCTTGTCAAGATTTGGTGGGTTTCATCCACCAAATCACGTCTGCTTCACTATACTAAAGGCAACAAAAATATATATATATATATAATAAAATAAAATAATATAATGATATTAAACCAAAATGGCTTCTCGGAGAAGCCACTTCATGCCACCTACTCCCACTAACACCCTTCCCAACCGGCCACAAATCTTCACACTGTCATCGTCCATCGTCATCATTATCGGTCACTCACCCTTTTCTCCTCTTTTCTTTTTTCTTCCTCTGTACCGAGACCATCATTTCCTCACCATTGTATCATCATTCAGCTTTCCCATTTGCATCGACAGCCAAGGTTTAAGGAAGGTCGTGTAAGTTGTGTTTACAAGCGAGAAAGGTGCTGATTTAGGAATCGAAACAGTGGCATTTTGAGGTATGAAACAGTCTGAAAAAAAATGAAGGTGGAAATGTGCTGATCAGGGGCTACTGTCGAGGTGAGCAAAAAGGGCGGCATTTGAAGGTCTGTTAGATGTGAGGTAAAAAGGGCCTAAATAAAGTAAGTTATAGGGTGAAGTTTTAATGCTGGGAGAGGACTGAAAGTGCTGAAAACTGTTGTTGGAAATGAAAACAGCACAGCAACTAAAGCAGGGGGATAAGGGGTCGACGACAGGGTTATGGTGGTAGGCGTGAAGCAAGCTGGTGAAGGGTTGAACGATGGCATTTGAGAGGCTGTGATTGGGCTGATCGGGCGGATGGAGCAGAGTTTTAATGGTGGCCTTCTTGAGATGGTGAAAGGCCACCGATAGGTGCCGTACGAAGGGCCAAAACAGGGGTCCTTACTCATGTCTGATAAAAAAAAAGGATACATATAAGGCTGAAAAACGAGATGGTTACTGCACATTTTCAGTTTTGAAATGGTTGGCCATTATGGTTGAACAATTAGTGCACATTCGGCTAAATGATAGTGAAGCAAGGCTTGCAAATAATGGGGGCATTGGCGTTGCTGAAGCTCGATGTTTGGTGGCTGTTTAAGGATTATTTCCAAGGAACCTAACAAGAAATTCGGGGTGGCCTATAAGCGTTGAGCTGGTGGTTAGAAACAAATAAAGTACAGGGGACAGATTCAGAGGATTTTTAAGAGTTGAATGCAAAGGTAAATTGAAGTGTGATAATACATTTATGAAAATTATTATAAAGGTGTTTAATTGATTTTAGTTTGGTGTAATATTAGAATTGTAGAAAATTATATGGTGGAAAATTTTGTAGGGCTGTTGTAAGACCTGAAAGTTTACTATACTATGTACATTATTTATAGTGAAAATAAATTCTTTTAGTAAAATTAAAGGAAACATTTAAGGTGAATTTTCACTTTAATTTTAAGTTATGGAAATAAATATTGATAAGAAAGTTAAGATAATGTCTATGGTATGAAAACATTAAAGGAAGAGAGAAAAGTCAATGTAAGAAATTATAAGTGGACTACACGCCATTTTGCTTCCTTCACAAATCGGGTGAGACATTAAATGGCAAGAGGAGAAAGTCAATAAGAGTGGCTGGCAGTGGCGTGGACCGGAGAAGAAGAGGAAAAAAAGGAAAGAAAATTGTCAACAACGTGTAGAAACTTTTTCTTACCGCCGTTCCATTTGCTGCAGTTTTTCCACAAGTTTTAATGCATGAAAGACAAGGTAATGATGAAGAGAACGGGATAAAGAAACAGGTGGTAGAATTTGAGTGGATTTGAGTGAGTATATAAGAAGAATATAACTGAAGAAAACCAACTTAGCCAACTTCATCTTCCTCAAAATCCTTCTCGCCATTCTGTTTTCACCATAGGCTCACAATTAGTTCTTCCATTTTTCTCATATATGAACCATGAAAACTTCATTTTTAGTTAGCCAAACTTTCCTCCATTGTTGAAGAACTAAGGAACAAACAAAGTAAAGCTAAGTGAGGCAGAAAAGCACTCTGCTCCAGGAAGTAGAACTCAGTTGAGGTGAGCTCCCATATTACTATGGTTATCTTGATAAATTGATGGATATTTCTATGTTTATAACGTAATGAACATAGATATAGCTTAGTTTTAAGTAAATCTTGTTAGAATATATAGGAAAACTAGAATCAGATGTAGTCTGGAAACTAATGGTGAATGCAAAATGAAAACACTGAAAATGACGGTATGGTGGGCGAGCTCAGTTGGCATGGGCGAGCTAAAATCTGGAATGTGGAAGTGGGCGAGGTCGCCACCCACTAGTCAAATTCATTGGTGAGCCCACCTCTGAATAAAAGCGGTGTAGGGCGAGTTGAGTTGATGTGTGGGCGAACTCACACATTAGCCATGTTGGGCGAACTCCCACAAATAAGCCATATGAATGGCGAGAATGATTGGGCGAGCTCCCAAGAGTAGATCGATTATAGAAGGGCGAGCTCTATGGGCGAATGGCGAACTCAATCTCGCCAAAGTGTCCCAAATATTAGGAAAATATAAATAGCTTAGAAAATATTCGGAAAAGGAACATTAATAGTTTTAATAAATTTTTGCAGACGGAAATTGAGAAAGGCGAGCGGGAAGCAAGGTTTTATCAGACGAGGTGTAAGATCCGATTCTACACTACTGTAGAGTCTAATTCCATAAATTGATAATGGAAATTAAATAAATAATGAGTATTGAATTCCACATGGGTAAAGAGCTTCTTAATTTGAGAAGTAAATGGAGCAATTTAGGTGAAACAATGTATAGGCGAGAAGATAGAGCAGCTCGCCAATGGGTGAGCAAGGGTCATAGCCCAATGAGACGCGCCATCAGATTCGCCCAAGTGGTGAGAATGGCGAGTTGATGATGGCGAGTTGGTTGTTTGCCTCTTTGGTTTGGCGAATAGGTGAGTTCGCCAGCTAGTTGTGTAAGGTGATCGCCAACAATGTAGCAGTGGTTGTGATCGTCAAACCCCTATGTGGTCGCCCAATGGCGGAGAGGGCGAGTAGGATTCAGTGGCCTCACTGGCGAATATGTGAGTCCGCCAAGGCTGTGGATAGATGATGACAGTGTTGGGCGAGGACTGTGATCGCCCAAAGAATGTATTTGGCGAGTAATGTGGTCGCCCATATAGAAGCACAAATGATAGTTTAGAGTAAGGCGATGAGTATTCGCCAAGTCAATGTAATCGCCAAGAGATGGAAATCAGCTCGTAAATCACCAAATATTGTTGGCGAACTGAAATTGAAATGGAATGGGCGAGCTGAGTTCTCAGGTTGAATAGGCGAACTGGAACTGGAATCATTACGTAACCGTTTTGCCATTTTGCAGCAAAAATTGACTTTGTATGTTATTTGGTTGAAGACAATAAATGAAGAAAAGTTAAAGTCAATAAGGGAATTAGCCTTATTGGTTGAGGAATTAAGCAAAGTCTGCAGCAGAAGAAAAAGGCGTGTGAAAGGGAGACTTCCACGCCACTTTGAGCTGCAGTTTTCTTCATGCCTTAAATGCATGAAAGACGTGGAATAAATGCAAGAAGATGGGATAAGGCCAAGTGATGAAATTTGATTGGAGAGCATGGCTATATAAGAAGTGACATTTGAGGAAAACCCATTTAGCCAACTTCATCTTTCTCCCGGAAACTAGGCAACTGCAAGTTTCTGTTATTCCTTCCAATCCTGCCATGGTTGATTATTTGAGCTTGACTCTTCAGGCGGCTAAACAAGTAAACCAGCTTGCAAACCTTTTTCCTCCTTAGTTTGATGAGTTAAAGGAATAAGCAAAGGAAGACCTACGTGAGACAGGAAGTAATCTGTTCTGGAAGTGCAGTTGGTTGAGGTGAGTTTCATATGTCTGAGGTGTTCTTGATGTTCATCAGTAGATTTATATGTTTACATCATAATAAACATAGAAATGCAACCTTGTTTTAGTTAGATTCTTAGAGAACATGAAAACAAGGAAAATAATGGAATAAGTGACGAGATTGGCGACTATAGTGATCGCCCATCAGGAAAATTAGTAATCGCCAATGAGGGCGAGCAGGTAATAGAACTCGCCAAAGTGTTGTTCAAGGGGCGAGGTCGCCCAACGCCAGTTTAAGTTACAGGCGAGCCCAACTTTAAGTAAAAAGCCACGTATGGCGAGCTCAAATGGATGTTCATTGGGCGAGTTGAATGTTGGGCGAACTCCCTCAATAAAACCAATGTGGCATGGCGAGTTGAAATTGTGCACGAGCTGCTCCTAATTAGCCAATATATGAATGGTAAGAATATTGGGCGAGCTCCCACGTCTAAGCCATTTGATGAATGGCGAGCTCGGTTAACAAGCTAATAAAATGTGTCTGGGCGAGCTGGTTGATTTACCTGAAGTCTCGCCCAAGTAATGGAAAAATATATAAAGAAAATATTGATGGAATTTATATATAATTTGCAGCCGATAATTAGGAATAGCTATGGGCGAGCAGGGAGCAGGGCGAAGCAAGTCTTCGTTGGATCAGGTAAGGGAGATGTGTGTGAAGTAAATGCATGTCCTGTGGAGTAAATTTCTTAGAAATTATTGAGAAATTGTTTTGTTTTATGACATGCATTAGTTTGATAATTATTTTGATTCGGGCGAGCTAAAAGCCGACCCCTATGTTGTTTTCTGGACGAATGTGTTAAAGGCGGGTGATCCAAGGCAGGCGAGCCCTTTTTGTTCTTGTTTTGGGGGCGGGTAACCCCGATTTTAATAAAAGGCGGGCGAGCCAAACTTTAATATTATTTTGGCGAACTGATATTGGCGGGTGAGCCAAACTTTTTGGGCGAAGATCCCTTTATTACATTTTGGGCGAGTAACCATGTTTGTAAATGAAAGGTGGGCGAGCCAGGCTGGGGCGAACCCCTTGTTTTTCTTTTGGGCGAGTCGTTAAGGGCGAGCCAGGTTGCTTTGTTTTGAAAAGCTAAGTGGCGGGCGAATACTATGTCCCCACTGATGATTGACCATGGGCGAGCCATGTTGGGCGAGCTGACTATGGCGAACAGATTTCGATGGTATTTTGGTAAGGAAAAATGAGCCATTTTAATATCTTTGAAAATAGAAATTTTAAACCCTTTTAGGCAATTTGATTAATGGGCGAGCCACGGAGGGCGAGCCAGTTTTGCTTATTGTTTTAAAAGCAAGTTGGGCGGGCGATCACTTGTTCCCCGCAGTGGGCGAGCTGCCATGGGCGAGCCATGTTGGGCGAGCTGACCATGGGCGAGCAGATTTTAAATATTGAGAATTTAGAAGGTTTTCAACGTGTTTTGTACACAGAAGCCTAAACCTTTTTGGAAAATCAAATCATTTTGAGAAAATGATAATATGGTGAGATAATTCCATAAAGGTTTTCATGAGATATAAAATTTATTTTTGAGACTTTAGGCCATGAGTTCATGCGTTGCTAGTGCGTGACCCGCCTGGGGCGGTGGCTTGGTCGATGGACCAACGAGTGCACCTCAGGGCGTCACAGGGCTGATGGACCCGCCAAGTCATCAGTGGTCTCGAGGTCACTTGGTAAGTGGACTCGAGGACCACCTAGAGATTGTGGCCATAGATCTATTGTATCCCTTTTTGGGATGATTTTTCCGTTCTCGCAAGGGGGAGGGGGAACGATGATAGCATGATTTATTTGATGCCTAGTCTCAACTTGTTGATTTCTGTTTACTAAGAGGATTTGTTAAATCCTATTTACTGTTTACTATATTTTAAAGTAAACTGATTTGCCAGTGATTTGAATGATGTTTTGAGAATACTGTTTTCCTACTTGATAAGATGTTAGGAAAAAAACAAATACTTCGTGGCATATAGTTTTGATTTTACAAAGCAGCATATGTTTCCTTTACTGAGCGTATGAACCGCTCACCTCTTTGTTTTAACTCCACAGATAAAGAAACACGGAGTTTGAGAGAATTAGCTCCCATATGGATAGCTACATATAAAGCGCGGGGGCAACTTATGTCAAATATGACAGGTACAGTCACTTCTCTCTTACATTTCAGACATATGTACACAGTACTACTTTATTGAGAAAAAGACAATAGGGGATGTCAGATGTAAGGAATAATGAAAAGAAATTTCATATTCCGTATTTGATAAATAAATATTATTATTTATCATTATCATTGTAGAATGTTATTGGCTTCAGACAGCCCAACCGGTAATAGTTGTATGGAAATACGTGAAAAATGTGGTAACGGGCTGTTACACGAGGTAAGGGAGTTGTGTGTGAAAAGAATGCATGTCCTGTGGAGTTAAATTTATGAAATTACTGAGAAATGGTTTTGGTTTATGGCATGCATATTATTTTGATAAATTGCTTTGTTGTGGGTGAACTAAAAGCCGACCCAATACTGTTTGTTGAGGCGAACTAGTAAGGGCGGGCGAACCAATCCTTTTGTTATGTTTTGGGCGAAGAACCCCTATTGTGATGTTTTGGCGGGCGAGTGACCTGGTTTTAAATAAATCTGGGTGAACCAATGTGGGCGAGCCCTTTTCTGTTATTTTGGGCGAACTGTTAGGCAGGCGAACCAAATTTTTATGATTTTTGGGCAAGTGACTCTGTTTTAAATAGAAAATCCAAGCGAGCCATTGTGGGCGGACCCTTTTTAATGATGTTTTGGGGCGGGCGACCCAGGTTGTCATGAAATGGGCGAGTTGACCATGGCAATTCCGCCTTGGGCGAGTTGACCATGGGCAATGCCAGATAGGCGAACTGACATGGGCAAGCCATTGAGGGCTATCAAAGGTTGGAGGGCGAACACAAGTTCACCGCACTGGAAGAGTTGACCATGGGCGAGCCAGACTGGGCGAGCTGACCATGGGTGAACAGATTTCAATTTACATTTTCTATGAAATGAGAATAATACCTTTTTGGAATTATTATTTATTTAAATGATTTAAGTTCATAAATGTGCATCCTTAAAAGGTATTTTGAGTTATAAATATGATTTTGAGGCTTAGGCCCCTAGTTTTCATGCATTCTCATGAGTTATGAGGCTGATGGACCCGCCAAGTCATCAGCGGTCTCGAGGTCACTTGGCAAGTGGACTCGAGGACCACCTAGAGATTGTGGCCATAGATCTACAGTATCCCTGTTGGGATAATTATTCCGTTCTCGCAAGGGGGAGGGAGAACGATGATAGCATGATTTAATTATAAGGTGATGCCTAGTCTCGACTTGATAATTTCTGAGAGGATTTGTTGAATCCTTTTTCATTGTTTATTATATGATATGGTAAATGTTTAGCAAATGATTTGACTATCACAAATTATATTACAATATCCATTGTTTTTCCCTAATGAGTTTATTGTTGGGAGAAATAAATTAAATAAAGAATATAGTTTTACTGGTATAATGCAAAATACACTTCCTTACTGAGCACGTTATCGCTCACCCCTTATTTTCCACTCCACAGATTGTTGATCTTGGGTTAAGAGAATTACCTTCCAGAGATTATCGACTGCTAGCAGAGATTCGATATCAAAGTATATTATTCATTTTATATATTCAGAAAAATTGTACAGTACTACTTTAAATAGAAGGGAATGTATATGCATCTTGGTACAAGTAATAAGAGTTCTAATTCTTATTTAAATTGTTAATAGTGTTAAGCATCACAGACAGCCCAACCGGTAAGTAAGTGGAGTTTATAAGTAAATATTATGTTATATAGTAGATTTGGGATGTTACAGCTGTATCCTTGTGCACAAAAATATTCTATAAGGTATTTTGAAGCTTAATTTAATTAAACGAAATCAATTGAATGATGTTTGGATGTAGCGAGACGATAAGGCGACAAACGTGGAAGTTGCTAAACTCGGGGTACGCATGTTAAGCTTGAAACAAGGTGCTAAGGCGACAACTTGAATTCGGGCTAAGCTCGACATTCGAGCCTTGAGCATATGAGTTAGTAAGATTTATATTGTATAGGCTATATAGAATTATTAAATGGAATGATTATACAAAAGAGCACGAAATCAAATATAGAGTGGGTAATTCTATGGTTAAACGTTAAAATAGTGGAACTTTCAATAGAGTCGAATAGACAGTGATGATTTTGGAAATTAATAATCACGTGCTTTTGATTATGGAGTAGTTTGAAAGTGAGAATATTGCTATTGTACGGGTTTAATATCTAGGTGATTTTATCATATCATATTGTGGAAAAATGTGTAAGTGGTGATCCAAATTAGGCTAAGGAGAATTTAAAAAGGTAAGTATACTTGGTTACTTGGATTTAATTATCTAAGATTATAAGAGAAATAATAAGTATTAGAATGGTGATTAATATATATATATATATATACATGTACAGGGAGTAAAAGTGTGCGTGTATACAAGTAGCAAGGAAGATTAATCATGACTAAGAATAAGGAAAATGAGTAAGGAATGATTAGATAATTACTAGATTGAGAATATATTGTATGAGTATGTGGGTTTATTTATGTATATGTAAATATATATAAGAGTATACATTTGACATTATGTGATGTGATTATGTGATTTTGTATATGGTTTAGGAATGAAACAACACCAAGGAAATTAGCAAGTGAACTCAAGTCTGGTGCTAAGTTTGGCAAGAAAGACAAGTTGTGAATTCGGTTTAAGCATGGTGTTTTAAGCATCGAAGCTCAGTACAAAGGTAAGAGATATATAGGAACGTAGGGGATACTGAAGTCAATTTAAAATCAACTGAGTTTATAAAATGTGTTTTCTTGCAGGAGGTTTTAAGAAAATATGAGCCGTTATGCTGTCGGATTTTTATAAAAATAATGGTTTTATGATTTAAGCTTAACTTAAGCAATCATTTGAAAATAACCATTTATCCAATAGACTTATTTTGAAAACAGTTAAATCTTACGACTTTGAATTGTTTATAAGGCTTTCAACCGAGACATTTATCTCAAGGAATTATCAACCTTTGTTATTGTTTTGAAGATATTATGAGTATGTATAGTTTATATGTTTTGAAAGAAATGTATGACTTTTGTTATGAACTTTCCCAAAGCACGAAAATACTGTTTTGAATTTCGAAAATATATGGTATTGTTTTGAAACTACTGTGCGTGACCTTGATTCTGCCCGCAGTAGGTATTTGTATTCAGACTACTGTGTGTGGCCTTGAATCAGTCCGCAGTAGGAACTATATGTATGGAAATGTTTTGAGACATGACTAACAATCATTGCAGTAATGTTTTGGACTACTGTGTGACCCTGATCCAGTCCCCAGTAGGTAATGTTTTGGGCTATTGTATGATCCTGATCCAGTCTACAGTAGAGTTTCTATTGCTGTGACCTTGATCCAGTCCACAGCGGGCCCAGTTGACACCTGATCAGTGCTCACTATGGACCCCCTCTAGACTATGGCCATATGTCAATTTGAACTGCATAATTAATTATTAGTCTCTAACATGTCTCCAGCTTAGTATATATATACTTTTCTGTGCTTATCTTCGTATATGATTTCTGAATGTATGATATTTGGATTCTGAAACCGATATGAATTTGATTTGACAATCTGTATTGAAAATGAATGTGATAAGCATGTATATTTCGAATTATGTTTAGAATTTGGTTACTTATGTTTCCGTTTAAATGAAATGTTTTCTGATGCATTACATATGCATGATTTGATTTCTGAATAGTATGAAATATGGTATTTGAGCTTTAATATATATTTTCGAAACTTGCATATAGAAATTCGGAATCTGTTTCTTATATATATTTCTTACTAGGCTTTCCAAAAAGCTCACCCTCCCTTTCCACCTTCCAGATTAATTGTAGTAGGTGCTTTGTACGTGGGGTTTAAGCAAATCCTTCGAGGTTTTTGTACCACTCTTGAAGGTATGTGATGTATAGTATTATCTTTTATATTTAGACTTGTATTTCAGTACTTTTATAGTATGAGGATATAATTAAAGAAAGTATAGAATATAGTTATGGTTTATAACAATGCATGCAACTTGGGTAGAGATATATTTAGTCAAGTAGAATGGTTCGAAATTATAAATGCATGCTTAGTGAGAGAATTTGACTGGGACTTAAGATAACTAAAGGACATTGACTTAGCTAATATAATATTAGTTTAGAAATTGATTAGTGACACTTCGTACAGCCCAACCAAGTAAGAGAAAAAAAAAAAAATTTAGTCTGAATTTTGGTATAAAGGGTCGTTACAGTTACCTCTCTGTTTCTTTTTGCTGTTGGCTTTTATTCGATGTTATTTGCAGCCTGTTTGTAATGGCAAACCTGGAGACCACTTTATCCCTGGGCCACCCTTTCATATAAATAAATCTTTTGCTTATCAAAAAAAAAAAAGTTGGCGATCTTTTTTTGTTTGCTCAGTCAAAAAGGATTAATGTTATTAAGAGAAGAAGGATAATGCCTACGAAAGAGAGGCGACATGAAGAGTTTGACAAAACAAGAAACACCTGAAAACAGATTCAAGGAAATAAGCAACATGAAAAAGACCAAATTACAACTAAGCAAAAAAATCAATAACTCTGTCCAGAACTCTATCGGTGTTGGCGATCATCTCTAAGGAACAAAGCTTCCAAAACTCGCTCGGTGTTGGTTTTTTGCATTTTTTTGTTGGCTTGAAATCCAGCAGAACAATTGCTTTTAATTGGTAGCTAAAGCAATAAATGATAAAATGATGAAGAAATAAAAAATTAATCAAACTATCAGTTCTATTAATTTTGGAAAAAAGGAAGACTTCTCAGCCTATCCATGTCGTTTTGGTCTTTTTTAATGGATTTTGTCCTTGGGTCGGTTTTCTACTTTACTGTGAATCCCGTCGAAACAGTAATTTCGTTATCCACTTTTAGTCATTTCTTTTCTGAGTAAAAAAAGGGAAATTAAATAAAACAGAAGCAAAGTGCAAACTAAAGTTTCTTGGGAAAGATATTCCCCAAGCGTCGGCAGCTAAGAACTTTCTAAACACACAGGAGGAGCTAACAGATGCTCATAATCTCTATCTAAACTACACGCCATCTTAGCCAATTTGTCAGCACAATAATTACTTTCTCTATAACAATGTTGGATATCAACTCTCCAAGATCTGCGAAGAATCACCCTTATGTCCTCGACAATGGTCCCCAACGGATGAGGGTTACTATTTGCAGAGGTTATCAAGTCAATGGCTACCTTGAAATCTAGTTCACATAAAATATCTCCATATCCTTCATCATAACGTTTTGCCTTTTGCTTTTTACATTGATCCGTAATTTTACATTCTATTGTATTCTATGAAAAATTTAGCTGTTGTCAGTTTTCGGCCCATTTACAAGGGAAAGATTAATATTCCATTCACAGTAATGTTTTTATTCCATGTTTCACATTTCGCATGGTGAGTGACTTCATTTTTTTTTTATCTGATCGGCAACTGAGTAGATGATGTCATTTTAATGAAATAAAAATAGACAAGTCTTTGATGAGACTAATTGACAATTCATATCGGATATGGATATTTATCCTACTTTCTCAGGAAGTTGTGCCTGCCTGGTCAATGTTTACTATAGAGTCATTAAATTTATTCAGCAATATATATCATACAAGCCCACCTGGTGACAGATATTCCACTCCCAGATAAAACTTCCCTGAATACAAACACGACAGGCTTCCATTATTTTGAGATTTGTTTTTTTTCTTAGTAAAACGTTGTGTCTGCATAGATTACAGAGGTTAAATAACTTCCCTTAAGCCATTGTTAACGCTGCTACAATTTGATCTGATCTCTCCATTGCTTCCTGTTAATGGGCTGATATTCCCCATGTTTATCATCGACTGAGCAAAGCTTTGAAAGAAGGCTGTTTGGTTACTGCTGAAGTTGCTGACAATGGCGATTGTGGGAGCCCCGGCTGTAGAAAACAACTCTTGGTCTGATTGCAGAAGGCCCTGATTGTTTAGAAGGTTGGTAAAATAGTTGTTGTCGAAAGTATCAGGAGTCGTAGGATCAAGATTTGCAACGTTGAATCCGCTCCCAGATTGGGGGCAGATTTGTTGGAGGGTTGTCAAGTATGATGAGTTGATTGTCGAGTCAGGATTGCCTGTTCCGCTGAAATTGTATAGTCTGCTAACGAATACTCTGCACTGAGCACGTCCAAAAGTGTGCGCACCTACATAATTACAGATGGAATAATTAACCATCAGGATTACGATTCACTCGGAGAGTTTTCTTTTTTAATAGTATATTCTCGTTCAAAGTTACAGTTAATATATTTATTACATTTCATATACTGATAACCTGACAAACTGATAAATACAAATAATAATAATAAATTAAACAAACAACATTAATAAACTAAAATCGATTTCACTTACCAGATAATGCGACGAGATCATTAGTATCTAGCCCGACTGCAGCGAACTTGGCAGTAAGGTTGCTTAAGTTTTCGAACGGACCGGGAATGGAGGTATTAGCTCCGGATTGGTTTGCTGTCAAACTGTCTCTTCTTCCTAGTAGAACGCTCCATGATGGACCTCCTTGCTTCAAGCACAAAGATAATTTGTGAGATAGAATCTAGATAGCCTGTCATTTTCATAGCTTAAATTTTCGTAGTTTGAGAAGAATTCACTTTTTTTTTTTGGTTACCAATGAGACAGAAGCTTCTGCAGCAAGGGCTAGAATATCGGCACAAGAGACAATGCCAGGGCAAGAGTTTTCGAGAGCAGTTTTGATGTTATCGACAACGTCAAAGCCTCGGGTCGAGTTGGTATTTGGAGCAGCATCTTTTTCGCTCTGTATGGTGGCGCTGTTGTCTAGCAAGATCGAACCATCACATCCCTGTGAAATAAACTTCACATTAGATAAATCCAAATAAAAATCTTTGGTTTCAGATAATTCATGACTATAGACTTCGGAGCTTGAATATACATCGACAAAGCAATCATGGAAATGCAGACGAATGAGGCTGGCGCCCACCCGAACATCAGATTGCAACGCCTGCTGAATAACACTGCGAACGATGCTAGATGCATTGGGGCATGTGGTATCATAAAATGAAGAATTCAGTTGAGCTCTCGATTGATAAATCAATGATATCAGAAAAATAGTTGAGAAGAAGATGGAAGAATAGGAAATTGAAGAGAACATTGTGGTTTGGTTTCTTCTCTGATACTGGTTTCTAGTCTGTGAATGCATCGCTTCCATCTGGCCATTATATATAGAAAACTTTCACGCGTTGATCTCTACTTTTATTCAGCTTATTATACAAGTTATTTGTATATTTCTCAGCAAGTTGAAAGTTGATTTGGTTATTGATTTCTTTCTCATATGGGTCCATTTCACTCTTTTTCTCTCACTTTCACACACAATTTCTAATTGTCTAATTATTATTTTCTAGATGTTCGTAGTATTGGATTTTTCTTGATTTTATATTTAAGTTGATTTCAATTTATCACTTAAATATCTTATGTTTTATATTCAAGTTGAAAACTTTTGAATTATTGTTTAATTTTAGATTAGGTGCTTAACATTAATTAACACTTTAATTTATGGATTCAAATCCTACTAAATGGCAAAAGGAAACAAACAAAGAAAAGAAATATGCGTATAATATGTTAACTAACTTTCTTTGATCAAGTCTCAAGCGAAGTTAAAAAATGGTTGAGAAATGCTAAACAAAATTTTAAGGTAGCGTTTGGTTCACATAATGAAATAAAGAAGAATTGAAATAGATTTTTTGTGAGAATAGAAAATGAGAGGAATAGAATAGAATAGGTATTATGGTGTTTGGTTGAATGGAATGAAATATTGTAGGAATATATTTATAATAAGTTCAAAAGACAATTTTACCCTTTTATTAAGTTAATTATAAAATTTATAATTATTAGTAAAGTCTTAATTATTATTTAATTATTAAGTATAGTAATAAAAATTAATTATTATTATTCATAATTAATTGATAAAAATAATTTTTTATATTTAATTAATAAAAATAAAAAATAACCTAAAATTAAATTAAAATTAATATTAACAATAATATTTTTTTTATTCTCTCTTTCTTTTCTCTTTTACCTTTTTTTTGTGTAAATCATAGGTATCTTCATCCGTTTTAACGGTTAGAAACTAATTCTGTTCGGGGCTTAGTCACAGTTAAGGCTCCTCATCCTTTTCCAAAAGTGTGTTTAGTAGGAATCGAACCTGAAAGCTCTTTTCACAAACTCAGTCTGCTTTACCAACTGAGCCAGAACCAATAGATCTCTTTTACTCATTTTCTTCTTCATTCTTCTTCCCTTCTTTCTCTCTCTATAAAAGCATCTCTGTCTACACTGTCGATTTTGTCTGCCGCCTTTGACCGACGTCGGTTTCAACTCCACATCCACATTGTCGATTCCTTTAAACATGTTCATTCCATTTTTTATGTTAGATTTTCAAAAAAACCACATAGAAAAGCCTAGATCTAAACTTAAAAATTGAAACTTTGGTCACTACTTGCATTTCTTGATTCGGTTGCATCGTCTTTTGCTGTTCTACATTTTTTTTGTTGTTTTTTGTGTTGCTTTCTCATTATATGTTGCTGTATTTAGCAAGGGCTCTTTTGTGTATGTAATTTTTACAAATTGATAAGGACACGTTTGTCCTAAAAATTTCTTCTTAGCCAAGAAAGTGTCTTCTGGCCTCATAGCCCAGAATACTTATTCAGTCTATGTCAAGAATAGGGACTCCTGACACCATGTGAAAAAAACAAACCAAAACAAAGAAAAAGTGAACCCCACGGGACAGAGGGGGACCAAACTGCTTGTTAAAGTCAATAATAGTTGGTACTACACATAATCAAAATTAAAGGCTTTCTCTGATAGTTTTTCAAGATTCTAAGTATGTGGGAGATTGTTTGAGAGCTAAATATGCATGACTTCAACATGCAACAAAAAAGGTAAAACGTAAGCATTTTACTTTTCTGCCTAACAAAAGTTTGCCGTCCCAGAATCAAAGATGTAAAGCAAGTGTTTTCGGCAATTAGTGTCAAGGTTGCGAAATCACCAGACCAATTAGTTGACATGCCATCTGATCCTTTGGACACCATGATATTGATTGGTAGCTTTTCCTTTATTTTCCACAATCGCGAGGGAGGTGGATATTGCACTTCATAATGTTTATCCTCTAAATTTTATATTGTAAAACAATATATGACTCTCTTTCCTTCTGCCTTATAGTGAAAGGAAATCAGAAACTGAAAATGACTGTAAGATTTTAATTTAACCAAGTTTGGATGAATGTTTGAAGGATACTCATGCTTGCATATCTGTAAAATATTGTTTGACCACTACTGGAAATGGCTTTTCGCAGCGTTTAAAGTCCATTTTCTTTTTACTTTTCAGCCAATGATTTTCTATCATTTCATTTTTTGACTGTATCAAACATAGTTTTAAAGTCTAACATATCATAATCGTAAGTATTAACTCAAATAGGTACTTGAAGACTGTCATAGACCAAAAGCAATGAAGCTAAAGAACACAGTCGTTTAGCTAAATACCGAGTAAATCCATATGTTAGTTAATACTTTTAATTAGCATGATATTAGTTTGTTAACAGGGAGGAAAAACATATACTGTTGGATGCTATATATGTTCCAGAATGTAATGAAACAATATAGAGTAATATACAACAGTTTTAACACTCTCTCTCAGTACTTTTTTTTTCTCTCTGCCTCTGGTCTCTATCTTCTCTTCTATTCTTCCTCTTCTGCTATCTTCTTCTCTAGTTTCTGCAATATCTCGGATTGGATTGTAACACTGGTACCAGAGCAGTCGATTCTTGGCTATGGCAAACGGTGTATCGATGATTGCTCAGTGGTCGGTGGAGCAACGACAGTTGATCGTGGAAATGATGGTAAGAGTAGACAAGATGTTTGATGAAATGAGGGCTTCTCTCAGATCTGTAAAATTTGAAAATGAAGGTGTAGTTAGTGGTTTAACATCAGAAGATTTTAACTCTAATGTTGTTGATGATAAAAAAGAGGAAGAAAAGGAAAATGATGGTTTGATGTTGGGCATAAAACAGAATGAATCCGGCTCTGTTGTTGGCTGGATTCCTCCTTATGATGACCAAGTTACTGATTCAATGTCAAGGTTGGATTGCCAGAAATTAGATGAGCTCGAAAACTGCAACCAGATTTCCTTCTGTAAGCGGGATCTACATGATCAAGATCAAATCAAGGCAATGACACTCTCTCCTTCAATCCACTCTTTGGATCCGTTTGAGCACAATCCATTTGCGGTTTACGAAAGAGAGAAAGCAGATCTCAAAAATAGCTTTAATCTCATGGCTGTTACCATCGTCCCTATCAATGCTAGGCAAATTTTTGACCATCGCAGAAATCCAACGTTCGAGGTTGATGCGAAAATATTGGATGGCAAAAAGGTTAGAGCCACAGTTTCTGGAGCTACATGCACTGGAATTTATGAGATTCTTGAATGGAGAGATGGAGGTTCCGATTACCTTGAATGGGGTTCTCCAAAATTCGAACCCAAGGTCACCAAAAATGCTGTCCTGTTTAACCATGAAGATTTCCGTCCTTTCCATCCATTCCAATGTCGTGAACAAGAAAATGCAGCTTGGCCTTCCGTTTTGAAGGTTGTTGGTGCTTGTGAGAATCGTGAAAGAGCTTATTCAATGTTGTATTTGTCTAAGAATAAGCTGATTACAATTCGAGACCCTTACAGCTTTCGACTTTTAGTAATGGAAAGAATAAAGCATGGAGTGGAAGACATAACGATTTCTCTTGGCCAAGATATTGCAAATGTCTTGGGATTGGAGGTTAGAGAGAAACATTTGATTGCTAGAGTCAACAAGCTAGAGAAAAAGATAGTTGATTGATACGGGTTTGAAGCAACAGGAAGGGGTGAAAAGAAGGTCAACCCGAGCAAGGAAAATACCAGTGTGGCAGAATGATTTTGTGACTATACCGGTGGGAAGGAAGACCAGGGCTTCAACGTCTGCAACACCAGTACGAGATGCAACAGCAGATCGAGGAGGGACGTCTGCAACACCAGTACGAGATGCAGCAGCAGGGAATATTGCTTGAGGAGGAAATTAGTTACAATTTTACTCTCTGTTTACATAATTGTAAAGATTGCACATGTAGGGAATATTGTTACTAGAATACTCTTCGGGATGGCTGTTAGGAGGGCTGAACGCCACGTGTTGTTCACGTGTGGTGCATGCCATTTTGATGAATTTCATATATAGCAAAACGGGGAGAAAAAGAAAGGGGATATCAAACAAAACAGTTTCAGTAAAAATACTCTTTTCTCTCTCAATTTCTGGAGTCTGAGGCAGCTCGAAGTGCCTCTGTTATTCACTGAGCCTATCATTTTTGGTGCTCTCGTTGAGAGTAACGCCTACCATAACCATGGCGGAGGGAACTCGTGCTGTCACCAGAGTAATCGAGGACTGTCTACTCCGTTTATCAACTCATGATGAGCAACTGTCCACGTTTGGAGCAATGCTGAAGGAGATCAGCTTGAAACTTACTAACTTAGAAGGCCGATTGGAACAAGGGCGACGGAATAAGGCTCCTTTTATCGTTGAAGGCACTGGCAGCTCGGAAGAAACAACGGAACTATCGCAGGAGGGCAAACGAGCAAATGATACAATGCTTCGAGCTATCAAGCTTGTAATGCCAAGGTTTGATGGTTCGGATCCTTTGGGATGGATTTTTAAAGCCGAGCAATACTTTAACTTCCATGAGGCATCGGAGGAACAGAGGATGACTATATCCTCGTTTTACATGGATGGGAGAGCTTTAGCTTGGTTTCAATGGATGCAGAAGAATAACCAACTCCATTCTTGGGTTGAGTTCTTGGAGGCGCTCAAGGTACGGTTTGGTCCATCTGAGTATCGAGATTTACCATGTGAGTTAACTAAGCTGGTTCAAACCTCTACTGTGGATGCATATTTAAATAAATTTGAAGCTCTGTCCAATCAGGTATCTGGAGTACCTGATTCATTTTTTCAAAGTTGCTTTGAGTCTGGGCTAAAATCTGAGATTCGAAAAGAGATTCGTGCTTTTCAACCTAAATCGCTTATACAGGCAGCAAGCCTTGCTAAGTTGATTGAGGATAAGTTGAATGATAATGTGGGCTATCGATCTTTTGATCGCCATGGGAGTAAGGCGCAACCAGGTTTACTACCTACGCCACCGATCACCGCCAACAATACTAAAAAAACAACAATTCCAGTGAAGCGTCTGATAGTGGATGAGATGTTGGAAAGGCGGGAAAAAGGGTTATGTTTTAACTGTGATGAGAAGTTTCATAAGGGGCACGTTTGTAAAGGGAGATTGTTTGTCATTTTACCTGTTGATGGGGAAGAGTCAGGGGATGAAGGCAGTTGTAATGCGATGGTCACCAAGGCTCCAGTAGAAGAGTTGGAATTGAATGAGGATGTAGTTCCTGAAATAAGCTGCCACGCTTTAGCAGGGCAACATTCTCCTAGGACTTTGAGGGTGCAAGGACGAATTGGTAGTCAGAAGGTACAGGTCTTGATCGATGGGGGATCTACTCACAATTTTATCCAAGAACGATTGGTGCAGCATCTCAACATCCCTGTTAAGCCTTCTCGCTATTTCAAGGTCATGGTGGGCAGTGGAGAAGCTCTTTCTTGTTCGGGAAGATGTCCACAACTTCCTATTACTATGCAAGGTTATAAGTTTCAGATTGATTGTTATGTGCTCCCTATTCAAGGAGCGGATGTGGTATTGGGTGTACAATGGTTAGAGCTTCTGGGACCGATTGTTACAAATTATAAAGAGCTTACGATGAGATTTCAATGGCAGGGACAAGAGGTTACTCTAGCTGGGGAGCAAGGAACTTCAGTGGGCCAAATCCAATTTGCTCAGTTTTGCAGATTAAATAACTCAGACTCTATTGGGTTTTGTTATCAGTTGATTACCATGGGTACCACCAATCCCACTGTAGAAGAACAAAAAGGAGTAGTAGACCCTAGTATATAGGCAGTATTGGATGAGTATGCAGATGTTTTTCAAGAGCCCACTTCACTACCACCTCCCAGAACAGTTGATCATCAAATACATCTGTTGCCTAATGCTAAACCTGTCAATGTACGACCTTACCGTTATCCACATTATCAGAAGGCTGAGATAGAAAGACTGGTTCAAGAAATGTTAGCTGCCGGATTCATTAGGATCAGTCGAAGTGCTTTTTCATCACCAGTGCTATTAGTGAAGAAGAAGTACGGGTCCTGGCGTTTCTGTGTTGATTACAGGGCCCTTAACAAAATTACCATCCCAAATAGATTCCCAATACCCACTGTAGATGAGCTGTTGGATGAGTTGCAGGGGGCTGTGCTGTTTTCTAAAATGGATCTACGGGCTGGTTACCATCAGGTTCGAATGGCTGATGCTGATGTACACAAAACTGCATTTAGAACACATGAGGGACATTACGAATTCTTAGTAATGCCATTTGGGTTATCCAACGCACCTTCCACATTTCAAGAGATGATGAATACTGTGTTGAAGCCTTATCTGCGCAAGTTTGCCTTAGTGTTCTTTGATGATATCTTGATTTATAGTCGTACAATGGTAGAGCATATATCACACTTGCGGTTGGTCCTCAATTGTTTACGAGCTAATCATTTGGTCGCCAAAAGGAGTAAATGTGCATTTGCTCAAGAACAGATTGACTACCTGGGACACATAGTTAACAGCCAAGGTGTTTCACCTGATCCTATTAAGGTGGAAGCAGTGGTAGAGTGGCCAACACCAACGACAGTAAAACATTTAAGGGGTTTCTTGGGGCTCTCAGGTTATTATCGCAGGTTCATACGTGATTATGCAAAGCTTGCGGCACCCCTTACTTCTTTATTACAAAAGGATTCCTTCCTGTGGACAGAGCAGAGCGACAGGGCCTTTTCGACATTGAAGCAGGCTCTCAGTGTAGCTCCAGTTCTTTCCTTGCCAGATTTTTCAAAGCCTTTTATAATTGAAACAGATGCTTCAGGGGTGGCAATAGGGGCGGTGTTGATGCAGGACTCACACCCTATAGCTTATTTCAGTAAAAAGCTGAGTTTGTTGATGCAAAGGGCCTCTACTTATGTGCGAGAACTATACGCTATTACTGAAGCAGTGGCAAAATGGCGACAGTATCTTTTAGGGTCAAGGTTCATTATTCGTACCGATCACCAAAGTATAAGAGGCATGATGCAGCAGGTAGTCCAAACTCCAGAGCAACAACGTTTCTTGGTGAAGTTGCTAGGATATGACTTTGATATACAATACAAACCAGGGCCCAGTAACCGTGTCGCTGACGCTTTATCTAGACCCGATGGAGATGGGGGAAACAAGGTAATTGACAAGGGGAAGGAGATATGTGCGGAAGGATCCTTGGCTACCTTAACACAGGTAGTTTGTAATTTGGTTCATGAGGTACGAAAGGAAACCATGCAACGTGGTGACTTGCAACAGCTAATTCATGCCTTACAAAAATTCCCCAACCAGTATCCACACCATCAACTTCGAGATGGGTTGTTATTCTACAAAGACAGAATAGTCTTGAGTCCCAATTCTAAACTGAAAGTTGATATTCTGCGAGAATTTCATTGTACTCCAGCAGCAGGTCATGGGGGTGTGAAGAGGACGTTGGCTAGAGTTATGGCTCAGTTCTACTGGACACACATGAAGGAGGATATCAGGCGTTTTGTGAAAAGTTGTCCTACTTGTCAATTTACTAAGTATGAGACAAAGTCCCCTGCCGGCCTGCTACAACCACTGCCCATTCCACAGAGACCTTGGGACGCAATCTCCATGGATTTCATCATTGGCCTTCCCTTGTCACAAGGTAAGACAACCATCTTTGTAGTGGTGGATAGGCTTTCGAAATATGCCCATTTTAGTGCCTTACCAGGATCATTCACAGCAACCAAGGTTGCACATATTTTTGTCTCTGAGGTTGCAAAGCTTCATGGATTTCCTAAGTCAATTGTCAGTGATCGTGATCCTCTTTTTTTAAGCATGTTCTGGCGAGAGTTATTTCACTTGAGCGGCACACAGTTGAGCTACAGTACTGCTCACCATCCACAAACGGATGGCCAGACAGAGGTGACCAACAGAGGACTAGAACAGTATTTGCGTTGCTTTGTGATGGAAAATCCTGCCGTTTGGGTTCAATTTCTTCCATGGGCAGAGTTTTCTTATAACACTTCTTGGCACTCTTCTACGGGTTATACACCTTTTGAAGTGATTTATGGATGTTCACCCCCACAGCTTATACCCCTCTCTGTTGGAACTACTCCAATCGATGCCGTTGAGTCCACTTTACGAGCTAGAGACAAGATTCTACAGCAGTTAAAAATTAACTTACATCATACTCGTAATCGAATGAAGCAAATGGCTGATAAACATAGAAGAGAGCTGGAATTCCAAGTGGGTGATCTAGTTTTGGTGCGTCTGCAACCATATCGCCAAACCTCTCTTGCCCAACAGCCTTTTTCCAAGTTGAATAAGAGATTTTATGGCCCTTTCACTGTGGAAGCTCGTGTGGGGAAAGTTGCTTATAAGCTCAACTTACCTGCTACTGCTAAAGTTCATGCTGTTTTTCACGTGTCTCTATTAAAGCCCTATATTCAAGACCTGAGTTTACACCCTGCTAGCCTTCCTGCCAAATTTGTGGACAGTCACCCTTTAGTTCAACCTCTGGCCATTCTACAGCAGCGAGTCATATCACTGGGACATTCGAAACAGTTACAGTTGTTGGTCCAATGGGAAGGGTTACAACCAGAAGATGCCACTTGGATCCCATATCAAGAATTCTGTCGAGCTTACCCTGAGTTTGACCTTGAGGGCAAGGTCAGTCTTGAAGAGGTGGGGAATGATACGGGTTTGAAGCAACAGGAAGGGGTGAAAAGAAGGTCAACCCAAGCAAGGAAAATACCAGTGTGGCAGAATGATTTTGTGACTATACCGGTGGGAAGGAAGACCAGGGCTTCAACGTCTGCAACACCAGTACGAGATGCAACAGCAGATCGAGGAGGGACGTCTGCAACACCAGTACGAGATGCAGCAGCAGGGAATATTGCTTGAGGAGGAAATTAGTTACAATTTTACTCTCTGTTTACATAATTGTAAAGATTGCACACGTAGGGAATATTGTTACTAGAATACTCTTCGGGATGGCTGTTAGGAGGGCTAAACGCCACGTGTTGTTCACGTGTGGTGCATGCCATTTTGATGAATTTCATATATAGCAAAACGGGGAGAAAAAGAAAGGGGATATCAAACAAAACAGTTTCAGTAAAAATACCCTTTTCTCTCTCAATTTCTGGAGTCTGAGGCAGCTCGAAGTGCCTCTGTTATTCACTGAGCCTATCATTTGATATTCTTGGTGTCAAAAGTGTGTCCTTGCATGATGGAGTGGTAGAGTTGTGGGAATTGTCCAGTAACTTTGTCTTCAATGAGAATGATGTTGGGAAGAATAGAGCACTTGCTTCTGTTCAGAGGCTGCAGAAGCTAAACAATGATTCTATGTCAGCTATTATGGACAAAACTTCAGGGAAATGGGTGATTTCTACAGTGCTAGGAACAAAACCAAAGCCATGTAAAGACCATTCAACCATTCTTTTGAAAGAAGATGAAACAATGATTATTCTTAAGGGTTCCAACCGAAATGGCTACGATTGGGTTCTTGAGGTGGACACTACGTATGTTAAGCAACAGAAGAAAGCTTTGAGGACTAAAATTGTTGCATGGAGCGAGAGTGTGAGGTGTGATGCTGAGATCTAGATTGGTGTCACCTCCCTGCTCTTTTGGCTTGAAAACTATTGTGATATGGCTGTATTAAAGATTGGAAGAGCTAATAAGGCTAAAGTTGGTGAGGAGAAAAATACTAGTAACAACTCTGAAATGTTGGGAAGGTTAAAGGCTACTTGTAAGAAAGTTGAGATAACGCTTTCGTCGACAACTCCGACTATCATTGATATTGCCTTGTGGAAATTGGAGAAAACCAAGTATTTCTGTGTTGTCATTGAGGTTCTTGGACATTGTGACTTCATCAAGAACAAGACAATTAGTACCCCTCAGGCTGACTATGTTGTCCTTATCTTTGATTTCACCACTGGTAATTTTGAGTTTGGTATTTCCAAGGAGGGGCAAACAGGTGAGCATGCTCTGCTTTATTTCACTTTTGGTTTCAAGCAAATGAAGTGCTGCTATAACAAGATGCATGTTTATATAGCAGAACCATCTACAAGTGGTGCAGGAGGTACATTGAAATTTAATTTAGAGAGAAGAGAGTGTTTTGGTTCATCGAAGGTTGTAATGGGCAATAAGTTGGCAGTAATAGATGGAGTTTCTCTACCTTCTAGATCTTGTGTGGGCCTTACTGTCCTAAAAGACACAAAGGTTGTAGCGTTACTAACGACTATTGTGGAGAATTTGGATAATTCTGATGACAATGATGTTACACATCCTAAGACCTCTGACATTGGCTGTAATGAGGCAGACATTACCAATTTCATTGGTTTTTTCTATTCAAAAGTCAAAGCTATGGTTGATGAGATGTTGAGCGTTCTTGCATTGCTCTTGACACATTATAGTGTTATTGATGAATTTACAAACCAAGAAAATACCAAGGGGATAACTATGTTTGCTGCCATCCACCATCAGTGTTACCTCGTACCTACTGTTGAACTCGAAATCCTTGTTGACAGACCATGTGACATCAAGAAGTGCACTGACTTGACTAAGTGCGTCCTAGCTAAAGGCTACAGGACTCTAAATGACTACTATGTTGTGATTGAAGGTATTCTATTGAAGTTGAAAATGGTGACCCTTGGTTTTGGTTTCCCAAAGGTTGCCTTAAAGGTTTTTGTTGGCTACATTGACTGTGCCTTACAGCACACTATATCTGCTACAACTCTTGTTACTGTGCACTTGTCTAGCGGACAAGGCAAGGAGGAGACTGCCTTTAATCAGAATTCCAGGAAGATGCTCCAAACCAAGAAGCCACGGCCAACTTCATCTTCATTTGGACACGTCTTCAAGCATAGAACTCTTAAAACCTGGGCTAGAAATAAGGCTCTTCTTATTGGAGGAATCACAGATGTAAAGAAAGTACAAGAAGCAAATTCATGGAGCTTTGGAAAGAGTTCAAGCAAAAGAGTGAACAGGGGAACAACAATTCAGGGTAGTTTATTTCCTGGGAACCTTCAAAAGTTATTTCTGCTTGATGTCATTTCTTTTGGAATGGAGACACGAGATGTTGCTGTCAACAAGTTCCTAACTATTACAAATGCAAAACTGACTGAGGAGGAACAAGTTCACCAATCTTTACCCTTGAGGACAAGGATGTCTTGGAGGGCAGGGTACTGTCATAGACCAAAAGCAATGAAGCTAAAGAACACAGTCGTTTAGCTAAATACCGAGTAAATCCATATGTTAGTTAATAATTTTAATTAGCATGATATTAGTTTGTTAACAGGGAGGAAAAACATATACTGTTGGATGCTATATATGTTCCAGAATGTAATGAAACAATATAGAGTAATATACAACGGTTTTAACACTCTCTCTCAGTACTTTTTTTTTCTCTCTGCCTCTGGTCTCTATCTTCTCTTCTATTCTTCCTCTTCTGCTATCTTCTTCTCTAGTTTCTGCAATATCTCGGATTGGATTGTAACAAAGACGAGCATTTACTACGGGTTAGGACATATTTGCATTATTGAGGCAAAACAGTTAAGGTTGCTACATTAATATTGGTTGTGTAGAAAGTAGAGTTTGAATCTAGAAAAAGAATGTAGAAAGTCAAGGGATTTGTTATGGAAAAACAGTTTTGCAGAAAATGCGGCTTCCCTTTCTTTAAATGCAATTAATTGAAAGAATTTTCCAAAATTTGTGTGGAAATATAATGTTTCTTGGCAGTATGCTTGTCCATGGGCCGAGTGCACAGTGCAACCACAGATATTTATTTGCATCGTTGGATGAAATTCCCTTATTTTCTTTCTGATGGATCCCACCTCTTTGTTGCATTTACTATTATTAGGAATTTTTTGGTCTCTTGTGATTGAATGAAATGCCTAAAATTTCCTCTCCCGAGATGGATTTGTTGAAAAAAATATCTCTCAAATTAAATATCTACTAAAACAGAAAAAGTAAAACAAATACAATAATTTTTAATATGGTTTGTCTCAACTAAATTGGCTTATAACCACCTAATCAATTTAATAACCAATAAAATAATTACAATTATGCAATTTTTAGAAAAGAAAAATTGTAAACTCCTTACAAAACCTAACTACTCAAAGAACTCAACTACACCCTTTATAATAGCCCAAATCTTAACTATTCTATTGATGTTTACAACTCTTTAAGATATTTTACAAACTAAACCTGATATATTATTTATAAAAAAAGAACTCTTATAACTTATCATATACTTTCGATGTGTGATTTAAGGCAAATCTCAACATGATTGGCAATGCTAGCAAACCAATATTTCTAGTCTCTTAACATTGATATATGAACATTGCTCATACTGCAAAACTTGGAGAAAATTAAAGCTGTTATCTTGACAACTTGATTTTTTAATTTTGAATAAAAAATAATTATCCAAATACTAACTATTGTTTTTGAATACTTTATAGTTATAATTACAAAATCTTAATTAATTTGATGTTTATCGCATTACTAGCAATTAGAAAAGATATTTATTCATCTAAATCAATTTAATTTTAATAATTTATCAAGAAAAATTAGATAAATTAAGAAAATAAAGTGTTTGTTCCTGTAAAACTTAAAAAAATAGAAAAAATAGTATTAACAATCTCTTGACAGAATGATTAAGGGAAAATTATGGCATATTATAAAATTTTGGTTTGAATCCATTCAAACTCTCCTCATTCTTAATTATCAAATATTTCTGTTGTAATAAAAAAAAAAGAAAGAAAGCAAATACCCATTCTCTCTCTTTTCAGTCCTCCTTTGAATATAATTTTATTTTTTTTAGTGGAGATTTCCATTTGTAATCGGAAAATGTATGGAAAAACACAAAAACTTTCTATTGCTTTTCATTTAATTATGAGAAAAATATTTTTATTGTAAAACTTTATTATTCATGAAACCAACATTATCCCACCTTTAAAATTATTTTTTTTTCACCTAGCCTTGATTATCTTGATTCATCAAATTAATAAGGTTATAGTCTAATTTCACCCAGTTGTCTGTTTATATGGGTGAAATTAACTTTTCCTATTTACTTCTGAAATTTTTTTTTCTTGAGTTATCGGTTTCAGTCATATGTTTTATCTTTAAGCCTTGTGCTAATTACTGGTCTGATTCCTGAGAGTCACAAAAACCCAAGTTCCAGACAAGCTTTCTCAATTCTAATTGACAGCAAAGAATCCCGATGAAGAAATTAAGAAAGCACCAACATTCTTACTTAATGCATATAAAAAGCTCAATTTGTGGTACCAAAGTTGCATCATCAAACAGAGCAATGGTTACTCTAAAATTTTGAAGCGGCAGATCTACAATTTTCATTACCGTGCTAATCTCACATGTTAACTTGTTGCTCGTCAGTATCCATCAAACCATCTAACAAATCTAGACTCAGATATCGATTAAATCAAGGTTTTACATTTAGCGTTCAACACTTAATTAAGGACTGAATTTTTTGTTATCTAGTCTTTTTGAACTGATATAATTTTCACTAGAAAGAATGAACATTGACACACAATTTCACCAGTATGTAACAATTCCCCGTAAGTTTATCAGAATCATTTACAGCATTAATCATCTTGAGACACCTAAATAATTCAAGAAGTGGAATCAGCATATACACGATTCTAATTGAAATAAAAACTTATCCAGCTGCAAAAATGTTACAGTTCATCAGATTGGGTATAAACTTATCTATCTTGAAGCCGAATACACTGATGTGAAGTTGGGGTACTGTAATTGGATCGGTGGATCCCATCTCCCAGTTTACAAAGTCGCTAGTTCCAGCATTCTAGATAATGTTCTTGCTCATCTCATCTTTTCTCCACTAGGCATGGTCAACACTGAATTCTGCAATGTTTCATCTTTTCTCCGCTAGGCATAGTCAACACTGAATTCTGCAATGTTTCGATGCGTACGCGTTCAAACTGAGGCCAAGCATTTATTTATACTAGGTAACTCCCGCCTGTTAGTGCGGGTAGTCAAACCGGAAGGGAAAAGAGCGAGATAAGCAGAGTAATGTTGACATAGGAAAAGCATTGATAAAGTTGAAGGTGGAAAGGCTTATATGCATGACCATATTGGCAAAAGGAGCATGCATTCGAAGGGGAAAAAAAAAGGGAATGCTGCTCAGAGTGAATTTAAACAAACAATGTGGGGCCTAAAAAGACAACCACATGAACAAAAAAAGTTGGGAAGATTCAATTAAAAGATTGAAATCATTCGAATAAAAAAAAAGGGCCTGTAGCAGGAAGGAAAAAAATCTGAGTTTTTAGAAGTCAGTAGGAATAGAAAAATATCCAAAGAAATCCTTAAAGATAACAACAGCATAGAAGATCACATGTATTCAAAAATTTCAAATTTGCAATGGTAGATTGTAACCTCGATCATTGACAGTTGAATTTTTACAAAAAGACATCAGTCACATTGTTTTTGCATCTATTTGTGCAGAAATAAGGAACAAACTTAATTCTCAAAAAGAACAATGCACTCTCGTAAAAGGGTCAATTCAGAAATTAGCGTTGCTTTGAATGCTGGGCGAGATGACAGATAAAAAAAATTACCAAAGGATTCTTTGGAAATCTCAGCAATTTGAGATATGCATGTAAGCATTAAAAAAAATTCACCACAAAAGAGAAGAAATGTATTTGAGAGGAACAGAAAATAGTTTTAGGTCACAGTTAAAAAATGTGATCTATCAAAGATAGAATCATAACAAGAAAAAAAGCTACCGACAGTACAACATAAGAAATCAAAGAATAAAATTTTCAAAAACAAAAAAAAAAGGAGAAGAAGAAAACCCAATAATTTACCTGATCCAATGTCTACATAGCCAAAAACAATCAGTTCTAGAAAAATTATAATAAAAAATTGCAAAAATTGCAAAAAGAAAAAGCTACTAGATTTTTTCAATCGAGGGAGAATAGAAAATAGAAAAAAGAAAAGGAAAAATGAAAAAAAGAAGAGAGGCTGCAGTTAGTCAATGACAAATTAAAGCATTGTTTATGACGTCCCCTAGCACACAATCTTAAATGATTTAAGGCAACCCGATTGCTTGGATTTTTTATAGTGACACTCGACGAAAGCCAATGGGTTCGACTTGGAGAGAAATGGAAGAACAGAGGAATGGAGGAGATTGACACCAAAAGAAAAAAACATAAGAAACCATACCAAAAAAAAAAGCTTGGCTTAACATAAGCTGCAGCACACATGGAGGACAAAGGAACGCAGCATGTGTTCGTTGGAGGAAGCCGGAACGTAGAATCACGAGGAGGAAGGCTTGGATAGAAAATTTACTGTATAAATATCATTTAAAATGTGAAAATTTTTGCAAATCTAAAATTTGAACAGTTTTACACTTGCATTCGCTTTATCTTTATCCTGTGATCTTGTTGTAAAAAAAAATCCAACATATCAACAGTTATATATATATATATATATATATATATATATATATATAAATATATATTGATGTGGGTCAGGTTAAAGATTACTGGGCTTTTTTATAAGTCAATCTAAAGATAATTAGGTCGAATGATAATTTAAGCCCAAGAAGAAAGAGGATTCAGAAAGCCCATAAATGATCCACTGAGTTATTATTTAAGCTGTGGGTCTTAACAACTCCTATAAATAGGTCACAGGTATCATTTTTAGACCCTAAGCTCTATTTGCCTATTGAAACTCTGTCAAAACCCTGTCTGACTTAAGCATCGGAGTGCGCGTGCAGGAAAAAGCCTATGCGCCCCCTGATTTGTTTTCTATTTTGCAGAGTTCATGGAGACACGTGGAGGAAAAAGACAAGGATCGACGTAATCAATCAATCATTGTTGTCTTGGGCAAAAACATATATATATTATATATATATATATATATAAAAATATAATAGCATATCAATTTCTTTGTTCAACAAGTTCAATAATGAAAATATGACCCATGTAAAATAATCAATATAGAAGACAAATTACATTAATTAGAATTGATATCGTGATCGATGATATCAAGGATTTTCCTACTCTAAAATTGTTAATGTATCTTGCGATAACAGTAAATTTTGACTCCTAAAAAATAGAAATCAATATATTAATTTGGAACAAATGTCTTTTTTGGAATTGTTGGAAGAATTAAGTAAATCGATGAACTTAAGATTTTTGGAAATGAGATTTGGATTAAAGTATTTTGATAACTTACATAGGGATTTATTCGAACATGTGATTGCTAAATTCTAAGAAATCGATTATATTAAGCGACAAGGAAATTAAAATTTAATATATAAATAATATGATTTAAGAAGGAGGAAATATTTATAAATGAAGAAATATGTATAAGTGAATACAAATATATATATATATATATGAATATACATAGGTTTAAGATAAAATAAAATAAAGTAATAATGCAAATCTCTATGTACATAAATACCATTATATATATATATATATATATATATATATATATATATTATATATACACACATAATAGAAAATAATAATAATAATAAAAATAATATAATGGTATTAAAACAATATGGCTTCTCGGAGAAGCCACTTCATGCCACCTACTCCCACTATCCCATCTCTTTACCAGCCATTTAGATCACTCACCATCACCGTCCATCACCATCATTGTTCTACCCATAAACCATTTCAATCTTTTCTTTAGTCTTCTGCTGGAATCGAGAGCATCACTCCCCCTAGCTCTTGTCGCCATTTAGCTCTCTCTTGTGTGTCGACTAACAATGCTCAAGGAAGGAAAAAGTCTAGGATAAGAGAAGATTCAAAGGCTGTTGAAGATTGTTTTCCTAAGTGCAGAACAGAGGTCTTTGGCCTATGAGAAAGGAAATAAAGAAATGCTATCGTAAAGAGCAGAGATCGGTGCTGAAGGAATCCATTTTGGAGCTGCAACTAGTGGCATTTAAAGTGTTGAAGGAAGGCAGAAACCAGGGCTGTATACAGCCTTAAGCAGTAGCAGTTTAAGGACGTGAAATGGTGCTACCTGTTGGCTGATCTGAAAACCAAAATGGAAGAAGAAAGCTGGAGGTTCGGCTGGTTTAAAAATGGTTTAGATCTGTGTATAAAGCTGGTTTGAAGGTGTAAAGAACAGCAGTGAACAATCTGGAAAAGAAATGAGAGCCAAGGGAAATGAGGAAGAAAAGAGGAGAGCAGTTGGGTTGGAAGGAGGCGACACTGCTGCTGCTAGGGTGATCTTTTAGGTTGAAAGACAAGAGTTTATGGGCTAGAAGCTTAGTGCTTTGGAGTGATTTAAGTCTGTTGTTGAGGGTGCATTAAGGGGCTGAAACAGAGGAAAACAAGGGTTGTATAGAAGGGTTTCTTTTGGTGTAAAAAAAAAAAGGGGGGGGGGGGGGGGGGGGGGGGGTTGATTCAACTCAAACAAGGAGGCTCTCGGCTAAAGGAAATTCAAGTGCTTAGTGGCTATTGAAGCTTCCATTTTCGATTAAATCAAAACTGATCAGGAAAGTCTGAAACTAGAAAGGAGATGTTGCTGTAGATGACGTGAAAGCAAGGCTTAAGATGGCATTTTGGGTGCTAGTTCAAGGCTGGATGTTTGGGTATCTAGAATATGGAAGGTAGGGACGGCTTGACATGGAGAAAGAGCTTAGAGCAGGGGTTGTCCAAGGTATTTAAGGCTGAGTTGTGGTGCTCTGAAACTAAACATTTAAGGGATGTGTTGAGCGGTTTGGGGCCAAAGAAACAAGGCTGCACGAGGGCTGTTTTAACGCTGAAAATAGTGGATAATCAAGATGGAAAAGCTCTTCTTAAGTTTTGGCCACTTGCGTATGTACAAGCTTGTGATTTTTGTTTTAATTACTTTAAATTTATGTTAGTGTTCTTGATGTATTTAGCTCGTGAATACCATTCGATTGATAAAAAAAAAAAAGAAAACTATTAGGATCTCACCTTAGGAAATTCAGCTAAATGGAGTTTTATTGACATAATGCCTGATTTGATTAGATCCTAATAATACTAATGCAGAGAATGTAAAAAAAAAATGAAAAATGAATATGGTGTCAAGTTAGCAAAGACAATAGGTGAGGTGTGTGATGGTGTTTTGGCCAAGTGAAGGGGCATATGAAATCATGTCCAATTTGATAAAAACCGAGTTCTAAAATAATGTATGGAATAATAGAAGACTGTTGATGAAGTCAGATTTGAAAACAGAGACGATTTGGTAGCGGTTGCAATTTTAACGCTAGTTAGGAAATAGATCGAATTACTATTGTATTAAGAATTTTGAGTGATCTCTAAAATGTATAACATTATGTAAAGGTAATTTTAGATATTAAAAATATTTAAATGACTTTTCTGTAGTTCGAGAGAGAGTTGGTGACTGGATTTTACGAGCTTAATTTTAAATATTGATTGTTGGATTGCTTGGCTTAGCTACAACTGTGCTCAATTGAGGTAAGAGATATATATCGGAACATAAGGGATCCTGAATGCAATTTTAAAATCAACTGTCTTGTGATTTTATAAAATGTATTTTCTTGCAGGGGGTTTTAAGAAATATAAGATGTTATGTTGCCGGATTTTTTTTTATGAAAATAATGGTTTTGGTGATTTAAGCTTAACTTAAGCAATCATTTGAAAACGGCAAAGTATCCGGCAAGCTTATTTTGAAAACGGTTGAATCTTATGATTTTGATTTGTTTATAAGATTTTTAGCCAAGTTATTAATCTCATGGAAATTATCAACCGATGATATTGGTTTGAAAATATTATGAGCACATATGATTTATTGCTTTTGAAAGAAATATACACTAGTTCTTTTGTGAACTTTCTTAAAGTTCGAAAAATACTGTTTTGAATTTCGAAAATATATATATGTTTTGAGATATGACTAACTAAAGTTCGTATAGTATTGTTTTGAAATTACTGTGTGTGATCTTGATTCTATCTGCAGTAGGTATTTGTATTCGGACTATTGTGTGTGGCCTTGAATCAGTTCGCAGTAGGAACTATATGTATGGAAATGTTTTGAGACATGACTAACAATCACTGTAGTAATGTTTTGGACTATTGTGTGACCCTGATTCAATCCACAGTAGGTAATGTTTGGGGCTACTATATGATCCTGATCCAGTCTACAGTAGAGTTTCTATTACTGTGTGACCTTAATCCAGTCCACAGCGGACCCAGTTGACACCTGATCAGTGCTCACTGCGGACCCTTCTGGACTATGACCATATGTTAATTTGAACTGCTTGATTATTGCTTAGTTGTTATGTCTCCAGCTTAGTATGTATATGCTTTTTCGTGCTTATCTTCGTATATGAGTTTTGAATGAATGATACTTGGATTCTGAAACTGATAAGAATTTGATTTGATTATCAGTATTGAAACTAAATGTGATAAGCACATATATTTGGAATTATGTTCAGAATTCAATTGTTTATGTTTTGGTTTAAATGAAATGCTTTCTAATGCATTGCATAAGCATGATTTGATTTTCAAATTGTATGAATTATGGTATTCGAGTTTTAAATAAATATTTTGAAATTGCATATAGAAATTTGATATCTGTTTCTTATATATATTTCTTATTGGGCTTTCCAAAAAGCTCACTCCCCCTCTCCACCTTCCAGATAACATATAGCAGGTGCTTGGTATGCGTAAAAGTATGTGATGTACAATTATTTATTTTATATTCAGACTTGCATTTCAGTACTTTTATAGTATGTGGATATAATTAAAGGAAGTATAAAATATAATTAAGGTTTATAACAATGCATGCAACTTGGGTAGAGATATATAGTTAGTCAAGTAGAATGACTCGAAATTATACATGCATGCTTAGTGAAAGAATTTGACTGGGACCTAAGATAACTAAAAGACATTGACTTAGCTAATATAACATTAGCTTAAGAATTGATTAGTAACAATACGTACAGCCCAACCAAGTGAAAAAGGAAAATTTTGGTTCGTATTTTCGGTATAAAGGGTCGTTAGATCTCTACTCACTAGTGTCTATCATCTTTGACAGAAACCTGGGGGAAACAACCTAATCAAAGTTCATATCTGCTTACTCGCATTGCTCGAAGTGCTCTTCCAACGCTGCTTTTATGAATTTGTGCTAGCTTAATTTGCTATATATAACTAATTAATGATATTTTTTCAGCTTGATTTAGAGTCGAGAGTCGAGACTATCCAAAGAAATAAGAGAAAGTTAAAAAAGTTTATATACATTTACATTCAACTATGCATATATTACAGGGATGTAATTAGCTAGCTAGAAGAACCCCTTACGCTTTTAATTCTGAAGACAGAATAAAAAAAGTTTCGAATTCCTAACCTTTTTTTTTCTGTACTTAAAACTGTGTTGAGCACTCTGGCATGATTTGTCATCTTGGCTGGCTAGTGTGTTACGTAAAAGCCGCATTGGGTTCTTCTCGGCTTCTGATTAAGGAGAAGATTGAGAAGAGAATTTGGAAGCTGACAAAAACAAAGAAGAATTACCCCATGCCTGTTTCTTAGGGAATGAAATATTCCTTGTTCGGGCACAAGCAGAGGAGCAAACCTCTTTCAGTTTGTGCAATGCACAATTGCAGTCGCGATGGTATGGCCTCCGCTCGATCAAACTGTCTTGCATTGTTATGCATCCTTCGAAGACGCGCCGGAACATCATCTCAGCTGCTCCAGTGGCCATTTCCTCTCTTCTCTATCTTCCCTTCTTCTAAACATAACTCTTTTCTCTCAGTAAGAATGGAGTAGAGCGTGTTTGTGTGTGAAATATTTGGTATAATGTCTAAGTTGGGTTTCTGCTGTTTCCCTTCCAAGCTCTCTGAAGTGTGTTTATATAGACCAAGGGTTTAGTGCTAGATGAATCTAGGGAGAAAAACTCTTGCATTAGGAACTAGGTTTCCACGTTAATTACTAGAGAATCAACATTGTTAATTCTCGAGCATTCTTGTTCAAAATACTCCACCAGTCCAACAAAAGACAAACGTGTTTGTCTAGGACACAGTTTCAAATTCTCAAATTAAGTGAATCCTACTGATTACGTTTCCTAAGAGAAAGTGGAAGAGAGAAAGAGAAAACATCTCTTAGTAATTAGGGAAAGAATTAGTGGCTTGTCTTGGCTTGGTTTGGTTAGATTTGCAAGAAACTGATTTTGGAACTTATGGTTTTTGTCATATAGTTTAGTAACTAACTAGAGTTGATGAAGTTAGCTAAACGGTCTTAATGTTGTTTTTTTGTGTATTAGTTGGCGATCTTCTCTGAGGAACGAAGCATCCAAACTCTCTCGGTGTTGGTTTTTTTCATTGTCCTTATCACTAAAGTGAGAAAACCAAGTTAAGTTACGTTGTTCTAAAATCTAAATGCCATTGAAATCTTGTCCTCCAAGCAAACCGTCTACGTTTGTTTTTCTTGAAAGAGGATCTTCTTTTTGTGCCTCGTAGCTAATTTCAAAATGAAGACTGGGTTCGTTCTAATTTTGCAAAGGAAGACCACTCCCTTGTTTGAATTAAAAGAAAACAAGAGCTAATTAGCTTGTTCAATCCGTCTTTCAATTTCTGGAGAAAACTTAACTTGTTGATGCTACGCACGTTGGATTCAAGAGAACTTTGTTCACCTAAAGCGTTCTTGTTAAAGAAATTCCCTTACTTTTCAAGGAGTATTTGCAAAAAATTTTGCCTCCAAAGAGTTGGGAACCCTTAGGAGTGAGAGAAAGAAGTGGTTTTTGGCCTTATTGGCTTGGAGCTTTGGCTATGTTTTCAAAGTCTTGCTTTTGTGAATTGTTGCATGAATTGGTGGGTTTTCTCATAGTTTTTTCCGAAAAGAATCCTCAGTTGGACTAACTCCTTAGTCCTTAGAAACATAGACTAGATTTGATCTGGTCTTGTTTTTAACTACTTAATTATCATTATTAAGATAGGTGACCTCTTTTATATATACTCATAAATTGGGGCTCAGTTGGCGACATAGGTTAAGTTTAAAGAAAGAGCTCTCAGGTTTGACCCACTAAACACACCTTTAGTGACGGATGAAGAGCTTTAACTGTGATTAAGTCTCGAGCAGGATTAATCTCGGATCGTTAAAACAGATGAAGATACATGTGATTTACACAAAAAAAAAACATCTTCTATATAAGGGACAGAACATATGTCTTTGGCTTTCATGCATGTGTATGTTGCTAATTCGTTTTTTTGGGTACAAAAGAGATTAAAATCTGAGAATAAGAAAAGGAAATAAGATTAATTCGGTACTCATTCAAATGGTGGTGCAATATTTGTTCAACTAATAAATTTTGTTTCTATTTTCTGATTTCCTTTTCCAGAATATAGAAAATTTGGTATCCGAAAACTAATTTTGTTTTTATTTTAAGATTAATTGATACATTGTCCTCTGCTGCTGACAAAACAATTGTAGTGTAGGAAACATTTTTAGTATTTATTTATTTCTTGTGTAGTGTATCCTTGTGAAATCAGTATGAAGCAATAAGAAATGAAGCGAATCATGTAACAGATATTTCCTAGAAATTTGGTAATAAACTATTCATAACTCCGATACTTTGTTTTTCTCACTCGACACAAGCCAAAATAACAAGAACAAGGGAAAAAGAAGATTTCTTATCGCAATTTGACTGCTGAAACTATCAACTGCTTCAGGATTTAGGAATCTACCAATGGTATACGGACTTGCTTATGTACATTAAATGGTAAAATTGGACTTAATATCGAAGATTCTTATTCTTCCTACTACTAGTAGACAAAGAGAATTGATATTACACCAAAAAACACTTAATCTAAAGGAAGGGTCCTGATTTCTAACAGATACAGGAAAGGAAAATAAAAGTTACAGAAAACAGAGAAAATGAAAAGGTAGGGGCTGAGTGACTTGTCCTGTGGCATGTGGCTGTTTAGTGTTGGCACATCTTTTGTTTGAACAACACTAGTTTTTTTTTTTTTAATATTTACAATGGAGGTCTCCGATTTAGAAAAAAAAAAGAATATAGATAATAAGACTTGAATTTTAGATCCGCGGAACTCTTCAATACTATATTTTTAGGGTAGCATTGGCACTTGCTAGGATATTTAATTGATCACATTCGCAATTCTCCCACGATTGGTGAAGTGGTCTTTTAGTCCTTGTTACTACTTCTCCGAGGTTAACTAATGACTAGACATAGCATTATTCTTTTGTTGGCTTGGAATCCAGCAGAACAAATGCTTTTAATTGCTAGCTAAAACATCATGTCATTCGCAATTAAACAATAAAACAATAAAAAAAACTTAAATTAATCCAACCAATATTTGTACATACTTATAATGTCAGTCCCAATAAATTTGATACAATGTTAATTTATAAATTCCATATGGTGCCAATGAATTAATCTTTCTGGGCTTTCCATAGACCTAGAGCATAGTTCTTAATGTATCTTTGATTCCGAAAGATATAAAATCCAACATATTATAAATATTGAGCATTAGTTTAAAGGAGTATATTTTTACTTTTAAAACGTAAAAGTTTTATAAGTATGAGATTTGCTTACACTCTTCCTTTTCTGATAAACCAAAGATTGCATTGTAATTAAAAAAAAACTAGGTAGCACCCGCGCGTTGCGCGGGTAGATTGCTGCCAGTGGTTACATAAGGAGTAAAAAGGTTTATATAAAGAGTACATGCTTAATTAAATGAGTAAAATTGAGAGTTTTAACATAGCAAAGAAAAGATTCTATATATGTTGATAGATGCCAGATTTTGATTTCAAAATATTAACACTTATTTTTCCTGGAGTGATCAATGCAAACTGACATCTGTCTCGTTGTTTCACATCATTATCAATGACAATTCTTTCAACCACCAGTGAAGTACCCACTCCATTCTGTTCTAACTTATTTTACTTGCCAGGCAGTAAAGAATTTATCATGGATGACAAAAGCAAGTTCTATTGATTGTGAGGCATGCGTTTATCATTGAATTCTTTTGGTATATCTTGGAGGAAGAGACAAGTTGGTTTAGATGAAATCAGAAAGAAATAGAAATGGCTAAGGGTAAGTAGTTACCAAAATATAGGGATATTCAACATTCTGAATCATCATCTTGCATGTAAACATAGGTGGATCATTTTCTAGCAGGCACTCAACAGTGTCATCCAAAATAACAAAATAATCTGGTTCTTTTTCATCTTCGTCAGATGATGAAGTGACTAATTCCTGATTGAAGTATTTTGCGAAATTTTTCCGGCATTGCTGTAGGAAGTCAAAGTGTATCATAGAACCAAAAAACAATGAAATCTTGAAACCAGAATGAAACAAAAGTTTTATTTAGAAGAGGGTTCTGTTTTTTGTTGAAATTTATTTACCTCTTCTTGACTTGATAAGTTCAATGGTGAGAGGATTGCATGCTTGATCATACAGAGAAACACAAAATTTTAGGTCTCCATTGTATCTGAAGAGTAGTAGGTCTTCAATTTTGATAGCATTGGTCTTAATGAATTTTTCTCAGCCATTTTCTTGACTTGTTCTGTTTGTCACCAAGAATCTTGTATGCCTCTCAATGAACCGAATCCATCCCAATGAAAAATGTAATCAGCAACTTCCAAAGTAGAATCGACCTACATGAAATAAAATACAACTAATTCATTAAGATAGCAAGGTATATTTAGTAGAAAGCAACCAACACTTAAAAAGTAAATTATGTTAGACATAGTATAGATAGAAAATCAACATAAATCATAATGCAAACAACAATGAAATACAAGTACACAGTATAAAATTCCATCAAACCACAATGGGATACAACTGATAAAAGAAATTGGAGGAAACCATGAGTAAACATTTTGGACATAACATATGAAAAGATTCTGATTAATTTTCTGCAGCAAAAAAAAAATAGAAAAAGAATTAAATACAAAAAAAAATGATATTAAAATTCAACCAAGACTCCAATGCTATCACTTATAGTTTTCTTAATTTAAAGCACACACTGACACACACACACAGAGAAAAGTGTACTTAAACATATGAAGAAAAATGCTCAAGTTCCCATAATCTAAGTAATTGAGAGAGAAAATGGGGAATTAGAGACTTTCAGTGACCAATTTTTGGTATTTTTTGAAAAAATCAAGAACTTGGTCCTTAATGATAAACACTATAAGTACTGAAGGGTTTTTAAAAGGGTACTAAGCTTGAAAAATTGAAAACTGAAAAATTAAGAACCCGTGATCTTCCCCACCAAAAGATGAACTAAATAATGAGAAAAACAGTAGCCAAAAAGGGGAGAGATCTGAAAGAGAGCGAGAAACAAAGATCTAGAACATTCTGGAACTTTTTTTTTCTTTAAAATTTTTACTCAATCTTGACTTTGTACTTTTACAGCAAATTAAAGTTTTCATTAAATTTAAAAACCACAAACCTTTATCTCTGTCTTCCTCTTTGGACTGCCTCCCTGTGCAATATCAACATTGATATCCTCCATCACAATCTCGCATTGTAATATAATAGGACATTTAGCTAAAACTGTGGCAGGATAAAATTGAGTGAGTAAGCAGTTAAGAAAATTCTGAGCATACACAATTGTCATTTTTCCATGAAAAAGTTTGAGGATAAGTATTCACTAATTGAGGTTCTACAATCGAAAGCCAGTGGCCAATTTGATACAATTTTGGAACAACTTGAGAGTCTAGTCAAGAAAACCATGTCAAAGTAAAGGAACCATTCAATTTAGTCACATTTTAGCTATTATAACACCTTAATATTCGCATTAGATTAAACGAACTCCTATCAATCAGCTTAAATATCAGTTGAAACATGCAAAATGCAAAATATCTCTTCTAAGTATTTTCCTGAGCATATCAATTGATTATCCTGAAAGAGTTCAAATCAAGTGTCTTTATTAAGGAATCAAGAAGATGCATGAGCCTCTAGTTCTATATTGATAGATCCAGCTATCTCATTGGTCTTTTTCTAACATTAGAACCAATGCTATTGATCAACTGCGATTTTTAAAGAGAACATAAATGCTTTCCTTATTTTTCCGCTAAACTCACCCTATACTAAAATTGGAGTAAACAAATTTATAACTCGTACATATTGCTGAAAGTTGAGGATTCTTTCTTTCTTCTCTCTCTGCTTTTGGCCAATGTTTGTGACAAGTCTCATGATGGTTTGGAGACATAAGTCAAAATTTTCTTCTTTGCCAAAGGGGTGGAATTCAAAATCAATGCCATATTTTTGTTCTAACCATTTAATTAGAACACAAAGAAGGAAAGAAAATTATTGTTTAAGTTAGTTTAATCAGACCTTCAACATATATCAACAGAATGCATCAAGATAAGAGCTAGCTAGTAAAAAACAATAAGAATCTCTTAATTTCACTCAATGTTCTGACAAACTTACTCATATGGAGATGGAGAAAACCACAACCCTTGCTTTGCTGCCAGCTTTCCATAGTAACATATTGAACAATAACGTAACCTTGACAAAGAACATAAAGCCCCAATCTTGGTTTCAGTTATAATAAAATAAGCCTTCAATGTATCTGCCATGCTTGTTTCAACTTATTTTAGAGCTGGTCATAACTTTATAGCAATGATGACACTCTATCTTGTCGAGGAAAAAAAAGAAAAATAAAAGATTTAACTTGGCATAACACTCTAAAACATCTAAAACCAAACATTGAATTGAGTATATATAATTCTAAAGGATTAATGTTAGAAGCAAAAAAGCATGATATTATACATATACATATTATAGAAATTTAACTATGAAAAGGTAAAGAACCATAAAACAAATTCACATAAGTATAACAAAGTATTTTGAATAAAAAACAAAGTACTTAGCAGAGAGAGAAAAAAAGCAAACTTACATGATGGAATTTTTCTTTATTTTGCTTCACATAGGTTTTACATGAAAAAAAAAATCAAGAGTAAAAGTTAAGAACCATAAAAAAACTGCACCAAAAAATGGATTTTCTTAACTCATAAACTTTCAAAAGCAAAAATACATATGAATAAACAAAGGTATCATGAGAGAAGTAGGTTGTTTAACGTAAACTTGTTTTCAAGGGCTTCTTTAAGATTATATGATGCAATGGGAGATGACAAGTTTAACAGAATAAGAACTGGTTTAGGCAGCAGGTGAAAAAGGAAAGCATGGTCATAAAGCACTCATCATCATCATCAAAGCCTTTATCCCAATGATGCTAAAGCACTGTTTAAACATAAACCGGTAACGGAGAAGATGAGCTATAATACCTGTGGGAATGAATTTCGATTTTACAAAATACATAAAACAACTTATCCATGTTGAATCCAACCACCCAACAACTCTCACCAGACTTTCTGTTTTTGCTTTAATTGCAAAGAAAATTGCACATTCATTACAAACATATTGCAAATGTTAAATTACTATGCAACACTAATCAAACACGAAAAAAAGGAAGTCAATCGATCCCATATTAGATTGTGAAAACGCTTAGTAGACCCTGCATTTTTTTTCTTTTTTGAAGATTCAATATCCAAAAGAAATGTAATTATAACAAATTTCAGATTATATAAGCAAAAAGTAAGCAAAAAAAATCCTATTTTAAATTGGAAAATGTGCTTCAATAGACATGAATAAAGGTTCAGTTACAAAAAAAAAATGGCAAATTGATGAAAAATAAAAGGAAAAAATGCAAGTAGAAAAGAAAAAGTCTTCGCTGCATGTTTTGCACTATTTGGAATTTCATTAGCAAGTTCGTTTCTAAAATTATTTTCATTCTTCATTTCTATTATTGAGTTCATTATAGCTAGCAACCTACATCATGAACAAAGCAAAAGTGGAAGTTAATTATCGAAACTACATAAGACATACAAAGCTTGATAGCCCCAACAAAGAAAGATGCATTTTAGAAATTCTGGTATTGAAAGAGAGGATAAAAAGAGCAGGGGGTAAGACAGATATAGCAATTCCTGAAATTCAGAGCCCCAGAGAAGCACTTGGAGAACAATTTGAACTGCTTTTGTGGAATGAAAGTCAACGTAAATATGCACATAAGAATAGGGCACCAAAGCTTTAGCTTACAACCATCATGGCTACCAATTCTAGATGGAACTTGACTCCACAGCTCCTGAGAAACCTGAAACTGAGGATGGTGGTTCATCACAGTGTGAATCCTCACAAAGTAGCAAAAGAAGTTCGACTTTATATATATATATATATATGTATGTATACGTGTATATATATATCATTCCTTAGCTAAAAGAATTGGATTACATATAAATGTAGACCTCATAGCTAATGCTCATGCTTTCCAAACATTATGTCTTCATTTCTCCAGTACTTTTTACCCCTTTCCTCTGCAACCATTAATCTAAGCTAACTTGGGAAAAGAAAAGATAGTTCCTGCTCAAAAATTATCAAAAGCTACAGTAATAAGCATAAGTATAAGCAATCATATAATAAAAGAGCTAACACTTTCTTTGTTTTAAAACCAAATTCAGAGACCATAAACAATGTGATTAACCCAAACCTTGAAATCAGTTTATGCAGCCTTAAAAAAATCCACAAATCCATAATGACAAAATATAAGATGTAATTAACTCCCCCAAAGCAATAAAAACTTAAATGATTCAGAATAAAAATTAATTCAGTAACATAAAAATAAAACTTGAGTAAGAGATCAATTATCTGATTTTTTCAATATTATCTAAACCTGTCACAAATAGGTCATCAATGCCTATCGTTGCATAATTGACTATATAAGAAAGAATAAAAAACAATAAAATAAAAAACATGAAAAAAAATACAAATAATTCAATTAATTTTATAATGTTAACAACAATAATAGCGATAATATAATTAAAAACCTAGGTACATAATTTGCAAGACCCTATACATGCAACACACCTTCTCAAATGATTTTTTTTTTTTGGCTTGGCCAAATAAGGACCTAATTTATGCATATGACCTTTATGTAGATGAATATCAATACATGAGTTGCTTACGTAACATTCCAAGTGGACATTTTTATTTCTCTATATACTAAAAATAAAAACAATATACAAATTGTAACCGTGTGAAAGTTTATTTGAAATCAACATCAACACTAACATTTTCTTTAAGCAATGGTACCTGCAAAAATAATTTGGAACACACTTTTTAAATTATAGCTTTGAATTAAGATTTCTACAACCAATTAAACCTTGAATAATGAGCATAAAATTAAATAACCTGACTTCACAACCAATTAAGCCTTGAATAATGAGCATGAAAAAGGTTTTTAAATCAAAGCAAACTAATTGTTTTGGTTTTTTTTTTGTTTCTTTTTTTAGTTTGAACCAATTAGTAAATAATATAGACATGGAGGTTGCTAAATCATATTTCACACTATAAAATCATGTAGCTTTAAAGTCTAATAACGACATCCAATGTCAGCAACTACAACTACTAACTCTCTTACCTGAAAGGAAAGGAACTTTCAGTAGTTAGTAAATAATCATGTATGTACACAAAACAATGATTTGGGTGGGCTTTGAATAAAACCTATCCCATTTTTGTCAAATAATTAAAATCAACAATAAATAGTAAAAACAGAAATGTATAGGCAGGTGGATAGCTAGCATGGCACAAACAGAGAAGTGGTTAGAGCAGTACACCAAATCACTTCTCAAACACATATTATAACAAAGACATAACATAAAAACTTTGCATACAAACATAGCTATTAAATAATATAAAAAAATATAAAACAAAATAAATTGTTAAAACTTAAACAACTTAGACATAATAGTTTAAAATAAACAGAAGCATCAAATCAAATTCCCAGCTGAAACTAAGAATAATTATTAAGAATATAAATGTCATATAAAAGAAATAAAAAAGAAAAAGGCAAATATTAAAATAATAAAAAATTAACATGAGAGCTTAAAACAATTTGAAGGTTTTCCATAGCTTCCTTTAGCTGGAATTCCCAACATGAGAGCTTAAAACAATATCATTACAATACTTTCAAGGATAATATCTAGTTATTTTCTTCTAATTCTACATTTTTCTTTTGTGATTCCTTCCGTTGAGATACTAAACCACTAACATCCACCTGTACCATCAATTAAATAGCATGAGAATAATATATTCACTAAAATGCCATGCAAAATATGTCATAATTTAAATCTTCTCTTGTACCATCAATTAAATAGCATGAGAATTTGAATGCTAAGCCTTCATGAAACTCAAAAGTCAGTAATTAAATTTCAACACAAGCAAATAAAAAAAGAAAATATATTTTTTTCAATGTCTAAGGATCAAAGCAAATAATAAAATACTTTTAGCCAATTCCTTAACAATTTCCAATTTTTCATATATACAAAATAAAAATCATGATTATAAAAAACCTTAAAGTTGATTCATACTTTCTCATCTCTTTATGACCGGAATATCTGTAAGCACAAAAATTAAAAATAGATATAAAAAAATGTGAAGAAATGAGGAAAGAAAACCTTAAATTAACGTGAGAATAGAGAGACCAGCAAAGATTGAAGCTTTGGCTAGATTAGATCCAGAAGAAGCTTTGTTGATATTTGATGAATCTACCCCAACCATTTAAAATCATTAGGCTAACAGTAATCCACAGTCAACAAATGAAAATAAATAAATATGATCAACTTTAATAATTAAATGATACAAAATTCTATGAAGCTCTTGAAAAAAAAAAAAAAGAAAGGTGTCAAAACAACCTAAGAAAAATGATCCATCATACATACATGGAAACTCACAAAGCAAAAGCACACCAAACAAACAAATTAGGGAGAACAAAAGCAAAAAAACCCAACCAATAAACAATGAAGAATGAAAGAATTAAGTAAATCAATAAATAACAGTGAAAAGAAAAGAAAAGAAGATGAAGAAATAAATCTCAAAACTATGCGAGCACAGATTTGAGAACAACAGTAACCAACAAAGTAGAAGTACCAGAGACAGTGAAGCCAAGCAGGTTAATCAAACAAAAGAAGCAAGTAAGATCCTTACCTGGGATGAACGGACAGGAAAAGAGAATAAAAGAAGAGAAAGCAAAATAAAAAAGTAGGAAAACAAAAGAAATAGGTGAGGACAAACAAAAGGCAGCAATGCAAGTGATAAAAGGGTATATTTGGCCCGGATGTTAGCATCAAACGAGAAAAACAGAGTACAGCTTGCATCCACTAATGGGGAAATGAGACCCAAAAATAAATGAAGCGGCTTGGGAAATACCACAAGTCAAATCAGTTGACTATCTAATTAGGAAATGACAATATAAGACAACAATAAAAGATGAATTAGGATAAAGCACAACAATTAACAGGAGAGAAAAAAAAAAGAAATAAGGACAAAAAAAGATACTTGACATTTGGCCGATGAGTCCCAAACCAAAACCGGTACTTTTTGCAACAAAGAAAATTACAAAAAGAGCCAAACAAAAGGAATAAGCTGTCAAGCCCACCAGAAAACCAGGGAAGCTAAACATATAAGAGAAGGAAAAGGAGTGACGTGCTTGCGAGGGAAAGCAGGAACATGGCTCAACAACAAGCCAGGAAAAGCAGCGACAAATGCATAGTGTAGAGAGAGAGAGAGAGAGAGAGAGAGAGAGAGAGAATGCACATGTGTCAAGCCAAGAAGCAAGGAATGTAGCTTGTTGGGAGGGCTAGAATCCCACGGTCACTAAATAGAAACATAGCATATGCACAGCATTTCGTATAACAATAGCAATGATTAATAATTTCATATTATTTTTTGTCTTGGTTTCATGAAAAGTGAATGTGCAACAACTATTATCAAGATATTTACAAACCAATAAAGCTCCAACAAGAGTAAAATTAAATTGTGCACCTAAACAGAAGATTTAAAACAAATTGTTTAGTGATGTGTTCTTTAAATGCATGCATAATATCCTTCACATTGAATCTTGAAAATATAGTTTGGCCTGGATCAATAAGAAGATTTTTGCCATTGCCTAAATCTTCCAAAGGGCTTGATGGTAGAAGGGGAGAATATAATGACTTCAAAACAGGTTGAGAATCCAATGAATTGTACTGGTGTATAGAACTTGCAAGCACGACAAGAATGCATAAATATAAAGCACCTAATCAGAATGACTCGAGAAAAAAAACCCTAAATTATAAGCATGCTTTATGCAATTTAAATTCTCCAAAGCTTCTAGACATCCATGTGAGCTTACCGATATACACACAGATAAAGAATCCAAAAAATATTGGTTCAAACAACATAATTATCTTGCAAATCAAGTGAGGCGTTATCAGTGATATGTAGATCACTGAGCAACAAGGAATATTTCAATTTTGGATCTGAAGAAAGGGAGAACTTAGAATGTTAAGAGTGCAGTTAATATAAAATAGCTGGCAAACATTAGGAGGCAAAGAAGCACTTTTCATCACCGCTACTACACAAATGGAAAATTATGATTAAACCAAGCAAAATCATATATAAATAGTACCTATAATCAACATTTTGATTCCAAAACTATTTGGTTTCATATGAAAGGAATGGATCGTTCTCCAGCAGCTTTGCTGTTAGTCCAGTTCTATGACTGTTAAATGATTTATCATCAAACCCTTCCTTCTAATGCATTTGCAAATCAAAAACCTACATACACAATGATTAGAACTACAGTTATGAATGCAAGAAACCAATAATGCATTTGTAAATCAAAACCACACACATACGACAATTAGAAACTACGGTCTGTTAACGCCTATTGCAAATGAGAAAAAGCAATGCATGTTGACGTAGACACCTCAAGATTCAAAGATTTTTTATAAAATTTATTGCATAGATAAGAATGAATTGCATGAGCCAAGTTGTGTGTTAGGACCAAATTTGAGGATGCGAGCCATAACATAATTACATGCATATAGAAACTAATAGGAAATAATTTTCACAATTGCATCAATTTTATTAAAATAAACTGAAAACAAACAGGCATACTTTTTTTGACAAGAAAAATCTTTTAAGCACAAAAGAAAAATTATAAGATGATAAAAAAAAATACAAAATAAGTAATTTAGTATCCAAAAGAAAAAAAAATACCAGTGTCAAATAAAAAGAACTTCAACTAATTTAAAAACAACATGAAACTACATAGAAACCAAAAATCAAATTAAAAAATAAACATGCAATGATTAATTCCAAACAAGTTTCATTCCTAAAACTATTAAAAATCAAAACATCAAAACTACCATTAGCAAAACCAAAAAGGAAGTATCATAAACTTGTAAAGCATGACTTAAACAAAGCTATGACAACATTTAACAAATTATAATAAACAAAAATCATAATAAAAAGGATCCAAACAAAAAAAAAGAGCCAAATAAAAAAGAATTAAAATTATTTAAATAATTAACAAATAAAAAAAATAAATGCAGAAGAGTAAAACCAAAACCTAAAATTCCTTGATGACTAAGATTTAAGTAAAACACATAATGAAACTATATAAAACACGTGCATCAAAATTAGCTTGACTTTCAAATAGCCAAGAAAAAGAACTTGAAAGAAAAAAAAAATTTAAACTTCTATTTTAACAAAAGAAATCAAAAGCTTATAGCTACAAAGCCATACAATCAATTTAAAAAAATAAAAAAAATGAGATTACCTCCAAAAACTTAAGCAATGCCTGATTTGCTGATTATTCTTTCAAAAACTACATGTTCCTATCCCTTTGTCTTCAAAAACAAAAGAATCTAATTCCAACCAAAAAAAAAATCAGAACATTTATTCTAAAAATACAAGTTAGAATTTTTCTGGTATTTTACAAATTGATTAAAAGTAGTAAAAGTTTTGTCCATGAAAGAATGATGAGAAGAGTAAGAAAATTTATGATTACCAGCTAAAACTTAATCAGGCTTGATTTGTTTATGATTGTTCCAGAAAATTGCATGTTCACTTTGCTCTCTTCCTCCAAAAAAATCGAATCAAAAAAAAATCTAGGAAAAAATATTTAAAAATAAAATAAAAGCCAAGAAATAACAATTCAATCCTTTCTCTTTCTCAATTTTTCTCCTCTCATCTATTGCTAACCCAACTTCATTTTTTCTAAATAAAAAATGTAATCCCCTTCTCTCTCTCTCTCTCTCTCTCTCTCTCTTTGTGATTACTTTGTACAACTTAAGACCTAAATTTGTGATGATCAAATCATGAACAGAAATTGAAACAAATTAACCGTAGGAAGTACAACCAAGGGCAGCTGATCGAAAGGGAAACAAATGGAGAAAGGGTAATTTAGCAATTTAAAAATTAATTTAAAAAAAGGATAGAAAAGGATGGAAGCTGAAAACAAAGGGGAAGAGGAAATCAAAGCTCTAACCAAGAGACAAAAAAAAAAGGTGCAGAAAGGAAAGAGTGAGAAAGAAGAGAAGGCTCAATAAAAGTGAGTTTGTTTAACATGGTTTTCAATCAGCTGCTTTCCAGTTTTCCTCCCTCTTGACGTGTCATCCTCCATTAGATCACCATTTACATACATTTACATGTATCAGAGGGAAAAATTAATGGCATTTGCAAAAACAAAGCAACTTAATAAACAAATAGGAGTATAAATAAATAAGAAGTTAGATCCAGTGCAACCTTTTTCTCATTTGCATAATAAACTGGATGAAGTAAGATTCGCACATTCATAACCTACAAACAATTCACTTTTCTTGAAAGTGCCAAAAAGATGAAGGAGTGAATGAGATGGAAACTAAACATACAAAATAAAACAGTAAGATGCAATACCTTATTCAATGAGTGTAGATAGCAAAGCTTGCCCTGTCAAAACTTTAAATTTGTGCGTTAAAAGTCACTCTTGTCCTGAGTCAATCATAAATGCAACAGCAGCATCAGCAAAAGTGTATAAAAATAAGGTAACAATCAAAATGCTACTTCTAGAATCGAAACATTGTAAAGGATTGACTGGATATTTGACGAGACACTCACACAATTTGTTACTAAAACATATAACATTAAACAGTGAGGAAATTGAAACTGTTAATATAAGTGAGCTACATAAACAAACACATTAAAGACATTTTCTTATCAACAAACCAAACAAAGAAATGGGAAAAAAAAAAAGAGAAAACTACCATGGTTGCGACCATGGTTGCGATGAGATAAGAGGCAGTAGCGAAGATTGCCTGGTAAGGAGCTGCCTTCTTATGGCATCCAATAGAAATATCGATTTCTAACTCTAGGTTTTTCAGGGTATTATTAGGTTTGGGTTTTATTAGTTAGGGCAGGTGAATATTTTTGGCACAAAAAATAACCACCACAAAAGAACACAAGAAAGAACACAGAGAAATCCTAAGGAAGAGACACAAATGAAGGAAGAGCAAAACCGAGGGCCAACTGAATTTGATGCCAAGCTGAAAGAAAAGTATAAAGAGGACACAAAACCATGATTACAAACAATGGCTGGAAAAATGGCAGCAAGAACTGCTTCTCTGCTCTTCTCTTTTTCATCGTTTCTCTCTCCTTTCTACCGGTTCGTCTCTTCTTCATCTCTGTCGAAAATTTTTTGCCTTTTTTTCCTTATTTCTCTCTCACTTCCATCTCTTCCATCAGAATTTTTTATCGAAAATTTTTTGCTCTTTTTTCCTCATTTCTTTCTCGCTTCCATCTCTTCTATCAGAATTTTTTATTTTTTCCTTTCTCTTCTACCGCACTTGCATCTCTCTTACATTTCTTCATCATATTTGTTTACAAGATTTTTTTGTTTTTCAAGACTTACAAAAGTCAGGTACATACATTAAATAAGAGTGCATAAAGAAGCAAAACGTGCAGAACAACTGCGCCAACTGAGAACCAAAGCCAAAATGGGAAGAAGAAAACGGCACTGCTCATATTGTCCCATCAATGTGTTGTCAAACAATGAAACTGGAATCGTGGCCCAATCACAAAGCTAGAATCCCGCAGGTTTTAAGATTAGCAAAAAGAAAGCCATATCAAGGCAAATAAATAGAAATAGAACATTATTAAAAAAAATTTTCAAGGACTTATCTTTCCCATTGCAAAATGAAGCGATCTAGAAAGCAAAAGCTAATTTTCTTCCCTTTATAGTTGTGAAAACTTATGAACAAAAGATAAAGAAGTCCATAATAAACAATCGAAGCTAACAACTTGGAAGAAAAAACGGAAGGTATAATGTAACGATAGAATCCAAGAACAGAACTTTGGTTACAAAGATAAAGCTTGGTCTTTTAAGTTTGATTATCTAAAGCATAATTAATTTCTAAAAAAAACGTACTTTAATTTTTCCTTTTTCGGCTATTGTTTGATAGACTATCACTGAAACTATTAACAGTCAAGAAGGAGAAGAAAACAAAAGAAAAAGTTGAAGTTCCGTTTAGCTACAGAGATTTTCTGCTTCTAAAAGAAACCGCTAGAGTAACAGAGAGGATTAGATTGGTAATGGTTTCAAGATCTCAAAATTCTAATAAACATCAAAATCAGGGCAGAAGATAGGAAGAACCATTACCTGTGAAATGAAAAGGAAGAAAGAGATATTATAGACTAACAATAGTCAGTATTTGTGGAAACTACAGCTGCACAAAAACCAGGATATCTTGTTTCACTTCTGAGAGAAGTACCTGCAAAGAAAATACTTGAATATCAAAAAGCAACGAAAGAGATTTGCACTTTTTTTTATCATTCTCACTCCATTAATAAGAATTAATAACATTTTCATTTTAATCCAACTACATCTGTTTAAGACATAAAATGAACAAAATAGCTCAGTACTCATCGTTTATAAACAACATATTCAATAAATTACAATATGAATTTAATTTGACTTTTACCAAATTTGAATAATTATATAAAATATATAATTTTTTTATATTACTATATTGTAATATACAAATTACAAATAAAAAATAAAAATGTTAAATATACATATATTATCTTTTTCATAAATATAGTAATTTATATTATAAAGTTTCAAAATATATATTATCAATAAATTTATTATTTGATTAATATATTCTTATGCATCACAAGAGTTGAAAATTAGTTATTCTTTTGAAGTCCAAATCAAATAAAATTCTCGTAATTTTGGAATTCTCGAAAGTGTCATTTTCGGAAAGCATAGAGGCTTCCCGGCAGTCCTAATAAACATAAGGTTCCCAGATGTCCCACTTTTGAGAAGTATAAAAGCTTTTTGGAAATCCATTTACAAAAAGCATGTAAATTTTAAAAATTAGATTTAATGTCGATGTAATTTTTGTATGAGCATTTTTGTCATAACTTTAAAAACACAAAAAAAAAGGTTAAGAGCAGGAAAAAAAAATATTGCGAATAGAATTTCTCTTTAGTTATTATTCAATTCAAGTACCATTTTTTGCACCTAAGAACCCTTTTATAGAATGATGTAGTAATTGACTCTTTGCAACTAAAAGAAGAAAATAAAAAGTTGTAAATGAGAGGGATGAATTGTAGCAAGTGGCCGTCAAGCTTGAATTGATACAAGATAACTCATAACTGATAATCATAGACAATCAAATTTGCGGACAAAACAAAGACTAAATTGTAAAGATACACTACTATGTTTACACTGAATTTCTCAGTGAATGGTAGTCAAAACTGAAGAGGTGCAAACCTTGTCCTATCTCACAAAAGCTTCAAGGGCTGAAAGATCTATCAAAAGAGCAAATATAAGAAGTTTAAGCTTACTTTAACAGCCAAAAAGGTCATAATAAGTGTCAAATACAACCTCATGTATGTTAACACATCAAGAAGTGCAGTGAAAAACAGAGTTTCTATGCATGTTCATTTCAGAGAATCTGGATGGGATGTAAGCGTAGCAAGTGAATCTAAAAAAAAGAATTTCAAGAATCATCCAAAAAAAATGGTTTTCAAGAATCATCCAGGAGCGCAATTGAAAAAAATTGACATGTTTAAAAAAATGCTAAATCTGCATCTAACGAATACAACTTTGAACATTGAATATATTAAAAGATGAAAACGATGCATCCATGAAGAAATTCAAATGGTCAAAAATAAAATAAAAAAACAACGGAAAAACAGTATAAAAATGATCTCTAAACTGTTTTGAATTAGCAGACTTAAAATAATAAAAAAAGCAAAGAAAAGTTAACCCAACAGGTAACCAATTTCTTGGTGTCAGGGTTCAAATTAGTTTCAATTGCCTATATAGAAGCATGTTTATAGAACAAAGAAAAGAGACTTGATTCTTTATTTTCATAAATGAGTATTCAAGGAGGCAAACATGCTTTGATAGTTTCAGTTATTTTATATGATTATGGATTCACATATCATTACTAATGCACAAAGACATTTTGTCTTAAGCTATGCTGAGCATATGAACAGAAAATTCATGACAATGAACATGATCTTTGCCTTAATATTATAAGCGTAGACGGATCATGAAGATAAGATCCTCACCAATGCTATCCGAGCATCGATCACATGAACCAATGGAGCAAAACAATCAATTCTCTTTAGCTATCCAAATAAAGAAAAAAGCACTAAAAAAAACGTTTTCTTTACCTGCAATTAATCAATTAATCACCATTTCAAAAGAAAAAGGCAAAAAAAAAAATCTAAGAAGTACAGAATTCAAGTTTCAAACAAAACAATGATTTCATGCTCAGAAAAGATATTTTTAATTATACCAATAACTTGTCAAGATATCAAGGCTTAACAGTCTCATTACCTTGAGGTAGCTGAGAACAAAGTTTGCTTTTTCCTGACAATATCAACACTTGTGATGACTAACTGCTCCTGATTTCAAAACCCAAGATGCATGTGAAAGACAAACATCAAACTTATATTAAAAATGAAGAAGCTTTTTATTCTTGAAAAGCCTTATGGTAACCAAATATGAAATAAACATACAGAACAGTTTGTTTTTCCTGATGATATAATTAAATCCTTGTGATTTCAAGCACTCAAGATGCAAAATTACAAACTTCAATGAATTACCTAAACTTTTAACCAAATTAAGTGAGCATTTAAAGAGAATGAGCATGAATCTTTCCATATAGACTACCATACTTGACCAGTTTGATCTAGTGCACAATTATAAGGATAGATATCATAACAAACATGCAAGTAAACACACACACTTGAACATTAGATTTCCTACATATGTTCTTAAATCATTCCAAGCATGATCTTAAACCAAGTCCAATCCAATTTCAATTCAGATTCACAAAAATCCGTGATTAAATAAAAATATTGTAAGATTTAAATGATAACATGGAAATTAAATAGTCAGGATTACAATGCAACGAGATTATATAGCCTAATCAAACCTATAAGTATGAAACATTACAGCAATCAGGCTCAAAAATCTTCCCAAACATGATAAATGGACGAATATTAAAGAAAAAAATGTACATCAAACAACCAATCTGTATATGTCTCCATAAACAAATCATCAGTAGACAAATCAAAATTTTCTATAGGCCAATTTAAAAAAGTGAACCATAATAAACTTGCCTGCTATGCTTTCATGGATTGATCGACAGACTCTTCCCTGCAATAAAATAGACCCTTAAAATAAACATCAGAAAACCCCACATAACCATTTAAAAAAGCAAAACAAGATACTCACATTTTATAATAAAAACACACAGATTCTCCTCCATGGTAAGAACAAAATGTGATGCTCATAACATCTTCACAAATATTGGTGAAAGAAAAAAACAGTAAAATCTTGGGTTTGCGACATGGATAGCTTGAGCATCCAAAGAAACCATGCAATGGCAGATGGTAATGGAAGCTTGAGCAGGCCTTGCCTCCCCCTTGGAATCCTCTTACTTTATATATATAATTTAAATTAACACCTCACATTAAAAATTGATTTTTTTTTTAAAAATTTTTAATTTAATTTTATGCATTGTAACTTCAAGAGGGTAATCAAATTATTATTTATCTATTTATTGTAACCATCAATCATTATTTACAAAATCATAAAAGTAATAAGCTTATCACAATTATTAAATATAATCACTTAAATGTTTAAGAAATCAAACTGACTTTCTAACTCTATTTAGCTTTCTTAACAAATTGTTAAATCTTGTTCAATGTCGTTTGAGAGATTATTGAGCCATTTAATTCAAATTTATTTTTTTGAAGATTTTCTTTCTTTAAAGAACTTGTTAAATATTTTAAATAAAAGTACTTATTTTATGTATTTTATTTTCTTATATTTTTATTTATAAATTCATGATTAAATTCATAATCTTATGAACTTGGTAATTATTAATTAATATATTCTTTGTTTATATATTTATATAATAAATGAGATTGCTTATGAAAACAAAAAATATATAGTATCAATTGGCCCCTCAAAATTAATTATCAAGATCCACTACTGAATCCATGGATCTTTGTCATATAGATATGAGGAAGTACGGAACAGTTATAAGTTTTAGCATGCTTATTCTTTTGAGAGGGAAAATAGACAACTTGTTTTAAATATTGTTATGCATCTTTAAATACTGTAAAAATGGGAATACCAATGTTGAGGTTTTGTTTTACCATAGCAAAAACAACTAAAGCATTAAGCTTCAGCTCTCGTAGAATAAGCCACCAAATTGTATTAAAAACGTATTTTTCTTCATCCATGAGATTTTGCTATGGCCAATAGATTAAACAGCAAACAATAGTCAATAGATGATTCTACTGCATGGGAATATATGTGGTATTGAAATTCAATGATGTTAACTACAATAATGCCAAACTTTAATGGTTGTTGATTCTAGTAGCTTCAGAAAACTCCACAGTGCTAAGACATTAATATTAATAATAAAAATCAGCTCTTCTAATGCATTTAAAGCTGGGTTGTCTAACCTGAATTTTGAAGGTGTCACATTGGATCCATCAATAACATCAATTCTTCCACTGATTCGAAGCAGTTATAGGAATCAGTAAAGTACCAACATATTTGCAAAGAAAAGAGAAATAAATCAATTTATACAAAAGCATTGAGCAAAAGAATTACATAAGCTTAAAAAAAAACTTCAACAGCGAACTTTACATAAGTAAACTGCACATTTAAAAAAAGATATTTTAAAATAATGGAGAATACCCAAACAAAAATTACCTCAACAATGCTATAGCTTTTCTATCTGCAACATTAACAAATAATTATTCAATCCAATACAAAACCCTACAATAGGAAGATTAACCTAAAAAGAGAAAACCCATTTCAACCAAATATAATTTGAAAGAAAAAAAGACAGTGCAAGAATTGAAAGAATCCAGAAAAAGGGGAAAAATAAAAGTATAAACCTTGTAACTCCATTTTTTTACTACTCAGTCAGTATACATTCCATGACAGTAAAAAAGAGAGCAATATACTGGTACAATCGAACTACACATCACAGTTGAATTCCACAAGTTAGCTAAACAAAAGAAGGAGCTTGACAAGTATCACCTACTAATAGTTACAAAATTCCGGGATATAGCACACAACAAGCATTCATGTTGTGCTGTTTACACTGTGGTACAAGGCAGATTGGGGCCAAGCTCGTTTATAGAGAGCACTGCTTTGGAAAAATCCCATAAGATAGAAGATTCACAACCTTGGTACTGAATCACTTCCACCTTTTTACACTCAAAGTGATAGAGAAATATGTCTGATCCAAATCTAATGAATACTGATTAGGGAAAAAAATAGCCAGCCCAGCAATGATGAATCTGGATGCCTATTAAATTACAACCTCAGGCAAAACAAAAAATCATTTCCCATCACACACCTAACAAAAGCAAGAATAAAAATGGACAAAATCATCAAAATATGCAAAGAAGCTAAGCATTAAAGAAATGAATGGCCACATGGCAGCTGGAGAGGGCAAAAACACGTTGATTGGCGAGGTGAGAGTTGTCGCTTCACCAGAAACCACCATTCTCACCAGTTTTAATTACATAGATTTATAATTTATATACATTTATAATTTAATTTTTAAATAAAAAAACTGATGATTATGATATAGGTGGTAATCATAAATATATTACCAATTGGCTTTTCTGTAAACAGAGCTTGTTAACTATTACACATAATCCAATATGATATTGACGTTAAGAATCTAAGATCACCAGCAAATCAACTAATCACTACACTTGCATTCCGTAGTTATCTCTCTTTGATTAAATTGCCCCTGCTTATAACAAAACAACTCAAAAAGGACAATCATTTTAACATTGACAGCAGATACTAGTTAAAAGTCAATTGCAAGTACAACACATGCTTGAAATCCAAAGCCTACTGCAAGCATTGAAATACCATAGCATATGACAATAACATAATTAGGAGAAAAAAAATGTAAGACATCTCAACCAATACAAACTTATCTGTGTTCTAGATACACTCTACTCTGACATAGTCCTCTTTTTTAGGATAGAACTCTCTATATACCTGCATCATTGTGATGTAAAAAGGCTTACAAACCTACTCTAAGCAACAGGACTTTAGAAGAAAGAAATGATTTTGGACTATAAAAATCAATGAAATATGGAGTGTGATTAACCTCAATTCCTTCATGAGTTAGGCGTACAGATTGCTTCTTTTGGGAGAGAAAAGAGACAATGTTGATGACCGGTACAATATCAAGTAATACCTGCAAAAGGAGAACAAAAGCTACATTTCTTGCTGCTTGGGATAGGTTTCTTAACAAAGCAAAATTGGATCAATGCACTTACTGATATCCCAACTGGGTTATATAAGTGCTTCTATAAAATTTAACCATTAACTGGAAGTTTTTAAACCTACTTGTTGAACCAAAGCTCCAATCTCAGCTGGAATTGATTGAAAAAAATGGGGCCTCCTCTCGGGTTATGCAGGATAGCAGCTAGTGCTGCAGGCTTACTTTTATTCTCAGCTGATCTTTGGCCTCAAAATAGGAGCTACCAACGCTGGTTTGGGTACCGTCTGAGATACAGGCTGAAGAGGCTGAAGCCGTCATGTAAAACAGGGGCTGAACCGAGAGCCCTTTAAAAAAAATGTTAAAGGCTGAAGTTAACGATGCAAACAGTAGGGAGCCATTCTCGTTGAGGAAAAGAAGATCTGCAGTAGCAAGAGAAAAAAAAAGAAGGGAAAAAAAGGCAATAGGGGAAGATGATACCGACCGAAGAATCGAGGCTGTCCAAAATACCCAATCAAGTTCGCTACTCTCTCATGTCTCAACGTCCTGACACCCCAAGCTTCATCCTTTGAGGAAAGACAAATGAAAAATGATGGAAGTTCAGAAGAGTTGAATCCCTAAAAAAGGAAAGATTTGATGATTTTGGGAAAAAAAAAAAAGAAAAGAAAGAATATCACGAACTGTTTTGGATCGGGCTAAGCTTTTAGCAACGTGAATCAACATCAAGATCTCTTGCTCAGTGCCTTCGACGACGGCCAGCATAGGTTGTGGGGGCCTTGGCGAGGATGGAAGAAATCTTTGAGTTTCAGGATGTGATTCTTTAATGAATGCTTTGAGAAGGAAAATGTGTAGCAGCCCTAAGAAGCACCATGACGCGCTGACGAGAAGAGAAAAGATAACACGCGAACCGGGAAAGCAAGCAGAAGCTGGCGAGGAAAAAACACTGGTCACATTGTCCCATCAATGTGCTGTCAACAAATGAAGCGGGAATCGTGGCCCAATAAGAAGGTTAAAATCCCACGGATTTTAATAGTATAGATGTCCAACACATAGTAATATGATCAAAGCTATGTATATTTTTTAACCTTTTAATTTCTTTGTTCAATAGGTTAATGATTATGACCTACGTAAAAAAACTCAATATAGAAGACAAATTACATTAATTAGAATTGGTATCATGATCATCGATGATATTAAGCATTTTCCCAGTGTAAAATTGGCCGACCCTACTGTCTGGACTCTGGACTCTATTTACAAAGAAATAATTAATAAAAAAAAAAGTACTCCAGCTATCATCTTTGACAAAAACCTGGGAAAACAGCCTAATCAAAACTTCAAATCTACTTACTCGCATTTCTTAATGCATGATTGAAAGTAAATAAAAGGGATTTTTTTTTTGAGAAAAAAATAAAAGGGATTAATTCCTTGCTCAATGTGCTAGCTCTTTCAGCACTGCTTTTATGAATTCGTTCTAGCTTAATTTGCTATAACTAATGTCACCTTAATTTCATAGTAGTTATGGAATATAAAATCGAGGAAGAAGCAGGCAAACTAATTATCTTTCAGCTTGATTTACTGTTCAAAGAAATAAGAAAAGGTTGAAAAGTTTATATATCTCTAAATTGAACTGTGCAGACATTACAAGAATGTGGTTAGCTTGAAGAACCCATTACCTTTTTTCCTAGATATCTGAATACAGAATAAAAAAAAGTTTCGATTTCCTAACCTTTTTTTTTTCTATACTTAAACCGTATTGAGCTCTCTGGCATGTTTTGTCATAATGTCATCTAGGCTGGCTAGTGCTTGTAACGTACAAAGCCGCATCGGCTTCTTCTCGACTTCTGATTGAGAAGAGCCATCCGGAAGAGAAGATTGAGAAGAGAACTTGGAAGCTGACAAAGACAAAGAACAATCATCCCAGGGCTGTTTCTTAGGGAATGACATATTCCTTGTACGGGCACAAACAGAAGAACAACCCCCTTTCAGTTTGTGCAATGCACAATTGCAGTCGCGATGGTGTGGCCTCCGCTCGATCAAATTGTCTTGCATTGATATGCTTCCTTCGAAGACGCACCGGAACATCATCTCAGCTGCTCCAGTGGCCATTTCCTCTCTTCTCTATCTTTCCCTCTTCTAAATCAAACTCCTTTCTCTCAGTAAGTATGGAGTAGAGCGTATTTGTGTGTGAATTATTTAGTATAATGTCTAGATTGGGTCTCTGCTGTTTCCCTTCCATGCTCTCTGAAGTGTGTTTATAGAGCAGGGGTTTAGTGCTAGACGAATCTAGAGAGAAAAACCCTTGCAGTAGGGACTAGATTTCCACGTTGAATACTAGAGAATCAACTTTGTTAATTCTCAAGCATTCTTGTTTCGAAGTACTAGAACAGTCCAACAAAAGACGTACTGTTCTCTAGAACACAGTTTCAGTTTCTCAAAGTGAATCCTAATGATTATGTTTCCTAAGAGGAAGAGAGAGAGAATATATCTCTTTTTTTTTTGAAAGGCAAAAAAAAAAAAAATTTATTGCTGAAGCCAGAGAAATACAAAACAGAGTGAAGCCAAAACAAGACTTCACGCAGCAAGAAGGCTGTGACAAAACAACTAGAGGACTTGTCCCGAGTGCACAATCGGACCACCAAAGACAGCCAAATCGAAAGAGACGAAAACACATACACTTGAGGTGCATCAGCAAAAAAATACAGACCAATACTCGATCAACACAAACCCAGCCCATTTTTATAAAGCACACAAAACCAAATCAGACACAGAACAACCACAATCTATAAGTACAACCATACAACCAAACCACAAAATGTGCCACATCGCGCCGGCGCAAACATGGCTGGATCACAGAACCAAGGGCATCCAGACAGCACACCCAAACACCTGCACCGCCTCGTAAATGCTTACCACCTTATACCAGGGGCTGCAGCCTTCCTGCACCTCAAAAGCAAAAAAAAAAAAAGCACACAAAGCAGATCGCCTCCAATTAACTCAAATTTAGCACCCGACAAACCCCAACGAACCAGTACATCTAAAAGCAAATCAGTGGGACATCAATTCCACTCAATGAAACCAAAGCCAAGAAAAGTCGCCATCAATTCCACCCCAATAGACTTATCCAGCAACTCAGGCCAAACTGCTAGCCAATTTCAAAACGACGAGATAAATGAATCATCAAAATTATTTCTCCCAAAAAATAATTCCAATTCAAATTCACACAAACCATCGAACACAAACAACGGGAGAAGAGGTTGCAAACTTGACCAACCAAAAGGCCCATCCAAACACAGTAGCAATCCCACAGTTTCAGTTTGACACACTGACAAGGTAACCTTGCTACTAGTCAGAACTAACATTCACCCCACAATTCATCGCCAAAAAATTAATTATAACCCAAAATCGAATCATCAAAGCATTGCAAGATAAATGAATCAGAGATGAGCAGAAAGGCATCCGATTCGATTAACCCCAGCTTTAGCGAGATTGTCAGCAATTGAATTTGCTTTTCTTGGAATGTATGAGATATCTGCCAGATTAATAGAATGAGAGAGTTGGGATAGTTGGATGGAGATATTTCTCAGTCGCCAAGGGGCAGAGTTTGGATTGTTTGCCCATCTTACAGCATTTTTAGAGTCGCTTTCAATGACCAAAGAATGATGTCTTGAATAAATCGAGTTGGAGAAGAACAGGACAGCTTCTTTAATTGCCAGGAATTCAGCTGTGTTGGAATCTGCTGAACCAACTGATTTAGAGAAAACTCCTTTGACAATGCCTTGGTGATTTCTAAGAATCCCACCAATGCCTGCTGGTCCCGGTTTGCCAAGTGAGGAACCATCAACATTGAACTTCATGGAACCAATGGGAGGCTTAGTCCAGGAGCAGTTTGTTCTTGGTGCTTTGACTTTAGTAGGGGTTGTAATGAGACTGAGATTAGAGATGAAAAAGTCGATAGAGTATGAAGTTTCAGGCCATTTGGCTTTGTACCAGTGAGCAATCCTAACACAAATCAAGTGGAAGAGCTGAACCTCATCCATAAACTTGTTGTTAAAGACCTTGTCATTTCTGAACATCCAAATGGTCCAAATGACTGCAAAAAAAGACATTTTCCAAATATTCGTGGAGTTAGCTGTTGGTGAAGCCATATCCCAAAATTGAAAAAATGTAATTGCATTTCCAGGACACACCCATTGCAGGTTCCAAAGACTTGTAATTTTGGACCAAATCTTCCATGAATAGGGACATGCAAATAAAAGATGAAATACGGTTTCCAACTCCTGCTTGCAGAAAACACATTTTGCTTGATCGTAGCTCAGGCGATTTCTTTTGAGAAGTTCGCTTTTGACTGCGAGCTTTCCATGGAGGACCTGCCAGCAAAATATTTCGACCTTAGGTGGAGCCAAACCCAACCAGATAGACTTCCATTTGAATTGGGTGGGAGGTGGTTGAGTCTCATGCTGAATAAAATAAGAAAAAGATTTAGGCGTATAGATCCCTGATGAAGACTGTTTCCAGATAATTTTATCTGAGAAGTTTTTCTCTAAGAAAATAGAATTGAGCACATGCCAAAAATCAGCCCATTGATGCAACTCCCATGAGAAAATCCTTCTTCTAAGATCCACCTTCCAAGACCAAATATTATTGTTCCATTCCCCAAAATCAGAAATGGGACCATTCTTATTGACCGAGAGAGCGAAGATACGTGGGAATTGATCTTTGAGAGGGAGAGAATCGACCCAAGGATCTGTCCAGAACTTAATATTTTCTCCATTCCCAATAGAGAACCCAATACCTGCATGCACAAAATCATAAAAATAGTTTGTTGGGGAAAGGGGAGATGTAATGTTCCTCCAAACTTTTGAGGAGTTTGAAAAGGTTCCCAGTGGGGGAACCAGAGAATTCTGCTCACTTCCTGTTCTCTCCACAATAACCCTTCGCCAAAGGCTTTTGAAATCATTGCCAAACCGCCAAATCCATTTGTTTAAAAGGCTTCTATTTTTGAGTTCAAGATTTGGAATACCAAGACCACCGAGAGCTTTGTCCAAACAAATAGTGTTCCAGTCAAGAAGATGCAGCTTTGATTTTTGGCTATTTCCATTCCAGAAAAATGATCTTTGAATTTTTTCTAACTCGGAGATAATACCTTTCGGGAGTTGAAAGAGAGACATGTAGTAAACAGGAAGACTTGCAAGGACAGCTTTAATCATAACAAGTCTACCACCAGAAGAGAGATAGGAGTTATTCCAGCAGCAAAGTCTTCCTTTAAATTTTTCAATGATGGGTCTCCAAGTAGCAAGTTTTGTGTAGTTCGAGCCAAGGGGAAGACCTAAATATTTTATTGGAAGTGCTTCATGTTTACACTTCAGAACATTTGCCCATTCAACAATCATATTAGCATCAACCCCGATACCCACCAAGCTAGATTTGGAGAAGTTTATCTTTAGACCCGAGATCAGTTGAAAAACTTTGAGAATCCTCTTAATCACCATTAACTTATCAAGCTCAGGAGTAGAAAAGATTAGAGTGTCATCCGCGAATTGAAGGTGAGAAATAGAGAAACCGTTTCTGCCAATGGAGACACTACTGATAAGGTTAAGGGAAAGAGCTTTTCTGATCATAATACTAAGAGCTTCGACTGTAATGTTAAATAGAAACGGAGATAATGGACATCCTTGCCTTAATCCTTTGGAAGTGGAGAATTGTCTAGAAGGGGATCCATTTACCAGTACTGAAAGTGAGGCAGAGGAGATACAAGACATAATCCATTTCCTCCATCGTGAGCCGAAACCCATTTTGCTTAAAGAAAAGTCAAGGAAGTCCCAACTAACCATGTCAAAAGCCTTTTCGAAATCAACTTTAAATAGCACACCACCCTGATTGCTATGTTTCATCAGATCAATAACTTCGTTTGCAATAAGGGAGCAGTCAACAATTTGTTTGCCTTGAATAAAGGCAAATTGATAAGGACCAATGACTTCAGCAATCACCTTCTTGAATCTCGAGGCCAATACCTTTGCTAAAATCTTGTAAATGCTGTTAACCAAGCTTATTGGTCTAAAATCAGAGATGTTTGCTGGATTCGAGTGCTTAGGAATGAGAGTGATGAAGGAAGAATTGATACCTCTTTCCAAAGATCCAGAACTGTGAAAGTCAGCCATGAACCTGAGGATGTCTTCTTTAAGGACCTGCCACTGACTTTTAAAGAAGTTAAGGTTGAAACCGTCAGGACCTGGTGCTTTATTTCCATCGCTTTCGAAAATGGCTGCTCTGACTTCCTCTTCTGTGAACTGTTTCTCAAGGTCGAAAGCTTGAGTTTGGGAAATTCTGGAAAAATCACAGTCAATGTCTTCTACAGTGATGGCTAAGTTGGTGTTAAACTGCCTATGGAAGTGGTTTGCAATTTCATCTTTTAGTTGAGAAGGATCAGTGATAAAAAAGCCATTGAAAGTAAGGCCTTCGATGTGATTAGATCTTCTTCTATCAGATGCAACACTGTGGAAAAATTTGGTGTTCTTGTCCCCTTTAATAAACCATTTCACCCTGGACTTTTGATGCCATTCGCGCTCTTCAATTCTGTAGTATTTCCACAGGGAGCTTCTAAGATGGTTGAGGAGTGTCATTTTTCCCTCAGATAAAGGGGAAAATTCAGCTTCCTTCTCCAGGCTAGAAATCTCTAACTCTGTGATAGAAATCATTTTGGAACTGTTTTTTGAAGGGCCCTGATGCCAGAGTTTAATCTCCTTTTTGAACTCTCTTAGCTTGAGCCAAAGATTGTTTGTTGGTGGAGTGGCTAAGTCATTGGTAACCAGCTTTGCTTTGGCCAAGTTAATGAAACTCTCGTCTTGAAGCCAATGATTGAAGAACTTGAACGGCTTGGGTCCCCAATTCTTTTGATTGATGGATAAGAGAACTGGGTTGTGGTCTGATAATGCCTTGGGCAGAAGTTGTTGGGAAACTGAAAGGAATAAGGGTGAGAGCTCTGCCGAGAAGAGAAAACGATCCAATCTACTCATTGATCTACTATTACTCCAAGTAAAGTACCCACCCACCAGAGGAGGATCAATGAACATGGCATTGCAAATGAATTCTGAGAAATCATCCATTGCAGTGAAATTAAAGTGAGAACCCACTTTTTCATGAGAGAATCTAATGATGTTGAAGTCCCCACCAATAATCCAAGGGCCTTGGTACCTCTCTTTTATCTCGAGAAGAGAAGACCAAAAAGATCTTCTTTCAGTATCACAGTTAGGAGCATAGATGTTCACCACAGTAACATTTAAAGAATAGGAGGAGAACCTACCATTTAGGAGAATGATCCTTTCAAAAACCTCAGTCGAGCTAACTTGAAAAAACTTTTCATCCCACAGTGAAATGAGACCACCAGAAGCTCCATTTGACAAGGAGAGAACACTTTTCCTTGAAGGTGAATTCCATAAGGATTTAAAAAGCCTATCATTGTTTTGAGAAATCTTGGTTTCCTGGATGAACAAAACCCATGGCTTGAATTTTCCAATGAGTTTCCTTACTGATCTTTTCTTTTCAGGGCATCCCAGCCCTCTAATGTTCCACGAGATAATCTTCATAATTCAAGAATTCAAGAAGGAAAAACAGGACCTTATAGGTCCGAACCCAGAACAACTCTATCAGACCGAAGGTGGTCATTTTCCAATTTGGCAATGGCTTTACATACCTGTTTTTTATTTTGCTTGAAACGGATACCCATAGCCTCACAAATTTTCCACGTCTCCTCCACCTCCTTGGAAAGAATTTCATTCCGAATTTCAATGTCTTCATCAGAAATGGAAACGTCTGAGTCCTTGAGTTCACACATACTTTCACCATAAATAATTTCTGCAACTTCGCGTCTAGCTTTTCTCCTTTTCTTTGACGCAACAATGACATTTTTCTTAAAAGGTAGTTTGGGGAGATTATTTTGTTGATGCGAAAGTTTATAAGAAAATTTCCTGGATGGTCTTTTGTGTGTAATGGGAACAATGGCAGTATTTGACGTTTGAAGAGCTTCAAAATGAGTATCTTCAGGAGGTGTGACAAGGACGGGACAGGAAAGGAAAGTGGGTGAGGAAGATAAAAGAGTTCGGTTGGGCTCTGATTCAAGTGGGTTTATTGTTTGGGTTATGGAGAGGGGGACTTGGGAGATGAAATTGGAGGGGGATGAGTTGATTGGGTAAGGGCCTAATAAGGGAGGACTGGGTGGAGGGTCATTTAGATGGGCCAGAATCCTAGTAATAGATGGATCGGTTGGAAGTCTTGGTGACTTATCTGTATGAAAAGCTGTAAACAGAGCTGTAGATGAGGATGCTGTACCTGAGAATTCCTCTGGTGATCGTGGCCCTGTCAGACTAGGAGGATATTGCGTATCTGGATCATTAAATGCGGGGGAAACATGCAGAGAGGAAAAGTCAAAAGCTGCTGCGTCGAGTTTTCCCGATACGCGATGTGAAGGGACTTCCGGTGACAAGGTGTCAATGACTTTGCCGGAAAATTTCCCGGAGTGATCCATTATTGAACAAACTTTGTCTTCAAAAACCATAGGGAAGCTGAGCTGATCTTCTGGAGAAATCCTGATTCTATATTTGACATTTCTAACGATGAAAGAGAACAAAGAAGGTAGAGATGATGGGTCATTGTGTGAGATTAACACTCGAGCTATATCCAGACGAGTTTTAAGCTTGGTATTGATATCAACAGATAAAAAGGTGCCCAGTGAGTTTCCAACAAATTTGAAAAAGGAATCATTCCAGCAGTGAAGAGGAACGCTGTCCAATCTGATCCATAAGAAATTTTCGATACTAACCTCATTATTTTCCCAGTTTTTGAGTTCACTAAATCTGGACGAAATCCAATCTGTATGGTTTAATTGAAAACTGACTTTCTCAGCATCAGAAGTGAAAATTATCATAACCCTTTTACCTCCAAGAGATGAAATATTGCAAGAAAGCCCTAACGTTGAGAGTTCTTCTTGTAAGAAGAAAAAACTTGAAAATATGAGAAGATCCCCAACCAAGCTACTCTTTAGCCATGCATCGTCATCCTCTTTGAAAACTATATCGTTAGCAGGAAATTTCATATTTTCATTTTCAGGAGCATGACCAACGACAACTTCCTTGTATGAACGATTATCCCTGAGTTTTGACGGTTCTGCACTGCAACAAAAAATGGGTTCCGTAGACATTGCTACAGCTTTTGAGATGACCGGGTGTTTCTTTGAACTGCCATTAACCGCCTCCTTGACTTGGATAACTCGACCGTCAACTTTCCTGTTGTGACCCTCAGCAATAGCTCTTTTTGCTTCGCTCTCAAGTTTGTATCTAACAAAAGCAAAGTTTGTCCTCTTGTGTGGGAACTTTGAATGACGGGATGAAGGGAAATGGACATCCACCACTTTGCCGTAGAGATTGAAAAGATTCCATAAAGCAACCTTAGGGACCCTCTCGGAGATGTTGTAGACAAAGACTGAGAAATGCAAGTCCTTCCCATTTGATCTCGAAGAATCTAGAATGAAGCGGATGGTAGACGGAACAGAAGAATCTTTGGCAGAAGGGAATGTCTCACTGTGGTTTTCTCTCTCTCTCGCTCTCTCTCCCTTTCTCTCGCTCTCCATCTCTAGAGAGAATATATCTCTTAGTAATTAGGGAAAGACTTAGTGGCTTGGCTTGGTTTGGTTAGATTTGCAAGAAATTCGTTTGGGAACTAATGGTTTAATTTGTCTTATAGTTGAGTAACTAACTAGAATTGATTCTTGAAGTTAATTAACTAAACGATCTTAATACTGTTTTTTTCTGAATTAGTTGGGGATCGATCTTCTCTAGGGATCAAAGATTCCAAACTCTCTTGATGTTGGTTTTTTGCGTTGTCCTTTTGTGGCAAAACCAAGTTCAATTACGTTGTTCTAAAATCTAAATGCCATTGAAATCTTGTCCTCCATGCAAAATGACCTTGCTAATTCCTTGAGAGGCTCTTCTTTATTTATTTATTTATTTTATTTGCTTAGTTACCTCGTAGCTAATTTTGAAGTGAAGACTGGATTTACTCTAATTTTGCAACGGAAGATCAGTCCCTTGTTTGAATTAAAAGAAAACAAGAGCTAATTTTCTTGTCTAATTAGGTCAATCTGTGATCTTTCAATTTCTATCTAGAATCACATATGTAACGAATAGATCCTTTATATGGGTTTAATTTATTTGTCAATTTATAATGAGATAATCTTTGTTCCATACCTAATTCCGAAAGAAAAAAGTGCTTCGAATTGACGTGTTTTGATGGATTTTGAGACATTGGTATTCAAATGTTTTCTTCTTAGAATTTGGATTTTAAATCTGTAATTTTTTATTTGTTAATATCCTTCTAAAATAATTGAAAAATGAAGGTCTCGGGATTTTTGAGAGGGAATTTAAAGATTAATCTTCTTAAATCTAGCTAATCAATTCTTAATGTATAAGTTGAACTTGTTTAAAGGAGAGTGGAAGAAATGTAGATATTATGACTCCATTTGTTTTGTAAAGATTAATTTTCAAAAAATAGTGATTTTTTTACCTAAATTTTGTCTGATCAACGAAAAATAAAATAAAAAATTTGAAAATTATCTTTTCTTAAGATTCGTAAGTTTAGTCTGATTCAAGTTGCATCATTAAGTTAATTTGAAGACAATTTCTTTATTAATTCTTTGTTTGAAACCAGTTGTTTCATGATTTAGTTAAATGCAATGAAAAAAACTGCTACATTGTCTTCTTGTTCAGGCGACAAATTAATTTGTTAACCTCGCAAGTTGTAAAATCACTGTCTTGACAGATCAAAAAAAAAAAATCACTGTCTTGAAATAACAGAATTATTATTTTTTTTTATTACAGAAATAACAGAATTATTGGATATTAACGACAAAGATAAATATACTTTCCGAAATAATAGTTCATTGGGATTGTTAATTTCGAGTCATTTTCTCATTCGATAGTTTTTAGAGAAGAAAAATGGATTGAGAAATATCGTTTCTTTGTGCTGGAATGCCATTGAAAATTTTTTGTTGGTCTTTACGTACATTTATTTTGCATAATACTCAAAAGTCAAAAGATCTACAACAAGCTATAAATCCACTGTTGCATAATACTCAGATAAAAATCTAAGAATAACAAAAAAGCTAGATTACAGGTGCTTGGATTTAAACTTTAAATATATTAAATGTCACTTTTTAAGAGTAATTGCATCAACTATTTAATTTAAGCTCCAATTCAGAATAATTTTACTTCTTATTATCTTTAACTATATAATTGCAATTTTTTTATTTTTCCAATAAAAAAAGATAATTAAAAAATTGTCAAAATTCAACTTAAATTTTTTAAAAATTTGTGCAAAGTCAAAATTAGCGAAGGAATAATAATACTTATAACATTCCCCAATTGATTTCTAACCAGGCTAGTGTATTATATATATATATATATATATATATATATATATATATATATATATATATATATATATATATATATATATATATATATCTCCATGACATTGACCTGATCACCATATTCCAAGGAGAGCCATGGAATTTATCAAAGATATATGTGACTAGAACAAGAAAGAGGAAGGCAAATAATTTCAGCTTGTATTGGTGTTAGATTATAAAAAAGAAACAAGAGAAATTAGAAATATTTTTACATGGAAATTCTGCAGAAATTTACGGAGAAGTAATTAGCTAGAATGCTAGATGTTGGGCCTCAAACGACAAATACGCGGAAGCAATGTCAGAATAACAATACCCACAACAATCAACAGCAATATCTCAAGCCAATAACAATAAGAAATCAAGCTACCAAGCCACAAATAATACGCAGGCAATAAAACGTAAATAAAACGACACCAAAGTTTAACGTGGAAAACTCTCCAGTGTAGAGAGAAAAACCACGGGGCAAACCGAATAAAAATCCACTGTAAGAAATAAGCAAATTACAAAGTTTCAATACCCTAGGCTTTTTGCCCAAAGCTCAGGGTTCCAACAATTGGCCTAAAAACAATAAAGTTTACCTCTTTGGATTCACCAAGATAATCTACCCAAAGAATACCCAATTGTTGTACAAGCTTATCTCTCCCCTTGCTCTCTCTATGGAACAAGAAAAATATCACAAAGCCTAAAGCTTACTTTTTCTCCTTTGTGTCGCCTCTCACCAAAATAGACTTCTCACTCTGTATCTTTACAAATTGTTTATGCCACACTTTATATAGAGAAAAAACAAATCCCTAACTGACTCCATGTAGGACTCTAATAATTAATGTGGGCTGGACCCCACACATCTAACAATCTCCCCCTCCAGCCCCATTAGGAGGAGATCCATCACCACGACCTGTCATTTAGAGTTCACCTTGGCCAAAGTGTTCATCCCGGCCAAGTCACTACACAACTCAAGTTTATCTCTGGGAAGTGTCTTCGTTAACATATCAGCTGTATTCTTATCTGTGTGAATCTTCTTCAACTGCATCTGTTGCTCGTTAATCACTGAGCGCAACCAATGGTACCGAACATCAATGTGCTTTGTCCTGGCATGGTACATGGTGTTCTTACTCAAATCCAAAGCACTCTGGCTGTCACAGAATACCACATACTCTTTCTGACTTAACCCCAATTCAAGAAGAAATCTCTTCATCCAAAGCATTTCTTTGCCTGCTTCGGTTGCTGCAATATACTCAGCCTCTGTAGTAGACAAGGCAACACACTTTTGTAGTTTGGACTGCCAAGATACAGCTCCCCCTGCAAAAGTAAATATATACCCTGAAGTAGATTTCCTACCATCAAGATCACCTGCCATGTCTGCATCAGTAAACCCTTCAAGAACTGGTTCTGTAGTCCCAAAACTCAAACACATCTTAGAAGTACCTCTCAAATATCTGAAGATCCACTTCACCGCTTCCCAATGAGCCTTTCCTGGATTGGAAAGAAATCTGCTCACTACACCAACTGCATGAGCAATATCAGGTCGTGTGCAAACCATAAGATACATCAAAGAACCAACTGCAGAGGAGTAAGGAACAGTAGACATAGCATCCTTTTCTTCCTTAGTCACCGGACAAGACTTCTTACTCAAGTGAAAATGATTAGCAAGAGGCGTGCTAACTGACTTAGCATTCTGCATGTTGAATCTCTCTAGCACCTGTTCAACATACTTTTCCTGTGACAACCACAGCTTTCCAGCTTTCCTATCACGAATGATATCCATACCCAAAATCTGCTTTGCTGGACCTAAATCCTTCATGTCAAAGGACTTAAATAATGCCTCTTTCAACCTGCAAATCATACGAGCATCTTGCCCTATAATCAGCATATCATCAACATATAATAAGAGAATAATGAAGTCACCATCTGGGAATTTTCTCACATACACACAAGGGTCTGCTATCGTTCTTTTATAGTTTTGGCTTACCATAAAAGAATCAAACTTCTTGTACCATTGCCTAGGAGCTTGCTTCAAGCCATACAAGCTCTTCTTCAATTTGCAAACCATGTGCTCCTTCCCTTTCACTTCAAAACCCTCTGGCTGATCCATATAAATCTCCTCTTGCAAATCACCATGCAAGAATGCAGTCTTCACATCAAGTTGCTCAAGCTCAAGATTCAAACTAGCTACTAATCCCAATACCACTCGAATGGAGCTCATCTTCACAACAGGAGCAAAATCTCATCAAAATCAATGCCTGGTTTTTGACCAAAGCCTTTTACCACCAATCGAGCTTTGTATCTCACTAGCTTGTCACCATCCTTTTTCAGCTTGAACACCCATTTGTTCTTCAATGGTCTTCTTCCTTTCGGAAGCTCAACAAGGTCATAAGTGCTATTTTTCTGCAATGAATCCATTTCCTCTTTCATTGCCTTTAACCAATACTCCCTATCTGAAGTGTCATGCACATCTTGGAAGCTCTCTGGCTCCCCGTCACTTGTGACCAAAATATATTCTGAACTGGGATACCTGGTAGATGGTCGATGCTCCCTAGTAGATCTTCTGACTTGAGACTCCACACTCCTTTGTATTGGGGCTGGCTCCCCCTGCTCAACACTCCCTGGTTGAGAGGGTTGCGCCTGCTCAAAACCCACTGCATCTGGCTGTGCAATGTCATTATCAGCATCTATCCCATCACCTACTGTGGCTGGCTCATCTGTATCCCCAAGTTCTACATCTTGTGTATTTCCACCATTTGTGGCACCTCTAGGTGGAATCCCTGCAGGTGTTGAGTCATCATACTCAACCGTAACCCGTGTAGTCTTTCCATTTTTATCAAAGTCTGTGATGAACTCATTTTCATGGAAAACCACATCCCTGCTTCTAATTGTCTTTTTCTTCTCTAGGTCCCATAGCCTGTAACCAAATTCTTCATCACCATACCCAACAAACACACATGGAGTAGCCTTGCTATCTAGCTTTGACCTCTGCTCCTTTGGCACATGCACGAATGCTGCACAGCCAAAGACCTTCAAATGTGAGTATGAAGCTTTCTTCCCTGTCCATACCCTTTCAGGAATGTCAAAGCCCAATGGCACTGATGGTGATCTATTAAGCAAATAGCAGGTTGTATTAACTGCTTCACCCCAGAATGCTTAGGCAATTTTGCCATCCTCAGCATGCATCTGACTCTCTCTATAATAGTGCGATTCATCCTTTCAGCAACACCATTATGTTGTGGTGTCCCAGGTTCTGTCCTTTCATGCCTGATCCCATGCTTTGAACAGTAGGCTTTAAAGTCTTTTGATGTGTATTCACCACCATTATCTGTACGAATACACTTTAAGGATAATCCTGTCATCCTTTCCACCATGGCATGAAATTTCTGAAAATACTGCAATACCTGGCTTTTGTTTCTCAACATATACACCCAAGTTTTTCGTGAAGCATCATCAATAAAAGTAACAAAATATCTATTACCACCTGATGACTCTACTTCTATGGGACCACATACATCAGAATGAATTAATTCAAGTTTATTTTTCTTTCTTTTAGAAATCTTCCTAAAAGAAACTCTACGATGCTTACCAAATAAACAATAATCACATGAGTTAAGAGAAATACCTTTGGCTGAGGGAATGAGGGACTGCCTCGCCAAAATCTTTAACCCTTTCTCAGTCATGTGTGCCAGCCTCCTGTGCCACAAATTTGCTGAAGCATCATCCTCAACTGTATTTACCTGACTGCCTGTCAACTTCATCCAAGTCTTGTACATAGTGCAACACAATTTTCCTCTTGCCACTATCAAAGACCCTTTGAGAAGCTTCCACTGCCCATTTTTCTGCTGACTCTCATATCCTTCCTTATCAAGGACATTCACTGCAAGCAAGTTCATCCTCAGATCTGGAATGTGTCTGACATCCCTCAAAGTCAATGTACAACCAGTGCTTGTTTGTACCACTATATCACCAATCCCAGCAATCTGCGACATACTCTTGTTTCCCATCTTGGTATAACCAAAATCACCTACTTTGTAGGTTGTAAATAATTCCTTATTGGGAACACAATGATATGATGCTCCAGTGTCAACTATCCACTCTATGCCAGAATCCCCTACATGATTACACTCACCATGTGTACAAACCAACGAAACCATTTCACTATCAGAATTCACCGTTGTAACATTTTCATCATCTGAGTTATTCTTATTTTTTTCATCTTTTTGCTCTTGCTTCAAGATCCTGCAGTTCCGCTTTATGTGACCAAGTTTGCCACAATGAAAGCACTTCACCCTATTTTTGGACTTATGTCTGTTCTTGGACATACTACGACCTCTAGAATCCTGACCTCTGTCTTTAGTTCTGCCCCTGTTCTCTGTGACAAGAGCTTCATTCCCAGAGTTTGTCTCCTTTCGCCTTGCTTCTTCATTAAACATACTGTCTTTTACCATCTCCAAAGTCACCGTGCCGTTAGGAGCTGAATTAAGAACAGTCACAACTAGTGTCTCCCAGCTGTCTGGCAATGAGCCCAGAAGAAACAATGCTTTCATCTCATCATCCATTTGTAGTTTCATAGTGGTCATCCGATTGAACAGATCTTGAAAGTCACTCAAATGCTCAGAGATAGATCTTCCCTCCTTATACTGTAGAGTAGCAAGCTTCTTAACAAGCATAACTTTATTCAAGGCAGTCTTTCTCTCATATAGTGATGCTAATTTTTCCCAAACACGAGAAGCACTTGTCTCCTGCGCAACATGATGAAAAACACTAATGTCTACCCATCTTCTAATGGTTCCCAAAGTCTTCCTATCTAACTTTTTCCATTCATCATCTTTCATATCTGTTGGCTTACCAGAATCACCTAATACTGGCTCATACAGATCTTTGCAGTATAGATGATCTTCCATCATTGGCTTCCAAATTGAATAATTTGAAGCTGTCAATTTTATCATGGATCCTGTATCTCCTTCCATGATCCCAAAGCTCTAACCCGAGCTCTGATACCAGTTGTTGGGCCTCAAACGACAAATACGCGGAAGCAATGTCAGAATAACAATACCCACAACAATCAACAGCAATATCTCAAGCCAATAACAATAAGAAATCAAGCTACCAAGCCACAAATAATACGCAGGCAATAAAACGTAAATAAAACGACACCAAAGTTTAACGTGGAAAACTCTCCAGTGTAGAGAGAAAAACCACGGGGCAAACCGAATAAAAATCCACTATAAGAAATAAGCAAATTACAAAGTTTCAATACCCTAGGCTTTTTGCCCAAAGCTCAGGGTTCCAACAATTGGCCTAAAAACAATAAAGTTTACCTCTTTGGATTCACCAAGATAATCTACCCAAAGAATACTCAATTGTTGTACAAGCTTATCTCTCCCCTTGCTCTCTCTATGGAACAAGAAAAATATCACAAAGCCTAAAGCTTACTTTTTCTCCTTTGTGTCTTAGGTGCTATTGGGCCTTCTCACCCCAAAAGCTAGCTCAAGAGGTGAGGCTTTCCCTCACACTTATAAACACACACCAAGCCCCTTCCACAACCGATATGGGAATATCCCAACAATCTCCCCCTTCACACATCGGGCCTTAGGAGAGCACTTTTCTGCCCGGAACCGTGAACACTGGGAGATGTTGGGAACCCCAACAATCACTTCCTTCAACCATCGGGCCTTGGGAGAGCAGGGGGAGCATTTTTTATTACCCGGAACAGAGGAAGAGATGTTGGCAACCCGGGCTCTGATACCAATGTTAGGTGCTATTGGGCCTTCTCACCCCAAAAGCTAGCTCAAGAGGTGAGGCTTTCCCTCACACTTATAAACACACACCAAGCCCCTTCCACAACCGATGTGGGAATATCCCAACACTAGATGAACCCTGTACGCTTTGTTCCTCTACATTATAACATTGTTATGTCTCGAGGAACTGAAACTAAATTGAAAGAGAAAAGAATCATTCTCCTTTCCTAAGCTGCTTTAAGTTCTACACTTGATTGTACTGAGCTTCTGATTCGTTACATTTTCTGTGCTTGTGGTTGATTAGGAGCAATTAGGAAGATGAGAAGATTGAGAAGAGAATATGGAAGCCGACAAAGACACCTCGGACGAGAGCAGTCAGAGGTGCAACCCCTTTTAGTTTGTGCAATGCACAGCCACAGTTGCGATGGTATGGCCTCCGCTCGATCAAACTGTCTTGCATTACTATGCTTCCTTCGAAGACGCACCGGAACATCATCTCAGTTGCTCCAGTGGCCATTTTCTCCCCTCTCTCTTCCCTTCTTTTCTAAGTTTCCGCAAGTGTTTGTGGGTGTTTGATCTGATGAATATGTATGAAATAATGGATGTGTTAATTAAGACTGTTGCATGCTTCTTGAAGTGTTTAAATAGAGCAAGGAAATCACTGCTTGGGTGGCTGAGAAAGTTGGGAAGAATCAAAGGAGAACAAAAATTTGTAAAATTCAAGAGAGAACTTTGTGGTCATGAATTATATTCTTGCTGAAATATTTCTCAAAGCAAGAAAGAGTATAGAGAGTAGAGTACCTGTTTGCTCAAGGGGAATTCATGAGTTCTTCTAGGTGAAGCCTAGTTTTTGGCTTCAAGGAGAGAGGAAGAGGAGAATAGAGCAAGAGAATCTCATAGGAATAAGAGATTGAAGTGGCTTAACTTGGCTTCATTGGGCTTTTTTGGAAACAATACAGAATGACTAATTATTGAAACAGATTTTGTCTCCTTTCAAAGTTGAATTGTTTCATTTGGAAGTGAAAATGTCCCTTTGTGCCTCTTTTTTTTTTTTTTTGGGTTTTTGCAAAAGGCAAGTGAATTAATTATTTGACTCAAGAAAAGGGAAAATGCGAGTGTTGAGTTTTTTCATATTGTTTCTTTCCACTTAATATTTAGAAGGAAAGGAAAAAATAGCATTGCAATTACTGTCCTTTCATATTGTCACTTTCCAAAAAATTAAAAATCAAATTGCGTTAGTATTTGCAAGTGGCTTTCATTTAACCCGACAGTCCTAATTTGTTCCATTCAATTTCTTTGTACACATAAAAAGAATTGATTAAGAAAAAAAACTGATCTTTAATACCGTTTAAAACATAATTTGTCAAGAAAAAACCAGTATACAATGTCATTTCAGCAAGCCATGAACTTATTTTCTCATTAACTGTTTATTAAAAAGGGAAACTTGGGTTACAATTTTTCCTCAATTTCTTGCATTTGAGTGTCAGTTTTGGCTGATTTTTTTTACTGGGATTTCAAACATAATGAATCAACTGCACTTGAATTTCCTAGTGGCCTTGCCATTTTATCTCGCAAATTTAATTTTTGGCATTTTTTGGCATTGCACTCAATCTTTGCTTTAGATTGAAACAACCTTTTACTTGCTCATAGATATCTTAATCTATATTGGCTGCAATATTCAGTTTTCCACCATATGTTCTGCACATAAGCTTGAGTCCTTGTTAAAGAAGCAATAAATTAGGGAATGAAAGCCAGCGATGTTGGAAGAAATAAGGGAAATCGTTTGATCCTAAGTGTTTATAAAGAGCAAGAAATCAGTGCTGACAGATGGGAATTGTAAAACCCAGGTTGACTTTAACTTCTTGTTGATGCTACCCTGAATTCAAGAGAGCTTTGTTCACCCAATGTGTCCTTGTTGAAGAAGCTCCCTTACTAATTGGGACAAAAGCATACTTTTCAAGGAGTACCTGATAAAAATTATGCCTCCAAAGAATTTGGAACCCCATAGGAGTTAGAGAATGGTTTTTGGCCTTATTTGCTTGGGGCTTTGGCTATGTTTTCAAAGTCTTGTTTGTTGCATGAAATTGGTGGGTTTTCTCCTAGTTTTTTTCGAAAAAGAATCCTCGGTTGGGCTAACTCGTTAGAAACATAGACTACATTTGATCTGCTCTTGTATTTAACTAATTTAAGGATCATTGTTAAGACAGGATGATCTCTTCTACATGTGGAACAGAACATATATATTTGGTTTTTATGCACCTTTTTATGGATAATTCGTTTTTTTGATACAAAAGAGATCGAAGTCTGGAAAGAGGAGAAAGAGATACGATTAACTCATTACTTATTCGAATGGTAGCACAATATTTGTTCAACTAATGAATTTTGTTTTTATTTTCTGATTTCCTTTTCCAGAATATAGAAAAATTGACATCCGGAAACTAATCTTGTTATTTTAAGATTAATTGATACATCGTCCTCTCTTGCAGGAAGCATTTTTAGTATTTATTTATATCTTGCGTATCCTTGCAAAATCAGTATGTAACAATAAGAAATGAAGCGAATCATGTGACAGATATTTCTTGGAAACATAGTAATAAACTATTCATAACTCGGATTTGAATCATCTACCTTTTTTTTCCTCAATTGACACCAGCCAAAAAAACGAAAACAAAAAGAAGTCTTACTGCAATTTAGTTACTGTTCTTGCTCTCAATCCTGCATTTCTCTCGCTTCTGAAACTATCGATTGCTTCAGGATTCAGGAATCTACCAATGGTATATGGACTTGCATCTTATGTACAATTAGACCAAAGAGAATTGATATTACACCAAACAACACTCGATCTGAAAGACAAGGTCCTTGTGGTTTTAATTTCAAACAGATACAGGAAAAAAAGGGTTACAGAATGAAAAGGTAGAGGACTGTGGGTGTCTAGATAGAGGGGAAACGAAGTCACTTTACCGAAGGCAATTTTTATATTTTGAAGAATACTGGTTTTTTTTCTTATACAATGAATCTCTGATCGGAGAAAAAAAGAATGTAAATGCTGATATTCGAATTTCAAACCTATAGGACTCTCGTACCTTGAAATGGAGACTAATCTGTATTCTTGAAGAATAGCATTTGCACTTGTTATTCATAACTCTTAACAATTATCATTTGGTAGCAGCTTTGCTGTATTTTGGCTTTTAATTTCCTGCAACCTTTTGTAGTGTCACAATTTTGCAAATTGATCAATGATTAATTACTGACCTCACCCTTGCCAAGGCAGGAAAAACAGGGATTTCTGAAGACGTGGGAAATACTATTTCTGAAACCAGATCCATGACCACATAGGCCAAATCAGAAATACCTTCTGATTTCTGAAGACAAATGGGAAATACTATTGCTGAAACCACATCCAAGACCACATAGGGCAGGAAATACAGGGATTTCTGAAGACATGGGGAATAAAAATTGATACAAAACTTATCAGATCTAACTTTTTTCTTTCTTTTGAGTCCATAAATTCACCAGAAAATCAAAATGAATGCACATCTATACTCGTCAATCTAGATGGTACCTTAGATTTGCTATAAACAGATTATGAAATGAAAGAATTCTGGAAGAAATATGGTAATTGAATGATCACTGTTCTGTCAGGAAAAAAAAAAGAAACTGGTGACTACAGCCCTTTTGAACCAAAATAATTTTGTTCAGAACCATGGAGGTTTGAGAACAGTTTGCTTACAAATCACAATGAATTCAATAGGATTTACAGCGATCTACCAGAAAGAATCTTGATCTAATTCCTCTAAAGAATTGGGAAGGGGGCCCAAAATGGAAAAAATCAATTCTCTATCTCCAAACCTGCTTTCTGCAACATAGCTGCTGCAACATCAGACCTCTGATTTTCACCATCTATGTTGCAAAAACCCCTTGATGTCTTTGATTCCATGCTTCTAAACGAAGACCCACCAAGAAGAGAAGATTGAGAAGAGAATTGGGAAGGTACCATGGATAAAGAACAATCATTCCAGGTCTTCTTCTTGGAAAAGGCTAAATTCCTTGTACGAGAACAAGCAGAAGAGCAAACACCCTTTAAGCTGTGCAAGGCACAGCTGCAGTTGCGATGGTATGGCCTCCGCTCGACCTCAGTTTCCTGCATCACTAGGCTTCCTTCAAGCACACATCGGAGCACCATCTCAGCTGCTGCTCCAGTGGCCATTAATTCTCTCCTCTCTCTTCCCTCTTCTGGATCTCCTGTGTCTCTTTGTTCCTGATGCGTTTATATATAAAGAGAAGAAATGCTGAGGGCTCTTTGGAAATAGGGAAATGAATGGCTCGGCCTTGACTTAGCTTGGTTTGGGTTGGCCTTGTTAGGCTGCTGGCAGTGACTTGCTTTTGGAACCTTGTATTGCATGAAGTTGGGGCAACGTTCTCTTAGATTTAACCGTTGGCCTTAAGACAACCTTTTTGACCAACTGGCCATGAGACAGCAGTCGACTATTTCTATTTATGAAACAAAGTATCCAAGTTTCAAGTCTATAAATGTGCTTCAAGCAGACCTAACGTTCAAACAGTTTTGAACTTTGGTTCTTTTTCTTGTTTTAACTTCCGCTTTCTTCCCAACCTTGAAGATTTGATCTCTAGCAGTTTCTATTGCTCATTTGCAGCTAAATGCTGCATTCAGTTTTTCATATTCATGCAAATGTAAATGGCCACATGCAACAAGTTGAATTTGCGGCCCTTCTCCTTCTAGTTTTGCCTTGAATTAAAAGGTAAAGAGATTCAGAAGATTAGGCTAGCTGTATCAGGGCCTCACCTGAAAGCTTTTGGTGTTTTGCTTTCCTCTTGGCATAGCACATGACTGGGTCTTTCACATTCAGTTTTTTGTCTATTTTGTTCTGCCATTGTGGGCACCGCATATAGATTGACAATTTGTGTATATAATTTGTATTTGTGTCATGTAAAATTATATTCTTTTCAAAATTCATGCCAAAGTGTCAAAAATAATTAGTTTTTTTAGTTATTTGTCACATTCATAAAAAATTCTTATTAAATTTTAATTCGTATCATTTTTATATCTTTTGTTTATGTAATTTTGTATTATATTATTATATTGTGTCTAGAATTATAAGATCTAACTGCAAGAGCTAAACTATATTTTTTTTCTCATCAGCATTTTATTTCTTCCCCTGTTTTTCCTTATCAAATGCTGTAAAAACTAAAAAGTACTTCTATTCAAAATTGAGCTGTTAATTATCTACAATCAATTGCGTGTTTTCTAGGACATTGTTGATGTTCTTCTAGGAGGTGGTGAGTTGAACTCCTTCAGACTTTTCCAAACTTATTCAGCAAGACAAACACTCTCCTTCAATCGTTCTTTCTTTTTCTGCATTTTTCCCTTCCTCGTTTAGATATAATCCATCCCTCTATACTTTCTAGACTTTGACTTGAATATCAGAATGCGTCTCAAAATAATACTTCTGATGCTATATTCATCAGTTTTTGTCCATGAGAGAGTCCATCTAAACATGTAGACAATTTCAACCAAAATTTAACTCAACAATTCAAGAAAAACACCAACATATACATACATATATACACACACTCAATTTAAGTGAAAATTACCTACTTTTTTTAAAGTTATTATTAGGGATGTAAACAGATACCTTATAAACAGGCACCTTATAAACAAGCACCTTATATTACTTGACTCGGTTAAGCAGGGTTAGGATAGTTAATAATCGGGTTCGGGTAAGGTTCGAGTAGTAGTTTTACTGCCCATCACGGGTTGAGGTAAGATTTGGGTAGTGACGTTAGAGTATCCTATTATCCAAACCCGATTACAAATAACAATTTTTAAATATTATTATGTACATTTTAATTTATAAATATTACTATTAATATAATACTTCATTAAATTAATTAAGTGTTTTCATTATGATTTTTAACATTAACATATTTTTTTGAATTGATTTCAATTTATTAATTTAATTTTTCCTAATAATATGCATTAAAATTAGTTCTAAATTGAAATTTAAAAGTCAAGTTTTGACTAAATAAATGGGTATTTAGCAGGTTGAAGTAGTTAAACGAGTAATTCTTATATTATATGGGTAAAATTCGAATAGTAAAAATCAAAATATTTGAGTATTTAATCGGATTTGAATATTAAAGAATATAATCAAATTCAGATATCTTAAAATTAACGGATACCTACCCCCTTTATTCCCCTAGTTATTATGTTACATGAATTCGTGAATTCAATGACAATTACAGGTATTTTTCGTCAAAGGATGGAATCCTATTTTCCAACAACAAATTGTGAATTGGGTAGCTATGGAATGTTGAATTTTTTCTGTTTCCTTTTAGCATAATGGAAGGAGCGAATGAGGTGTTGTTGAACAAGAATCAATACTCTGGCGGCTGGTTGGGAACGGAGTCCGGTTGACAGCTGGGTTCTTAGAATGCAAGACTTTTATAGTCAACCTTTTTGGGTCGGCTGTAAAGCCCAGCTAAGCAAATGCTTTTCGTCCCCCTTTGCTTCCCTAACCCATATTTGCTTTCCTGTTTAAAACACGTCTTGTTAGGTTCCCATTTCCCAACTTCCACCATTTTTGTTTTAATTTATAATAAAACAATCTCTAAACAAACAAATATGAGAATCCTAAACTAAAATCTGAGAATCTTAAACTAAATACACCATCATTTCCTCTCATCCTCTCACAATTGCCTACTTCTTTACGTAAGTGCAGTCTTTCAGGTTCTGCTCAATTCTGTTACTTCCACGGTTCAATACACGACTGGCCAAATTAGGTCAATGCATTATCTAACATTCTAAGATTTCCTGCAGAAGAGTGATAATAGCTGGAAGAAGAGTAGAACACATAATGCTACAACTTCTTATTTTGTTATAAAGCAATACTCGTATGCAAGTGCCAAAATCATGGCGTTTTTTCTAATGCAAAGATCTCTATATTTTGCTTTCATAAAATGCAAAATCTAGTTTTTAACTGTTAAGCTCACATTCATGTTATTGGTGTACTTTTTGCAAAACATTCACCCGTGCAAACTTGCAAGCGCAGAAAACACTCACCCACACAAGCTTCTGCAGGGAATAGAAAACGTGGAAAAGTCAATTTTTATCCTTTTTCTTTTATTTTTATTTTTATTTTTGCTGTCATAATAATTATTTTCACTTAAACATCAAATGTTCGCAACAATTTTTTCTTAATTTTTAGAGTTTAAACAAGATAAGAATCAGTGAATGAAATAAGGTTTTGTTTGAAAAGGAAAATCTGATGGAAGGTTGGAAGAAGAAGAAAAAAATATTTTTTTATTAATTTAGTAATTTTAATCAAAATTAAATTTTTTTTATTTGAAGAGATTTTTGTTTAAAAAACATGGAAGTGTATAAAATATTTTTTTGGCGTATTTATAAGCTTTCGCACATGAAATGTGATTATTTTATTTTTGGGATTGCTATCAGGAATCTTTCGTCCTAAAACCATATGTAGGCTTTGCTTGATAAGAAAGATAAAAAGAGGTAATAATAAAAAATTTGATAATTTAATGATTAAGTTTCATAACCACTTTTCTATTTTACAACTTAATTATTAGATTAGTAAATTTTTTTATCTTTACTCCTTTCAATCTCTTCTACCAAGCTTAATATCACTCAGGGACTGTGTTTGGCGGAGAATAATATTAAGATGAGTGATTTCCTAAGAAATCCTCGCATTTTTATCAAAAAAAAAAAATCCTCGCATTACACATTTTGTCTTAACAATTTAATTTTAAAGTTACACAACACCATACGCATCTTCTTAGACTTCAATTTTTTTGGTTCCCAAAAAAAATACAAATAGAAAAAAAATGGTGAAGGAAATAATGAATTCTTGAAACAGAAACCCAACTTCTAGAATTCATTTACTTTTTTATTTATTTTTATTTGTAGCACATGTTATCCAAGTTTTCATGTGAAGAAAAACTGAAAAAAAATTGCTGTATTGAATCACTCACTTACTCATGTGCATTGATACGCACTGCCCAGCCAGCTTGACTTCCATTTTGATTTTTCTTTTCGTATTTCTTCAAACTGCATGTGAAAAGAGAGCTTTTTTAAAACATTCATTGATTAAATATAAATAATCCAATTCCATTTTGTTCTAATTTTGATCTGTTTTGCCATTATTTAATTGGGAAAAGGAGTAAATTGAGGAACTCCACTAAGATTTATTTTAAAACTGTTGTTGCCAAAAACAACAATAAATATTTGCTGACGTCGGATTCTTGTCTTCCTCCTCCACGTGTCTCCATGAACTCTGTAAAATAGAAAACCATCAGGGGGCGCAGGTGATTTCCCCTGCGCGCGCACTCCGATGCTTAAGTCAGACAGGGTTTCTGTAGGCCAAATAGAGCTTAGGGTTTAAGAATGATACCTGTGACCTATTTATAGGAGTTATTTTGCGCGTAATTACCTTTAAGCCCCACAGCTTAAATAATAACCCAGTGGGCCATTTATGGGCCTTTTGAGTCCTCTTTCCTCTTGAGTTTAGATTATTATTTGGCTTAATGGTATTCAGCTTGACTTATAGAAAAACCCAGTAATAATTGACCTAGTCCACATCAATTGCTCCCCACTCTTTTACAAGGTTTACCTTGTGAAAGAGTATATAAAGAATGGGCTTTTCAAATTCTTTTGCTACCCTCTTCCTGGGATTTTCATCTTCACTTGAGGGCTCAACTAGTGAACTTCTTTATTATTTGTAGCAGAAACGACATCGTGTCATCATTTCTTTTGTCAAGTGCCTTCTATTAGCCAAGAGGAAGAAAACCGAATCTGGGTCAAGGCCTATGAGGGCACATCGTTAAGAAGTGCCATATGTTCTTATCTGGTTTCATCAGATGTGGTTTGTACTCGGCATGCTCTTGATTGGTTGAAGCTTGATCCAGATGCTGAAAATTCGGAACCTTTTCTGATCTTACCAGCTTTTAGAAGCCTTTTTGTCGACTCGAGATGGTCGAGGTTCTCACAAGCTTGGACAAAGGTTTTTAGATAATCCAGAGACTAATTTTTCTAAGGATCAAGCTCTTGACATTATAGTACCTCGGGATGCACATGCATGGGCGCCTATTAGTTTCGATACTCCTTTTAATGCAGAAGTTAATCTATAGTGCTCCCCAGTTCTTCTTATGAAGCAGTTACATCTGAAGAAGAATTCGTACTTGGGTATCGCATTTATCCGTACACTTTATTGCTTGAGGATTTCATAATTTGCCCATCTTGCGCATTTTTCGCTTAGGGACTTTATAGAATTGCTTGTCTCCCGCATTTTCTCTTAGGGATTGTTTAGAGAACTGCCCATCTCGCGCATTTTCGCTTATGGACTTTGAGAGAATTGCCCATCTCGCGTATTTTCGCTTAGGGACTTTTAGAGAATTGCCCATCTCGCGCATTTTCGCTTAGGGGACTTTTAGAGAATATAATATCATTTATATCTGGGATGTCAACATAATACATTAAATGTAATTTGATAAAATTGTAACATACCTCGTTTAGAGACTTATTTTTGCCCATCTCGCACCCTTTTGTGCTTAGGGACTTTTGATTTGCCCGTCTCGCGCACTTGTCGCTTAGGGACTTTTGTTTTTTTCTTGCTTAGGGACTTATTTTTGCCCGTCTCGCGCATTTTTCGCTTAGGGACTTATTTGTGCCCGTCTAGCGTCTTCGTCATGCTTAGGGTCTTATTTTGCCCGCTTGGGGTCTTATTTTGCCCTTCTAGCGTCTTCGTCATGCTTAAGGTCTTATTTGTGCCCATCTCGCGCATTTTTCGCTTAGGGACTTATTTGTGCCCGTCTAGCGTCTTCGTCATGCTTAGGGTCTTATTTTGCCCGCTTGGGGTCTTATTTTGCCCTTCTAGCGTCTTCGTCATGCTTAGGGTCTTATTTTGCCCGCTTGGGGTCTTATTTTGCCCGCTTGGGGTCTTATTTTGCCCTTCTAGCGTCTTCGTCATGCTTAAGGTCTTATTTGTGCCCATCTCGCGCATTTTTCGCTTAGGGACTTATTTATGCCCGTCTCGCGTCTTCTTCACGCTTAAGGTCTTATTTGTGCCCATCTCGCGTATTTTTCGCTTAGGGACTTATTTATGCCCGTCTCGCGTCTTCTTCACGCTTAAGGTCTTATTTGTGCCCATCTCGCGCATTTTTCGCTTAGGGACTTATTTATGCCCGTCTCGCGTCTTCTTCACGCTTAAGGTCTTATTTGTGCCCATCTCGCGCATTTTTCGCTTAGGGACTTATTTGTGCCCGTCTCGCGTCTTCTTCTCGCTTAGGTCTTATTTTTGCCCATCTCGCCCATTTTTCGCTTAGGGACTTATTTATGCCCGTCTCGTGTCTTCTTCACGCTTAAGGTCTTATTTGTGCCCGTCTCGCGCATTTTTCGCTTAGGGACTTATTTGTGCCCGTCTCGCGTCTTCTTCTCGCTTAAGGTCTTATTTGTGCCCGTCTCGCGCATTTTTCGCTTAAGGACTTATTTGTGCCCGTCTCGCGTCTTCTTCTATTCCTGCAACATGTCTAACAAACATGGAGGATTATCATAGTACAGATAAAAATAACTGGCCTTTCGTTTCATAATGTAGTATTTTCAATTAAGTGGAATAATTGCAGCAAATGTTAAAACAATAATAGCAAATGTTTACCACCAGTACCATTCCAAGTCTTTGTCTTTGAAAAATCTGTAAGGTACGAGTGCTGTGATGTTTTGCTGTCAACCATGGATTGTGCACCGAGTCGTGCCTCGGTACCATCAATCTATCTTCACGAGCTTACCACAAGTTGTTTTCGATTGAACCAAGCTTTTCCTGGCTTGCTGCCTTTCACGACAGTGGCTAGTGCCTATCTCGGACACCTGCCAGATTCAATCACAATTGTTAGAGTGGACAAGAAAATCGAAAACATCGTATAAGAGTACCTCAAATCTGGTTACCACCCGTATGTCCCTGCTTGAGTGTGTTTGCAATTTCCGTTGTGCCAAGCACTCACTTGTATTGATACTCAAGAATGTTATGTATAGGGGCTTACAAGGGAGACACGGCCTTGATCTCGACACCTTAAGCTGGCACATCCTTGTCTTGCTTAAAGGACTCATGAAGCCGACACACTCTTTATATAGACAAACCCTCTTTCACATGTGTGGCTGTCAATATGCTAAGTGTGTGGCTCTTAAGCCACTTCTAGATGGTTGCTAGAGCAGTTCTTGAAAGCTTCTATGTCAGACAATGGACAGATGGGCCGAAAGAAGCTTTTGGACATTCTGTCGGATTAGTGCGCTCACTAGGTCTAGAAGATTCTAGATCATTTCGCTCAGATCCCGCACTTGGGCGTGCGCTTAGATCGTTAGTTTCAAATGTGCTCGCCAAAGTTGTTTCTAATGGGCGAACCAGTAGTCTGGATTCCTTGCTTGCCATCGTTGCTAGTCATTGCCGAAAGGCATGACTTAGGTGTTCTTTACTTGCCTGCATTGTGCTAACGGGGGAATCTTGCGTATGGGTGCTGTGTTCACCTAATTTTCTTCGCTGTCATTTTATCAAAGTGGGGAGCTTGTGGCGTGCGAGAGCCCTATCTCATCCAAGGCTTGTTGCGCGTGGGAGCTCCCCTGTCGCCCAAGGCCTGTCGAGTGCGGGAGCCTATGTCTCGCTCAAGGCCTGTCATGCGCGGGAGCTCCTCTCTCGCTCAAGGCTTGTCGCGTGCGAGAGCCCCTATCTCAACCAAGGCCTGTCACGCGTGGGAGCTCCCCTGTCGCCCAAGGCCTGTCGAGTGCGGGAGCCTATGTCTCGCTCAAGGCCTATCACGCGCGGGAGCTCCTCTCTCGCCAAAAGGCCTGTCGCCTGCGGGAGCTCTTGTCTTGCACAAGGCCTGTCACTCGGGAGCTCCTCTCTTGCCCAAGGCTTGTTGTATGCGAGGGCCCTTGTTTCATCCAAGGCCTATCGCGCTTCTTGGCTTTGAAGTTCAATTTGACAACGAAGAAGATGAGGTTGCCCATGTTCGAGTCGTGTCGCATGCCTGTAGTTGTGCAAATTGCTCTGTTGCGTGGCCTTGAGCTAGCTGGCGACAGATCACCTGTTGCATGCTTGTAGTCGCGCAAATTTGCAGTGTAGCAAACACCTTTCGAGCGACAGATTGTTCTGTAGCATAACGTCTTGCACGCAACTGACTATTCAAAAGAGTGGCATCTTTGTGAGATCTTCAATAGTAGTCCCTCTTTCTCGCCATTTTGGCTATCGCAGGCGTGAGCCACCTCTTGCAGAAAGAGTCTGCCACATGGAACCTTGTCGCCAAAATTTGTCATGTGCATGCCTGTGCTCGCCAAAGTGAGGACATGGTTGTCGCCCATTCCTTGTACTCTGCCACTAGAGATCTTTCAGGCGACAGGCTGGGCTCTGCCCATTCCATGTACTCAATCACCAGGAAACTTTTGGGCGATAGGCAGGGTCGTAGCCCACTTCTTGTATTCTACCGCCAGAGATCACTACCTGCCGCCAAATATGTGATTGGTCGTCGCCTCAGCTTTTTCTTTTTCTTCTTTTGTCTTTCCATTTTTTGCGGCACAATACCTTTTATTTTTACAGTATTTAGCGTACCTTTACACCATATAGCTCCCCAAGCTCTTCTTTGAAACAGTGTTGTCATTTCTGTTCAAAGATGAACTTTTTCTCGAGCGTTGTGCTTGATGATGTACAGAGTTGCCTAATACTTTTTCGCTTTGGCCACCCAAAATGGCTTGCCCATAGAGTTCTCTCTCCTAAGCGAGTTCCTATATCGGTTGACAAGGGCTTGCTTGCTTGGGTCTTAGGATGGCTGTATTCTTACTCATTATTCACAACCGTACTCGCGTGGTGGCCACTAGCTCGTCTGACCTTTTGTGCCCTGCCTGGTTTTTGCCGCTCCTCTATGTTCATACGCATCTAGGCGAACGCAAGTGGGCATTTGGAGTTCTGGCGTGTTCCCCGAGGTCCTTGTTTGGGACTCGTCCAATATAGCTCTCCTGGACTTACGCTCGCTTGTTTTGAGCTCTTCGTCTAGCTCTTTCCTTTCATGGGCGAGCTCATCTAACATCGTGGGCGCACCTCAGCTAAACCCTTCAGCTTGTTCCATGCTTGCCTATCTAGATCGTTCCTCGCGCCTTGGCACGTGTTTTAACAAGCGAGCCTTGTTGCGGAGGCTGGGCTGTGGCATTGGTCATGCAATCGCCACATGCCTCTCGATTGTCGAAAGTGCCTATTGCAGTGGTCTTGTGCTCGCCACATGACATTGCACTCGTTAGCATTGCTTCACACCTTGTGTGAGGGATGGTGGGCTCACGGGAGCTGTTCGCTCGCCTAGAATGCCTGTTGTGTGATTTTTTCTTGCCCGCATGGCTGTTGCGTAGAACGAGCCACTTTATTGTAATATATCCTATCGAATGTACTCACCATTACCTTTTACCTATTGGGCAAGCATGCAGCTTGGGATTAGCGCTCGTGTATTTGCATTACCGCCTTGCGTACGGTGAATTGACCTGTTGTGGTAGGAGCCCTTTTGTTGTGGCGGTGCCTGCCGTACGTTAGCTGTTTTTTTTTCTTTTACTCTACAGGCAGTGCTTGCCATCGTCACTTTACTGCCCAAGACTGTCATGTATGTGCGGTGCTCACCATCGTGGCTTACTCTTTTGCCAAAACTCGTGCCGCATTTAACTGTACTCGCCTGTTCCGGCTGTCGATAGGCGAGCTACAATCTCTCATCAAAGGCATGTAATGCAACATGATTGCCGCGTTCACGCCTGCGTGTGCTCTTCGTGCGGCATCCTACCTTCCTTGCATGCGTGAGTTGCTTTCTCTAGCAAAAGGGTTCTGCCGCGTGGTCCTGCTCGCCCACATTCCGATCCTGGCGCAAGCCCACGTAATAGTCCTTTGTTCACTATTGCCAAACAGGCATTTTTAGTTAGGCTTTGTTTGCATGCATGCGTTGTTCTATCAGGGCACCTGCCACGCGTGCCACTCTCTCAACAAAGGGGGATGCCGAGAGTAGAGGCCTTTCTCTCGCTATCAGTACGTGTGAGACCCTCTCGCTGTTCTTGTACAGGAGCCTTTCTCTCGTAATTTTGCGTGCGGAAGACTCTTCTCGCCTAGGGGAAATGACGCATGCGGGAATCATTGCTCGCCCGCTTTCTCATCGTTTTTTGGCTATCGTGATCAGGAGACTCTCTCGCTCGAGTTAGTTGTCGCGTGCGAGAGGATATTTCGCCCAACGCCTGTCGCTGACTAATCTGATTTTCTATGCTGTGAATTTGTGTAAGTAGATGTGAACGGGCCAAGCCTGTCTCTCGCACAAAGCTGTCGAGGGCGAGAGCCACTCTCTCGCCTAACGTCTGTCTCCACTTCCTCACCCCGTTTACTTTGTTTTCACCTTTTTTTTTTTTTAATTCCACCGCTATTTCTTTTGCCGCGATCCCGTCATCATCAATTATATGTCCTTCATCTTGTATAATAGACTATTCAGCAAACGCTTGCAGAGCACCCAAAGTTGACGCCATTTTGCAAGCATTAAATGAAGCTTTATAGGTGCAAAGCAATCTCGTTTATTGTATTGCTTTTGCTTTGGCCTTTGTCTTGTCATGTCAAATCAGGTCAAGCCATGTTGTCCTAGTTGTAGTTATTGCCTAGCCTTGTAGGATTATTTTGAAGACAAGCATGGAGTTTTTTACGTAAGTTTAGCAGCAAAGCATGTGGGTCTATGCCACGTTACGTTGATACACTGATCGTCCTGCGTTCAATGATCGTAATGAAAACAAATTAAAACGGGTGGCATATTTTGGTCAAAACGAGAGCCACTCTATCGCCCAGGTCTGTCGACGTGCGAGATCCACTCTGTCGCCCAAGCCTGTATGTGCGAGAGCCAGTCTTTCGCCGATGGCCTGTCGCGTGGGCCCCACTTGATGATGCAATCGCAAGCCCCTTCAACTTAAAGATTACTCGTTTCCAAGCCTGCATCTCTACAGCATTGGGTCCAGGGACTCTCCTGGGTCAGTTCATCCAAGTAACATAGATCTTAACCCAATCACACACATTTCAGCGGTTCTCATGTTCTTGTAGGCACTCGTCTTTTGGTTAACCTGTGGAAGTTGCAGTGTGACCCCAGCGTTTGGCGTAAGCCTACAGATTGCCTACCTGAGAGGTTCCTCAATGACCATCCTAATTTAGATGTAAGGGGTCAAAATTGAGCTTATACCATCTGGTTCTGGTAGAAGGATCTGTTCGGGTATCACTTTTGTGCTTTAATTCTTGCGCTTAGCTTTGGCTAGGCTTGATGATGTCATACGACAACATGGAGATAGAGGACATGCAGTGGAACAAGGACTTGCGGTCTTACACTTATCCATACCCGTGTGGCGATCTTTTCCAGATTACAAAAAGAAGAGCTTCAACTTGGCGACGAAATAATTCGTTGCCCTAGCTGTTCTCTCTTCATCACTGTCATCTACAACGCCGAGGACTTTGCCGATAACGGACTTACCTGCCTGGAGTTTGCTGGAAAATGCACCCCAAGTGTGCAAGCAACTGTTTCATTGTATTTGTCGTTTGCAAACCACCTTAATCATGTAAGTGGATATTCTCTTTAAGGTTCTATACTCATTAAGCGACTTCAAAAGTTGCTCCGAAAGAGCCTTGTTTCGCTCTTGAAGGACAGCATTGGCCACCCCTGCTGGAGTCTCTCCGCCACCCTTCGTGTCTCCGTGCTCTCGAGCACAGGCTTGTGCTTTAGACAACAATGTCTCGTTCTGTGCTTTAAGGTCATTGATGAGTTCCTCCATTTCACTCAATTGATGAACCTTCATAGACAGTTCCGACGCCATTATTTTCTTCTCCTTTCCCAAGCTACAGCACATCGCTTCAAGGCTCTTCCTCGCCGTGCTGCTTGCATGCAGCTCTCTCCTCAGCTTCTCTTTCTGATCAATTACAACATCAGCGGACTTTTTGTCTCTTGGGGCACGGTGTAGCTTGAGATCTGTGTTGCACCGTCGAAACTCCTTTAAACTTTTATCGGCAGGAGGAGAATATTTTTGGATCCGGGTTCTGACATCGTCTAGGATGGTAATCATGCCAGCAACCCGTTGCGTTGTTCGATCATCAAGGTTTCCATTGCTGGCTTGGCTTTGCTCGTGGATTAATTTCAGAAGTAGCTTTACATTTGCAGCAATTCCTAAACTTTCGGAAGCAAAGTCTTGACCAGTTGGCGTTTCAGTGTGGGAAGAACTTGGTATTTCAGGAGATGAAAATGCACTAGCGCCACGGCTGATCATCTCGAAATTGGAAGAGAAAAACTGGGTTTGGGTCGATTTTTTCTGAGATTTACTACAATTAAATCGAAGAATAACAAGAAAAAGTCGTATCGTGTGTTGAGGGATCCGAAAAAGAGAGACTGCTGCAGCACTTTCTCCTTTTCTTCTTCTCCCACCGTTCTGACTTTCCTTCTGCTTGTGGATGGTCTTGGATCGATTCTGCCTCTGCTTGTAATCTTATTCTAAGGATTTCTTTGGTGGAAGCTAAGTCTGGGAATGGTTGGTTCTTGGTTGTAAAATCTGCGTAATTAGTGGTGATGGTTTTGACCTTTCCATTTCATTGGCCGTTGGTTTTGCTTTGACTTCCCTTACATGCACTTTTCCAAAAGGAACGTTACTTTATTACATCTTTATTTCGTTGATTCTTATTCATATAGCTACGTTAGGATTTTTTATTTTTTAGGAATATTTCTTTGGTGATGGAGAGAAATGAAGATCCTCTTTGATCAAGAAGTCTTGGACTTGATTTAGCATAGGAAGCGGAATAAAAGACAAGCATGGAGTTGGCAGGGTGGGTCAGCTTGATGCATGGCGAGAGGCTTGCTCATTAATTGTCTCACGATAATTCCCATGGCAGTGATGCGCAAGTCCAAGAAAACTAGCTGTAGTTTCCAATCAGTCATGTGCATGCCACCATAATCATTGCCTTCTCATCACACTAATTGTTCAATGCATAGACCATTTTAATTTTAATGTGATTTGAAAGCTATGACAATACAGAAAGTTGACTATGAATTGTTTTTTGTGAATAATGCAAGAAATCAGTAATGGATATTTAATAACTTGTCTGACATGGGGAAAGAAAGAATATTTTGCGCATTGAAGGACCTAAATTAAAGAACCATTAGCAAATACGAAGCATTACTCTCTAATTTAGTCATGGAATATTCCACTGTCACAAATTTTACTTTTACAGACATCTCTTTTAATGCCACTGAACTAGCAATAAATGTCAGAAGAAATTGGAATATATTGAAACGAAAATTTTCAAGTTATAACGTGTATGCGTCGAAGTATGATTTTCTCGAAGTCTGTCGCGGGCGAGAGGTTCTCTCGCTCAACTTGTCACGGGCGAGAGCTTCTCTCTCGCCCATGCCTCTCTGGCTCAATGTTGTCTCTCGCTTACTCTTTGTATTCTGTCGCCAGCAGTATGTACTCTCTCACCAAAGACCTGTCGATTTTCTCGAAGTCTGTCGCAGGCGAGAGGTTCTCTCGCTCAACTTGTCACGGGCGAGAGCTTCTCTCTCGCCTATGCCTCTCTGGCTCAATGTTATCTCTCGCCTACTCCTTGTATTCTGTCGCCAGCAGTATGTACTCTCTCACCAAAGACCTGTCGCACGCGATAGCCAGTCTCTCGCCCAATACATGTCGCGTGGCCTCTCGCTATCTTGCGATAGAGTTCCTGTCGCAAGCTGTGGGCGCGCGATTTTGCTCTGTCGCATGAAACCTTACGTGTGATAGTAGTCTGTCGCCTGAAACCTTTCGTGCGATAGACTGTTTTTGTTTGCGTGTAATTTTAATTTTTTTTTATTTTTTATATTTTTATTTGTGGCGACAGACTCTTTATGTGAGGGTAAAACTGATGTGCGACAGACTATTCTGTCGCATTCACTTTGCGCGCGACAGACTATTTTGTCGCGTAACCTGTGCACCCTTTCGCAGCCTACATACCCTGTCTACCGTAAGTCGTTTTTTCACAATCTTTTATGGCTTTTTTGTTTGCTTCCCACAGACGGCGCCAATTGTTGTTGCCAAAAACAACAATAAATATTTGCTGACGTCGGATTCTTGTCTTCCTCCTCCACGTGTCTCCATGAACTCTGTAAAATAGAAAACCATCAGGGGGCGCAGGTGATTTCCCCTGCGCGCGCACTCCGATGCTTAAGTCAGACAGGGTTTCTGTAGGCCAAATAGAGCTTAGGGTTTAAGAATGATACCTGTGACCTATTTATAGGAGTTATTTTGCGCGTAATTACCTTTAAGCCCCACAGCTTAAATAATAACCCAGTGGGCCATTTATGGGCCTTTTGAGTCCTCTTTCCTCTTGGGTTTAGATTATTATTTGGCTTAATGGTATTCAGCTTGACTTATAGAAAAACCCAGTAATAATTGACCTAGTCCACATCAAAAACCATTTTAACATCGTGTGAAAATAAAATATGCACATAGTTAGGTGGCCATAGTATGCATCGAACAAAGCAGCCGACCACGTATGACCAGCAAGATTACAAATTGGATGTGTCTAAACCCTAAAGACAGATGAACTACATTTCCAATACTCTTTTATTTTTCCAATTTTTTTTTCCGAATTTCTTATCCATACTCTCTTGATCTTATCTTCGCATCACACTAATCAACTAAAATATAATACAACGTTAAATGAAAAAAAATAAAAAAAGAAGAAAGAGTTTTTAAGGTTAAAAACGACTTCGATTATCAATTCAAATAATTATATTTTGATCTTTAAAATATGAAAGTTTTTCTAGTTTGATATTGTGCATCAATCTCTTTTCCAAGACAAAAATTTTTAAATTTATATTCATATTTAAAAAAATAGAAAACAGTAAAAAGACTGTGATTGATGGTAATTAGAATTTGGGAGACGTACTATTTCAGTAAGCAGACTTTGATATCTCAGGAAGTTTCTCCAAGATATTCATACCCCCTCTTGTTTTCTTTATGCAATTTCGTCTTCTACCTGCCTAACTCAAAAGCACAAAACGCGTTTCAAAAATGCCCACTTGGAAACAAGCCCCACGTTTCTTGAATGGTACTTAATTATCAAATATCAGAAAGAGATTAAAAAAAATTAAAATTAAAACTTACCTCTTTATTAACAATTTAAATTTTTTACTATTAATTCAATTTTTGAACTAAAATTCTGAATCATTAAAATTAAAAAAAGAGAAGGTAAGCAAACTCAAGATTTCCTTTTCATATTCTATCTAATTACAATTTCCATGATTAATTAAAGCAAAACCAAGATCAAACATTCAAACCCATGAATAAATGAGGGTACAAAGCATGATGTTATGTATAGTCTAATATACACAAATGAAAGGATATTATACTTGAGCAAACTGTTAACCCAACCCCAAGTACAGAGCAAGCCAATTTTGATTTAGGCCATTGTTTTTGGCAGAAATGGATTTAGAAAGCTAATTAATCAAAAACAATGGCATCAATCAACAACCTTTCAAGCCTTCCAATGATTTTTTTTCAATCAACAAAGTAACAAAATTCCATTACCTCACCACCCTATGATCTGTACTTATTCTAAAACCAGAATAACAGCTTGAAGATCGGAAAAATGGCCAAAACTTATTCATTCCCTTTGATTATTCATTGTCAAACCTTAGCGTTGTCAGCTGATTATCTTCCTCCTCTTCTTTAAATGGTCCCAACTGCTGCTTCCCGTCTAAAGCCGGTGAAGAAGACGGAGAAGAATGACAAGAAGCTGCCGCCATGGCCAAGCATCCCTCACTCCAGGCCCTCCTTAAAGGATAAGACACGTTCTTGCTTTTAGGGAATGCATGGGAACAATTCCCTCGTGATTTATCATGGAGGGCACAGCGGCAGTTCCTGTGGTACGGCCGGCGCTCGATGCCGATGTCGCTGCCGGAGATGCATCCTTCGTAGAGCGACCGGAAAAGGCCATCGGCAGCTCCTGCAGCCATGTTCCTTCACTAGCGCAACCACAAACCTTGCGTGTGCAAGTGTTTTTCTTTCTCTCGCTCTGTGGGTAACCTTCCAATGAAATGCAACAATGGTGGCATTTATAGAAAGTAGTTATGGTAGTTAAATAGGTAGAAAAGACAAAGGCCTAATCTCTGGAGAGCGGTGTATGCGGCAATGGCGTGGACAATCAGCTTTGTGGGAACCGTGTCTTGTGGGTCGGTCCATAGACTTTTTGGCATGTACCCATGTGTGTTCTTTGGCCTCATTCATCAGTGCTGTGACCAAAGATCAGAAGCAAAAAGAATTAGGAGAGAAAATTGGAGGAATTACGGACAAGAAACTTCTTAGGTTGTGTCAAAATACATTGCAGGATTACTTTATTGACTGGAGTTTTGTGAGTGAAGTGTTTGGTATGATTCTATACGGCTTATGCTGTTGAGTGTGTTCAGTAGCTCTAGTTACTGGCCGGTTAGACCTATGAAATTGATAGGAATATTTAATTTTGGGTGTAAACCAAGAAAGTTTTATGATTAATGTTAGTTGGAAGTGGGGCATAATTTGTTTTTGGCATGGATATTAATTGGAATGGGTCCTAGGCATGATTAATGTGGCTAGTTCTTGGTGTAAAATGAGCACTAATCTATTCGCGATGTGCATAAATAATTTTTTAATAAAAAAATTGAAGTCTGAAAATAAAAGAGGGATTATAGGCATACCAAAATATTTTTTTAACAGTGATTGTATGAATTATTTAAATTAAGTTTGAAGTTTCATAAATCATTTGTTTTCACTTTTTCAGTAACGTTGGCTAGCGTTTGATAGTTTCTGTAAACTTGATAGGCTATATTATGAAATTAAGATCGAACCGATTACTTGCACAAAATTAGGCCAGTTTGCTGAGTTATAAATAACATCTAATTAACACTTTTTGAGCATAAATTTGTTGGTATACCATATAATATAAAGATGTTTGTTATACGTAGTACTTAAAACATGAACATTGCTAAAACTTCTTGCCTATGGCTAAAGATGATTATGGGTATTATAAATCTTGAATTCGAATCCAAGCACTCTCATCTCCAATTATTGAAAATTTCTCTTGTAATCAAAAAAAAAAAACATGAACGTTACTCCAGCAAAGCATAGAAATTAAACCTCACAAAACCAGATTTTAATGATATTAATTAGATGATTTAAAATTATTGCAGATGAATTGATACATTTCTCTGGGCTTGGGAAAAAGGGTGGATTCAATAGATCAGAAAAATAAGATTACTTGTGACTTGTGTGGGAGAAGATAGAAATGTTGGTATCTTCAAAGTCAAGATAAAAGATATGGTGAAATTAATATATGAAGAGAAAATCTCTGCAAAGGTTTACTGACTCAATGAAAGATGCATGGTAACTTTTATATTCGTTCCTATTTTTGCTGCTTACAAATATTTCATACCTACTTCACGCCCGCGGCAGGGGCTTGCTTGATAGTTTTAGGAAAGACCAACGGTAATGAAGTTTCAGTTTCTATTTGTTTATCTAATATGAAATAAAAAAAATATATCACAGATGTAGTTAAAATATTGAAACATATTTTATTTTTTAATATATTTTAAACACTATATGTTACTTGAATAAAAAAAACATTCTAGGTTACTTTATTAACCTCATTTGTAAAATTTAATAACTCAATTGAATAATTTTTCGATAAAAAAATAAAGCAGTTTTTTTTCTGGTGAAAGCAGTTTTTTTTATCGAGACCACCCGATGTCTTGATATTACTTTTTATATAAAATTAATCCAAATTCGAACCAAACAATTTGGTTTTCATGAATATGCAGCCTCGACCTTGGAGGGTGGTGGGTTTGTTTTGGAGTGGAGGGGCAAGGCCGTGGTGAAAAAATTAAAACACTCTTTGCCAACTTAGGAAAGCCCGCCCCAAATTTATATCTTTTAGCTGGGCCGTGCTTGTTTTCTTTTGGGCTAATCTGAATGAGCCTAATTTAAGTTTTATTTTTTCAAATCAAGCATTGACTAATTTTTAAAAAAATCAATGATTTGTATATATAATTTATAATTTATATTTGTGTTATGTAAAAGTATGTTTCTGTCATGTATAATAAAAAAAATTTATATCAAAAATGTGTTCTGATAAATAAAATTTACAAAACATTTTTTGCCTTTGTCTTATTTATATACAATTTTTATTAAATTTTAATATATTTTTTTAATATATTGAAAAATAAAATCCCCACAAATTGACAAATAGCATAGACATCATTCTAGTATTTAGGAAGTTATATAACTATGAAAATGCATCATTTTTTATTGCATTTTTTATTAAATCAAATAAAATTAATTAAAAAATAAATAATTATTTATAATATTAAACAAGTTTATATTTTTATGATGTTAATTTATTTTTAATTAAATTGATACTACTTGAATCATGAGATTAAATTTAATAAAAGAAACTTCATTAATAGTATAATTTATTTGCTAATAATAATAATAATAATAAATAATAATAATAATAATAATAAATAATAAATAGAGCATTAACCCATTAGCTTGACCTTTGGGGAAAAATAAAAGAATCAGTCCGAACCGAACAGGATATTCGGTTCACCCACGTGACACCACCGATCACACGTGAGCACCTTCAAATGCGTCATCGCCTAACACCACGCATGAGTACGCCCTTGCTAGCGAGATAACGTGTCTGTCGTCCGATTCACCGACTTAGATTCCATGATGACAGTGCGCCTCATCTGCATGGACCCACCTAACGTCAACGGCCCAGATTGATCCTAGAACACTAAGCAGAAGGCAAACTAACGTGAAGGTAAAGGTCGCTCTTCGATTTTTCTTTCCTAATTGTTGTGTTTGAGAAGAGAAACACGAAGCTTGCATGATTGATAGGCTCAGCGACAGCCATGGCACGCGGTGGAAATAAGAGAAGATCAAATAACAAGAACGACAAAAACAACAACAACAATCATAACAAGACGAGGAGTAACAAAGGAAGATCAAGAACAGACCCCAAATCTTCATCTACTCGAATCAGGAACTGTCTTTTTGTCGAGGGTGGTCTTTTATCTGATTGGCATTTGGACTCCCGAGGTCCCTTTCTCTTATAATCCATCAAAACTTTTCCCTTTTACTCTTTGTTTGGTTGCTGAGAGAATGAAAACGAGAAAAACAATTCCTTTGTCATCAATTATTGTTATTGCACTCCCGAAATTAAATGGGCTGTTTTTATTTCTATTTTTTAATTTTTAAGTTTTATGAAGGTTAGATTGGTGTTGTAATGGTAAGAAAGGCTTGCTTTTGGTTGTTGAGTTGAAGGAAGGAATCACAATACCAAATGGGCTGTCTTTGTATAACTTAATTTCTTTTGAGGTGGATGTAGGGATGGAATTCTGAAATATGTTTTTCTTTTGCGGTGCTGAATTGCAGGAAGGAATAGAAATGGGAATTCAGATTCTGGATTGAATTCTGATCGACCAAAGGCTTCTGCTTCAAAAAATGGATCCTCAAGGAAGTCTTCCGGGAGTGCTATAGGATATAAGTACCCTTCTCTCGATCAAGTACGTTCCTTTGCACACCAATGGTTGCTTATATTATTCTAGTCTTGATAAAGTTGAATTTTGTTCCTCTCCTTACTAAGCAGAGGGAAGTCAGAGTTAGGTAAGAAACTACATGTGATATTTGATTGCGTTTAAGACTGATTTTCACTTAGGTTTTCTGTACTGAGTTGGTTTGTTTGTATTGTTTCAATGTTTCTTCCATGTGTGTCCTTTTCCAAATTCTAGTTTTTCTGGTTGTTGAAATTGAGCCTCATTATATCAGTGTCTAACTGGCATTTCTACTATGGTCGGCTTCTGGTTTCAACTGTTTTCAAGAAACTTGGGTTTCTGTAAGGGGTTAAATATTGGTTCTAACAAAAATTTTCCTTTGGCTGTATTAGTTATTTGAAGTGAAATAAATTGTTGCAAAAGAATATTGCCTGCTGCATTTTTTATAGGAAATAGTTTCAAAACATCTTTGATCATGCCCTCTTTTATTGAGGATGTAAATCAGAAATCATTGTCTAATACAAGCCCTAATTATTGAAGATGTCCTTGACATTTTTTTTTTAATTGAAGATTTCCAATTCAATTGCATGATGAACCTATTTTTCACATTTTCTTTGCATTTTATTTTCTCACAAAGGTCACTTTTTTTCTCCCTGTTGTGTTTTATTTGTTATTATACTTGAGAGTTGAGAGGGATGATTAATCTTGATATTTGACAATCTTTTTTCTCTTCCCTGCCCTTGATACAGTGAAGGTAAATAATGAAGCCTTCCAACTTTGCCTATTTAGTTTGATCCTTTAAGCTTCTCTCTCTTTCTGACAAATAACTGGCATCAGCACCTTATTGAAGAACTGAAGCCGAAAAATATAGTCACTATACCAAGTAGATTCTGATGATAGTTTTTAATGTGGATTTCTAACAGGATGCAGAATCAGGTGTTCTGGCCCATAGGGAGGATAAGAAAATTGATGAGTCACATCCTATGATTTTGCTTGATTCAAAGGAGACCCAAATCATTGCGTACATGGATCAAACCACGCCTTCAAAGCCCAGTCATGTAAATTATACTTATGAATACAGTTCAGATTTTGTGCTAGGTGATAGATCTCATAGAGTATTGGATTTTGATGATGAATCGAGGCAACCCGAAGTGGAATTGAGTCATGTACAAAGCAAATGGAAGAACAAGAAGGGGCATGTTCTGATTTGTCATACTCTGAGAAGGAAATGGATGCTGGTCGTGGTAATAATGGCAGGGTGGATGTTGAGGAAGAATTGTTCTCTGATGTATCGTCCCCGAAGAAAAACTCAGGGTTTTTGTCAATTGGAAGTACGAAGCTATATACACAAGATATATCTGATGGAGAAACTGACGAGGACTATAATGGAGAGTCACTAGTTGATGAAAGCTCGGGGACATCTGATGAGGAGGGGCTAGATGGAGCATATGCGAGTGATGCCTCTGAAATTTCGTCTGATGATGATTCAGACATTGATGAAGAGGTTGCAGAAGATTACTTGGAAGGAATTGGTGGGGAGGGTAGTGTTTTAGATACTAAGTGGTTGGTAGGTCGGGGTTTGAATGAATTGGATGATGATAGTTTTTTTGATGAGACATTAGAGAAGCTGGGCTGCATTGCTGCCCAAGATGCATCTAGGGAATATGGCATGCAAAAGTATAAGTCAAGAAAGAAATACTCAGGAGGTTCTAATGATGCCTGTTCGCCAGCTTTGGATGATCTTATGCTGATAAAGGATCCAAGAACTATGTCTGCTAAAAAGAAGCATGTTGCCAGGTTTCCTCAGTCTTGGCCACAAAAGAGTAAAAATGCCCGAAAATTTGCTGGTTATGATTGTTTATTATGGTTATCTCAATCAATATGCATTCACTCTTCATTGTGATTATAAAATCATTTCCTTTAGGTCCTTCTTTTCAGATTGTGTCTGGAAAGCCTTTGGTTGTGGTTGGAATTGTGGAAAACTTTAATGAAAAGAAAACAAGGAAATTGACTAGATAGAAATATAAAGCTCCTTATTTCCTTTCTTTTTTACTGCTTGTGATAAATTAAATTCTTTATACCATTTTAGGTATGTGAAACAGATAAATGGTATTCCATCTTTTTCGTATTTCTTTTTATTATTTATTTTTTGTTCTCATTTTCATTCAAGTTTTTCCAGCCCTCAGTTTTTTTTTCCTTTGAGCTAAAAGAATCTTTATTACCACATGATTTCCTTTGTTAAACTTTCTCAATTTATACTAGCAGTGTTTTTTCCTTTGTCTTTTACTCTCAGTAGGTCAAGTTTTGAAAATTTTCAATGTGGGAACATTTAATTTGGTAAATTTTAATATGTCTTATTTTCTCTCTCTCCCTCTCTCTCTCTCTCTTTTGAATACGGGGAGTAATTAAAATGTAATATATTGGTTGTGAGCCTATTTAAAGAATAGCTCGATTTCGCTATCATGATCTTTGTGGTACATTAATAGACCTGAATGCAAATCATGTTATATATTCTTATAACATGCTCACTGTTCAGGTGAAAAGAAGAAACACCGTAAGGAAATGATTGCTGTGAAGCGTCGTGAAAGAATGCTTCATAGGGGTGTTGACCTTGAGCAAATTAGTTCGGTAAAATGAAAAACTTTTAATAAATTTTACAACCTCTTGTTTCCAATTATTGCATCTGTGATGACTAGTGGTGCCATTTTTGCTGTATACTTATCATGTTTTGCTTGTAGCACAATCTCATAAGCTCTAGGTTTATGCCATGTGTTAATGTTCTCTTCCTCCACCTTTTGGGTTTTCTTAAATAGTAATTTAAACTTGAGATTTTTCATTTAATATATAGATGTTTCTAGACATTATTACTTGTTATGAGTGAATTGTGTTATCCCATCTACTGTCTTAATAAACTGCAGACAAGAAAATAAGAATGAGTACTATGAGATTAATGTATAAGAGGGAGATTTGGAGATTTTGGATAAAGCAATGGCAAATTTTTCATAATTCATTTTTCAATGTTAAAAGGCTAATGGGATGATTAAAGAATAAAGTGTGACAATTTATATAAAATTTTAAATTCAAAGTTGTAGAAATTATCTTATTGCATTTTGAAGCCTAAAGAAATGACACTGATCCTTTTTTATAATACGACAATGCCTTTAGATGGGGGTAACTGTTGAAGGAATTATTAATGAAGATTAGGTTATCATGGCTGGTTCAAGACATTAACTGCTCCATTTTTTTTTTGATGAATTGTAGAAATTAAAGCAGATTGTTTTGGACGGGGTCGATATGTTTGCTTTTCAACCTATGCACCATCAGGATTGTTCCCAGGTATGGTCCTATGTTTCACCTTTCACTGTTCAGAATTGATTTTCGTATTCCACCTGCACTGCCCCTCTTGTTTGCTGTATAGTTTTTTTCTCCCATCTTATGGGCATGGATCATTTTTCTTTCCACGAGACACTGAGATGCAGTTATTATATGACAATTTTAAGTTAGTGGAATTAAATGGCTTGTTCTCAATTTATCAAATAAGGTATAATGTTTCTTTGGTTTTTAAACTAAGGCTGGCTGGGAGAAGAATGTTAGTATGAACTGGAGAGCAGATTATCCACCAGCTTATATTAGAAAAATCAGACTTCAGTTAGAAATGAGCGAGAAGCTTCTACTACTTACATACATGTTCTGAAAAGTTTTATCAATGTTTAAATATGGTTGATTTGCAATCCTATCAGCTTGAGTTTAGTCATTAGGAAGTGAAAAACAAATCGCCTTATTTAACCGTAGCGCTTTGTTCCAGTAAGCCTTTAGGCCTAAAGGTAAGTGGGGCAGAATAGCTTGTATCTGCTAGCCATGAGATATAACATTTTTGGAGCTTCCAAAGTGTGAGGCAATTTTGTTTCTTCTTCTGAAAAATATTCTCAGAACAACACATGCTAAGGCTAAGGAAATCAGAGGCATTGCTTCATCTAACAGTGGTTAGGCATACATCTGTCTGTGTTTGTATTTTAAGTTACAGCTAACAAAATATGTCTAGGTAGAAGCAACTTTGCTTTTACTCTTTGGTCGTAGTGTGGAGGAGTTTGCTTATTTTATGGCTTACAAAAGCTTGTGCTGATGCTTCAATGCATCCAGTGGTGATTTCCTTATGTCTTGTGATATTGGCGGTATTGTTTACTTATCATAATGGTATCTGAAGTTCTCATTCTTTTTTCATGATGTAAATTATGAGCATTTGGAATACTTGCTGCAATTCAATATTTCAACTTAGCCCAAAATATGAGTTTACATTAATGTTAGTTTCAGAATGTTAGTTTCTTCAATCAAACTAAAGGCCAAGCAAGGGAAATATCATCAACAGTGTCAAAGAAGATGATTTGTGGAAATGAAAAATGTTAGTTAGCCATTGAACTTGTGCATTTAAAGGGGCCTTATTATTTTGGAACACAAATATTAAAGAATCCTGCTTTGAAACTCAATGTAGAGCTCTGACAAATATCAACATCAAAGAAGGGCTTTTATCCTCATTTTTACCAAGCTGATGACTGCTTTGCTGCCAATAGAGTATGTTTGATGTGCTTTAGGTCTCTTTAGGTACGAAGATTAGCTGCAGTTTACCGCCTGTCTAGCGGATGCCAGTGTTCTGGCAAGAAAAGGTAATTAGTATTTCTGCTGCATGAGCAATTGTGCATGATATTCAAATGGAATTTGATGTTTAAACCTCATGCCACTTCCCTTTACAGGTTCGTGACAGTAACACGCACACAATACACATCCTTGCCATCTTCCAGTAACAAACTTCGCCTGGAAAAGGTTCCAAATTCGTTTTTAACTAAAAGTTTTTGAGATTATGCACTGCAAGCAGTGGATTATGCATTTATGTTTATTCAGCTTTTATTTATTTATTTATTTTTTATTATTATAATTTGCTTTGTTAGCCCTCTCTAGAGTTTCACTTTTAATTGGATAGTTTATTAGTGACAACTTGGTAAACCTATAACCCTTTTTCTTTCTCAACTGCAGCTAATTGGAGCAGGCAATGAGGATGCAGACTTTGCTGTTAATGAAGGCCTTAATATAAAGGCATTGGATGCAGGCAGAACAAGAGCACAAAAGGTGGCTAGAGGGAGTGGCTTAAAGAAAGCCAATTCTAGTAAGATTGGTGAATCAAGTGAGAAAAAACAAAGCGGGAAAAAGGGTTCATATGCGGATCAACCTGTCTCTTTTGTATCGAGTGGCCTCATGCCATCAGAAGCTGTTGATGTCAGAAATATGGATTCCGAGGGTACATCAGAAACTTGTGAAGAAAAGGATATCATCAGCTCAGCACAGTTTGGTGCATTTGAGGTACATACAAAGGGTTTTGGATCCAAAATGATGGCTAAAATGGGATTTGTTGAAGGTAGAGGATTAGGAAAAGATGGTCAAGGTATGGCACAGCCCATTGAAGTCGTACAGCGGCCTAAATCGCTTGGGTTGGGTGTGAATTTCTCCAACACAAGCAGTGGCTCAGAGAGGGTTCATCACAAAACCCGTGGAACTTCTGAGAATCGTGTCAAAGGGTCTGGTGACTCATCCAGGGGTCAGCATAAATCTTTTGGAGCTTTCGAAAAGCATACCAAAGGTTTTGGATCCAAGATGATGGCTAAGATGGGTTTCATTGAAGGTATGGGCTTGGGCAAGGATTCACAAGGCATCGTCCATCCTTTAGTCCCTGCGAGGCTCCCAAAATCCCGAGGATTGGGTGCTAATCGTTAGTTGCCATGCCTTAAATTCCGGTAGTACAGTTTCTTGGGTAAGTTCAATGTATTTCTAGTTCCTCGCTGTTTAGCAAATCACAACATTCACCTCACTTTCATCATACAGCTTCTTTCTTTTCTGATTCATTTGCTTAGTTGTGGGTGGCTTTTTGGCCCTTCTGTTCTGTTTCATTGTTTCAACTAGTTTTGGTGAGAAAAAAATCCATGGTTTGCTAACCTTTTCTCAGATGGCAACATCAACATGGAATTTTCTCCAGGATGTTCGAATAAAAGACAAGTTGCCAAAGCATCAAAAGACTTGCGGTGGGCGTATGGAGCCCTTCAAGGCTTATTTCTGTCATGGTTGTCAGCTGCGACTGGTGGGAGCTGTAAAGAATCCATGGCTTTGATTGCTAACCCATGTGACAGAAATCACAGAAAATGAAAAATGGGTTCTGAACCAATCACGTTAACTTCCTCCTTAAGTCTTGATTATTGCTTTTGGTAAGATCTCTGCATCATGGCCAGAATGTAGAACTTTCATTCTTTAATCATTCAATCAGAATATTATTTCTAGCTAAAAACAGGTGTGTATATGCACATTAACAACATCTTACTTAACTCTAAAAAATGGAATCATGTTTCCAACTTCCAAGCCGTTTGATTGCACGTCATCATCTTCTTTTGCTCATTGTTTTAAGTTTAATTCAAAGGCCTAATATTCCACGTGATGCTCAGGTAAGTTAACAGCTGAACATGATAATAAAACTTTAACTAACAAAAGAATACAAGCTTTAACATTATTTTATATTTGATCAAGCTTCTTAATAATTAGTGAATTTTTTTCAAAACGTTAGGGAAGCCATACAGCTATAATTGGAATCATACGTATGATTCATAACATAATAAAATAAGAACAACCTTTTAAAGTAAGGGAATAATTTCACGTAAATTATAAAGAATACAAATTATAGTCATGCGAATAATCTGACAAAGACACAAATTTTTATTTTTTTTCGAATTTAAAATAATTAAGTATAATCTTTTTTCTGATATAAAAGAGATCGTTTTTTGATACTAAAAACAAGATTGCACGTGCTGGATTAAAACCCTAAACTTAAATTAAAAAAAAAAAAAAAAAACTTCTTAGACGCGTTGCATGAGTCCCAAATCATTTAGCACAACCTTTATATATATAAAGTTGTCTATAGTACACACTAATTGCATCATAATTAGGGTCCTCACAAATGCCTTTCCTTTTCAAACACATGAAAAGAAAAATAAAAGCCTTCCTTTTTCTTTTACAAGAGCCTTACATGGCAATTTGACACAATCAATGCCACAATCAATGGCTCCAAAGTCCAAATATGTGTAATTGACTAATTGAATTTGAATGTAACATGAAAAACATATACATTGATTAGTAGATTCAGCCTAATAAGCTCTCCCAAATCCCAAATTAGGCTTACATTTTTGAAAGTTGGTTTTTTCAAACCCATTTTCTCCTATGGAATAATGGAAGGAAAAAAGTTTGGTTCAAAATAAGAAAACTGTTGGAGATAGGAAGACCAATAACAGCATTTGGATTTCAAATTTTAAATGATATTTCGTCACTTCTAATTTTTACTACTTTTATTTTACTTTGCAATTAAAAAATGAAGTAAATGTTTTTTATATGGGTGAATAGATTATCATAATTAATCAACTTGAATTAATTTATTATTATACTATTTATATTTATTTTACAGTAAAGTGTTTTCAAATAAGAAAAAGTTACATAACCAATGTTTAAAACAATTAATCTATTAATGCTCTGCTTGATAAAAAAAAAAATCTAATTGTTAAACTACATGATAATATGTGCTATTTTAAAATTCAACCATTATATTAAAATATTTTTGGCTTAATAGCCAAATAAGCCCTCAACCTTTAGCCCAAAATGGAATTCAGCCCTGAACGTTTTATCGCATGAAATTCAGTCCATAAACTTTTATTTCAGTGGAAATAGACCAAATCTGTTAAATGACCTAACTGCCGTTAGTTTTGCATACGTGGCATGCCACGTGGCAGCTAACTAAGCTATCCACGTCAGCTGCCACGTATGCAAAACTAACGGCAGTTGATGTCATTTAACAGATTTTGACTTAATTGCATAATTGTAAAAGGTTGAGGGTTTATTTCCACTAAAATAAAAGTTTATGAACTGAATTTCTTGCAATAAAACGTTGAGGGCTGAATTTCATTTTGGGCTAAAAGTTGAGGGCTTATTTGGCTATTAAGCCAATATTTTTCCTCATCTTCTCCTTTTCTTTCTTGGTTTAATACCCAAATAAGCCCTCAACCTTTAGCTCAAAATAGAATTTAACCCTCAATGTTTTATTGCATGAAATTCAGTCCATAAACTTTTTATTTCAATGGAAATAGACCAAATCTGTTAAATAAACTAACTACTGTTAATTTTGCATACGTGGCATGTCATGTGGTAGCTAACTAAGCTATCCACGTCAGCTGCCACGTATGCAAAACTAACGGCAGTTAGTGTCATTTAACAGATTTTGACTTAATTGCATAATTGTAAAAGATTGAGGGTTTATTTCCACTGAAATAAAAGTTTATGGACTGAATTTCATGCAATAAAACGTTGAGGACTGAATTCCATTTTGGGCTAAAGATTGAGGGTTTATTTGGCTATTAAGCCTTCTTTCTTTAAAGGAAAAATGCAATAAAAAAGCTAAGAATAATATTTTCTTTTTAATATTGAAATAACTAAATTCCAACTTAACTTTTTTAAATAAAAAATTATATAACTATTCACAAATTATTGAAATTTGAATCATCTGTTCGGAGTGCAAATTAAAATGTTTAATAGTTCTAAGGTAAAATTTACCACTAAAATAAAAATGGTATTAAAAATTAAATTAAATAAATAAATAAAGTTTGGCAATAAACAAAATAATAAACAGGAGCATTAATACAGTGTCGGTGACTCGGCAGCAGAAACGCGCAAAGCCAATAGCCCAACACTATAAGACGAGAAATTCTAAATATACCCCTGTTTTTGCTATTCATACCCCGTTGTCGTGCCTTGTGTTTCTACTTTCTTTTCTCGAGATTTCAGTTTCGCCAAAAATAAAAAGAAACACACTTCGAAGATCTCTATGTTTGGACTTCAATTTTCTTCATAGGGACTCTTCCTTTCTTTCTCTCAGGCAATTCTTGTTATCCTTCCAAAGGTCAGTCAGATCCGTTCTTTACGTAATTTCTTCTTATTGCATGCACTGCTAGATTTTTGCTTTAACCTTTTGTTTGCTCGAAACCCATATCGTAATTCACCTAAATCTTTGCTTATAAACTCATTCCTCGATCTGGGTTTTCCCAGATCTGACAAAATTTGGACTCAATGGGTTATTTTCGGATCTGGGTATTGACAATTTGCTTGATATTTCAATCTGGATATGGGTTTTATCTGCCTGGTAGTTACCCTCACAAATATGTGGTTAGGGATCCTTTGTCTGTCAAAGTGAATTCCCTAACTTCCATTGACACTGAGATGCCCTTTAGCTATTACAGTTTACCCTTTTGTAAGCCTGCAGAGGGTGTTAAGGATAGTGCTGAGAATCTTGGTGAGCTTCTCATGGGTGACCGGATTGAGAACTCACCCTATAGGTTTAAGATGTACACTAATGAGACTGAGATCTTCTTGTGTCAATCCGATAAATTATCGGCTGATGATTTCAACTTGTTGAAGAAGAGGATTGATGAGATGTATCAGGTTAACCTGATTCTAGATAATTTGCCTGCAATAAGGTATACTGTGAAAGAGGGTTTCATGTTGAGGTGGACCGGGTACCCTGTTGGGGTTAAGGTTCAGGATGTGTATTATGTGTTCAATCATTTGAAATTTAAGGTGCTTGTTCATAAGTACGAGGATACGAATATGGCACGTATGATGGGAACTGGGGATGCAGCTGAGGTTATCCCCACTGTTGGCAATGGGGGATCGGATGGGCCTGGGTATATGGTTGTTGGGTTTGAGGTGGTTCCTTGCAGTGTCTTTCATACTGGTAACTTGGTTAAGAACTTGAAAATGTATGAGAAGTACCCATCTCCAATTAAATGTGAGTCAACTACTGTGTCAATGGCTATCAAGGAAGGTGAGCCCATTGCCTTCACCTATGAGGTTGCCTTTGAGGAGAGTGATATCAAGTGGCCATCTCGTTGGGATGCTTATTTGAAGATGGAGGGATCCAAAGTCCATTGGTTCTCGATCTTGAATTCTCTTATGGTGATCACTTTCCTTGCTGGTATAGTCCTTGTGATCTTCTTAAGGACCGTTAGGCGGGATCTGACCCGGTATGAGGAGCTTGATAAGGAGGCACAAGCACAGATGAACGAGGAGTTATCTGGCTGGAAGTTAGTTGTTGGGGATGTTTTCCGTGCCCCATGCAATCCTGCTCTTTTGTGTGTCATGGTTGGAGATGGAGTTCAGATCCTTGGCATGGCAGTTGTGACAATATTGTTTGCTGCTCTTGGATTTATGTCTCCAGCATCCCGTGGAACTCTTATTACAGGTATGTTATTTTTCTACATGATTTTGGGTATCGCAGCTGGCTATGTTGCAGTCCGCCTTTGGAGAACTATTGGTTGCGGTGATCAGAAGGGATGGGTTTCTGTTGCTTGGAAGGCTGCTTGTTTTTTCCCTGGAATTGCCTTTTTGATTTTAACCACTTTGAATTTTCTGTTGTGGGGAAGTCATAGCACAGGAGCTATTCCATTTTCTCTCTTTGTTATTCTTCTTCTGCTTTGGTTCTGTATCTCGGTTCCACTCACACTAGTTGGTGGATACTTTGGGGCTAAGGCACCTCATATTGAATACCCTGTTCGAACCAACCAGATTCCTCGGGAAATTCCTGCTCAGAAGTATCCATCCTGGCTGTTAGTTCTTGGTGCTGGCACTCTACCTTTCGGTACCCTTTTCATTGAGCTTTTCTTCATTATGTCTAGCATCTGGATGGGGCGAGTTTACTATGTCTTTGGCTTTCTGTTCATTGTTCTGATCTTACTTGTTGTGGTCTGTGCTGAAGTATCTTTGGTGTTAACTTACATGCATCTCTGTGTGGAGGACTGGAAATGGTGGTGGAAATCCTTCTTTGCTTCTGGTTCAGTTGCCATCTACATCTTCTTGTACTCCATAAACTATCTCATATTTGATCTTAAGAGTTTGAGCGGACCCGTCTCTGCTACGCTGTACCTGGGGTATTCTCTCTTCATGGTTCTCGCAATCATGTTTGCAACAGGCACTATTGGATTCCTTTCTTCTTTCTGGTTTGTGCATTATTTATTCTCCTCCGTGAAGCTGGATTGAAGAAGCTTCTCCAAACACAAAAATGGCACATTGAAGAGGCTTGGGAGAAGAGAATTCAAACCCTTAAATTAGTCAATTATCTGTTACTTGTTACTTTGGGCTTTACTTTGTTAGGAAACTTTGGTAAATGCAATAACAATAATTTCGCTCAGTTTTGCTTGATTCTTTGCTAGATGTCTATGATGCATGATAATGCAATACAAGTCTGTCTTTACATTCTGATGTATTGGAGGCCGATCTAGGTTGTGTTGGTATGGAATGCAATGATCAAAGTTCATCACGTTTTTCTTTTGTCTCTTTTGTACCTCTTCTGTCTATTCTTCCCCAATGTTTTACTTAAAAAAATGCTTTTAACATCATAAAATGGGACTGCTTCCCGTATTGATGGGGTTTTCAAGGCTAAGAAAAATATGAGAAAACCAGAAAAGCGACTCAATGGAGGTTTGGTTCAGTTCAGATAAAAACATAATTCTTCAAACCGGAGGCTTCGGTTCAGTTCGGATAAAAACAATTCGAGTAGGATTTGAATCTTAGTCTCATTAAATCAAATTCATTCTGCTCCATTGGTTTTGAAATTGGGACACCCTTTCAATCCTGACACCATGACCGTGTTAATGATCATAACTTTTTTATATACAATAGAAAGTTTAGATACATCTACATGCATGAGCATAACAATACCTTAATTTAGTCTAATAATCACATCTAAACTCATATTGAAGATGGACTGTTAAAAATATTAGATGAATCATTAAGAAAGAACAAGGGATCTAATTAATATTGGTAATTTCTTAGAACTACTGTAGAATATTATATGTTAGGAAGAAAAGGATGGAGGAGATGACAACTTTAACTAAGTTAAGACGATTCACAATAGTGAAAATTTTAGCCCGAACTGGTTGACAGTAGCGATTGATATCTTCAACTTGCTTAGTTATGAGGCAATCATTCAGATCGAGCATTACGTCCTTGGAAAGACTGCCAAACAGAGCCACCACATCCTCGCCACTTCTTGCCCTGCTAATAATCCCTTTTTGCTGCAGCAACTTAACGTCGCCTGCTGTATCCACAAGGCTATAAAACAACAAAACGAGTGATGTGAAGTACGGTGCAGCATTTCCGTTAGTTAGCTCATAAGCCACGAAGTTTCTTAGAACTGGTTTGGTTCTGCTGCCTATGAAAAATGTAGGAATTTTCAGCCTTGACCTCTGCAACTCCATGTCTAAAAGGTTTCCGGAATTTTTCTCCAGTCTCAGCCCTGCCTGTTTTAGGCTTTCAGCATTTCGGACCCAACCTTTCATTGAGAGATCAGAGCTCAACAAACTGTTACTAGAAGTAGTTTCCGGTTGATAATCACTGGAAATGAAGCTAGACTGAAACAAAGCCAGTAGATGTTGATAACTGCCTCCAATATTGCAACTTTCAACTGGAATTTTATCCGTACTAGGCCATACAGATTCAAAAAATTGAAGAGCAAGCCTGTTCAGGGAACTTTCATCTTCTTCGCTATATCCAGCTAACCTGAAAATTTTATGGAGTACGAACAATGGAAGCTGATTTTCCAGCATCAGTAAATCCTGACGTAATTCGGGAACAATCCATCGCGTAACAAAGATGGGATCGCTAACGACCTGCCCTGCATGCCCATATATGTATAGTTGTCTTAGAACATTCCCGCCAGAAATATGCTAAAAATTTAATCCAAGTAAAGTTGTAGCCATAGTTTTGCAATTTGCATGCACGTATACTCAACAGGAACGTTAAACTGCAAAAAAATTAGCAGTATTTAGAAAGAAGAAAATGCTACCTGACACATTTTTGCATTCAACCGGAAAAGCTCAATTATGAAGCAACCCTCCACCAGCATCATCTTCACAAAGTCATCACTGCTGATTGTGTTGAAGTCCTCTAAGTAGCATTTTCTGGTCTTAATCTCCAGTTTTTTTATGGCGCCAAGGAGGCTAGTTAAGAGGTCTTGCTTGTCATTTTCTTCTAACATGCGATGTAAAAACTTCAACTTTTTTCGAGCTTCCATGTCTTCTAAACCTGGTTTTTGTAGTGAAATGGACCTATGGAGACAATCCTAGGCCTGTAAGCTCTCTCATCTTCTTCTCGGATATGTTGAGGGACTCCGCATATACGGCACTGAAGGATTGATGCAAAAGGAGTACTTGTGTTGTTGTTTACCTCTGGTGACCCAAAACGACTCTCAGTATCGAGGTATAGCTCTGAATCTGATGATCCAGAATTGTCAATTCCAGGATCGGTACTAAGCTCTTGCAACTCAGAATGAATGTGGGTATCAGTGTTTAGCTCTGATTGCTCTAATCGAATCCGCGAATCCGGGTGATTACCAGCCACAATGAATAATTGAAATGGATGATTAAGCTTAAGCAACTTTTTCTTGTCCGAAAATCAGTTTTGCTTAATTCTTTATTGGCTGTCTATGATGCATGATAATGCAATACAAGTCTGTCTTTACATTCTGATGAATTGGAGGCCGATCTAGGATGTGTTGGTATGAATGCAATGATCACAGTTCATCACGTTTTTCTCTTGTTTCTTCTGTACTTTTCCGTCCATTCTTCCCCATGTTTTGCTCCAAAAATGCTTTTAACATCATAAAATGGGATTGCTTTCCGTGTTGATGGGGTTTTCAAGGCTAAGAAAAAAAATTGAGAAAACCGAAAACTGATTCAAACCAAAGTTTCGATTCGATTCGGATTTGAATCTTAACATCAGTAAACCGATTTGATCCAGTTCCTTTTTTTTTGCTAAGTCAAGTCAATTTGATAACGATTTGATGAAGAATCGTCAGGAAATATTACAAGAGATAAACAAACTCCTATGGCTCCTAAACAAAACAAAGAAAGCACAGTGAAACATCAAAGAAAATATCAGCTGCTTAACAGGACTTTGATAAATTTGGACACCTTCTCAATCTTTACACCATGAGCGTGTTAACGGTCATAACCTTTTCACCTGCAGGTGCAGATACTTATATGCTAGGTAGAGAAAGATGGAGGAGATGACAACTTTAACAATGTTACGAAAGAAGCGACAATGAACAACGGTGAAGATTTTAGCCCGAAATGTTTGACAGTAGCGATTGATATCTTCAACTTGCTTGGTTATAAGGCAATCATCCAGATCGAGCACTATGTCCCTGGAAAGACTGCTAAACAGAGCCACCACTTCTTCGCCACTTCTTGCTGTCCTTCTAATAATCCCTTTCTGCTGAAGCAACTTAACGTCTTCTGGTGTATCCACAAGGCTATAAAACAACAAAACCAGGGATGTAAAGTATGGCGCAACATGGCTGTTATACTGCTCATAAGCCACCAAGTTTCTTAGAACTGGTTCGGTTCTGCTACCTATGAATAATGTAGGAATTTTCAGCCTCGACCTCTGCAACTCCATGTCCGAAAGGTTTCCAGATATTTTTTCCAGTCTCAGGCCAGCCTGTTTCAGTCTTTCAGCATTACGGACCCAACCTTTCAATGGGAGATTAGAGCTCAAGAAACTGCTGCTAGAAGTAGTTTCCGGTTGATAATCACTGGAAATGAAGCTGGACTGAAACAAAGCCAGTAGATGTTGATAACTGCCTTCAATATTACAACTTTCAATTGGCATTTTATCCTGACTAGGCCATGCAGATTTAAAAAACTGAAGAGCAAGCCTGTTCAGGGAACTTCCATCTTCTTCGCTATATCCAGCTAACCTGAAAATTTCATGGAGTACAAAAAATGGAAGCTGATTTTCCAGCATCAGTAAATCCTGCCGTAAATCGGGAACAATCCATTGCGCGGCAAAGATGGGATCTTTGACAACCTGCCCCTGCATGCCCATATATATAAACAGTTGTCTTAGAACATTTCTGCTAGAAGTATGGTAGAAACTTAATCCAAGTAAAATTGTAGCCATAGTTTTGTATAACATCTACTCAACCGGAACGTTAAGCTGCAAGGAATTAGTAGTATTCAGAAAGAAGAAAAAGCTACCTACCCCTTTTTATCATTCAACCGGAAAAGCTCAATTATGAAGCAACCATCCACCAGCATCATCTTCACAAAGTCATCACTGCTGATTGTGTTGAAGACGTCTAAGTAGCATTTTCTGGTCTTAATCTCCAGTTTTTTCATGGCGCCACGGAGGCTAGGTAAAAGGTCTTGTTTGTCATTTTCTTCTAACATGCGACGTAAAAACTTCTCCTTTAGAACTTCCATGCTCTCTAAACCCGGTTTTTTGTAGTGAAATGGACCTATGGAGACAATCCTAGGCCTGTAAGCTCTCTCATTGTCTTCTCGGATACGTTGAGGGACTCCGCATATACGGCCCTGAAGGATTGACTCAGAAGGAATACTTGTATTATTGTTTAGTTCTGGGGACTCGGAAAGAATTTGGATATCGATATTTAGCTCTGGTATTGACTCAAAACGAATCTCGGTGTCCAAGTTTAGCTCTGATGATTCAGAATGATCAATTCCAGGATCGGTATCAAGGTTTAGCTCTGATGGCCCAAGATGAATCCGGGTATCGATGTTTAACTCTGATGACTCGGACTGAATCTCCGAACTGTTAATGTCTAGTTCTGGTGTTTCGGCATCCTGGTTTTCTTCATCTGACAAGTTGAATTCCATGTTGATAACAAAATCCAAATTTTCTTCCATATTGAAAGCGCTAGCTAGCCACAGAAAGAATAAGAAAATCAAACTCAGCAATGCATTAAATTGCCTTCCCAGTCTAAAAATATATAAACAAGTTGAGATGGAAAGTGCTGTTCATAGTCTTTGAAAACGTGTTGTCTCTCAAGTTTCGTTGAGGCAACAAGGAAAATTCTTCTTACCATTCTGGGAACATGCCTCTGCAAGATGTCTGCTTTCGAAGTACACTAAACTCATATCATTTGGATTCAAGTAATTATTTCAAGTGATAATTAATAAGGCGGAATTCAGGTAGATTTCAGATTAAACTTTTAAGCTTTATTTGGTCGAAGAGGAAGGTGAGAGGAAGGAAACATACATAATTTTGGTGATGCAGTAATAATGCATCAAAACGAGGCCTCTATTAGTGAAAAAACCGAGCCTTTACAGCTTAGTTTCTTAGAAGCAGTAGAGTTGTTTGTCCCCAGGGAAATATTGGTTGCCGACCAGCTGGAAACAACGCGGCTGCAGCTTCTCAACTCCATTAATACATTCAGAAAAAAGCTTAATTTCTTCCTTCATCTACTTTTTGACATAAATCTTCTTACATGTATAAGTTTAGGAGGAAAGAAAGATTAGAAAAAGGAAGTTTAAGTTAATGGAAAGAACATGGAAACGGTGAATTTGTCTGCTTTTAAAATCTAATCTCTTCTAATCATTTCACTACTGCACGTCTTCAGCAACTTCACATCATTCGACTTTCCCCCAAGTTCATACCCAATTTCCTTTCTTCTCGTCTCCTTTCTCACCCTTTTCCAGTTTTCTTTTTGTACGTGCTCTTTCCTTCCGACCTGATGCTGTGTGGTCCACCAGGTCGCGCGTGTTCTGCAAGTTGCAATGAGTTTAATAAGTGAGATGGGCTCTGAGTTTGAGCTTAAAAATCTTCACTCAACTGGCCCAGATGGGCAGATCTGCAGACTGCAGTCTAACATTCAGGAATAAAGAAAGAAATCCGTTGATTTTAATCCGTTCAACGACTCTCCAACTTCATTGGCAAAATGGAAAGCATTTGTTTCCTCTCTTTCAGTTCTGCTTAGGGATGGCAATGGGTACCCTATAAACGGGTACTCAGTATTATTCGACCCGTTTAAGTAGGATTAGGATAGTGTATAATCGGGTTAGGATAGGGTTCGGGTAATGAAATTACTACCCGTCACAGGTTCGGGTAGTGACCTTAGGATACCTGCTACCCGAATCCGATTATAAATAATAATTAATTAATACAATATTTATATTTTTTATATATAAATTATTTATTAGTAATATTTTATTTAATTAAATTAAATCATTATATATTATAATTATGATTTTTAACTTTAATTTATTTTTATGAGTTAAATTAAATTTATTAATATAATATTTTAATTAAGTTATTCTAAAATTGATTTTAAATTTAAATTTAAAAGTCAAACTTTGACTTAATAAACGGGTAGTTTAACGGGTTCGGATAGTTAAACGGATATTTTATATTTTATAAGGTTAGGATTCGGGTAGCATAAATAAAAATAATCAGGTAGTTAATAGAGTTAGGGCCAAATTTAGCGGATACCGATCCGTTTACACCCATACTTCTGCTACTACTTCAGTTCACTCACATTCACTTCTCTTCATCTAATTGCCAAATTACAATGCCCTTCCAACTCTCTCTCTCAACCCGTCTTTTCTTTCTCCTCTCTCTCTTTCGGTCTCCATACCAAAACCCACGTCAGGATTAACCCGAAACTCAAAGGTTTTTCTCTTTGCAAACATGGGTTTTTTTTTTTTTTAAGATATACTTTTTCATTCTGCTTCATCTTCTTATTCTTCTCTTGGCACGGACCAAATGAACCTTTGAAGGTGATGATATGTGGCGCCCCAACCCAGTGTGAGTTGATTGTACAAAAGGTAACGAATTTTACGCATAATTGGATTCAGTTCCATACATCTGTTCAGTGTAGTTAAATCATGTAATCATATTATTGAAAAAACTAATCATTAATTATCATAATTATTTAAATTACAATTTAATATGGATTACAACCTTGTCAAACTTAATCAATGATTTTGGAAAATTTGAAAACCAACCCAACCACAACGAATAAATGAAATGGGTGATTAAGCCACCTTTTTCTTGGCCGAAAGTGAAAATCAGAAACGTGTAGCTAAAATTATTAAAGAGTGCCTAAAAGTTGGGTTTAGGCATAAATTATGTAACAAGTAAATTAATGGGCACTATATATTAGTGGCCAAAACCCCACCTCGTTGGAACATAATTTCTATCTTGGCCAAAGATGAAACATGATTTAATAACATTCACTTGCAGCTTTATTTCTTTTCTTTCTTTATATGAAAAGTTTGTCTTGCCAATTAAATTCCATGATTCAAAATCACTCTTAAAAATGTTTTGATTTTTCCGATAATTGAAGGTAAAAGTTAAAGTTGTTTGAGAGCAAATTCAAACTTGATAATATATTATCATTTTTTTAATTATTCCTAAAAAGTTATTAATTCAAGATGCTTTGATTTCCTGCAATAGACACATATATGAGTAGTATACATCAAATTGTAATAAATCATTGCTTTTTAAAAAAAATATATTTAAGACATTTGCTGGTAAAATTGTTATTTAATTATGATAACTAATTGTTAGATTGTAGGATCTGGGAATTGCAGATTATCATAGAGGTTTAAAGGCCAACTTATGATAACTTATTTGGCTCAAACTCAAGAGAAACATTTTGCTAAAAAAAAAATCCATTTAGCTAGTGAGAAGAGACCTTTGCTAAACTTTGTCTATAATTACCAATTGGATGGTAAGAGTTATATTTTTTGTGTATGTTATAATTAGATCTTATAATTGGTGTTTGTGTTATGTAAAATCATATTTATATATTGTAAAACACAAAATTTTATATCAAAATTTTTGGCAACACATCAAATAAAAAAATAAATTTTTTAATTTTTACTATATTTATATATAATTTTTATTAAATTTTAACCTTTTTTATATTTTTTATTCATATTATTTCTCCGTCTTATTTAAAATTATTGGATTTAGTTATAATCATGCTCTTTGAACAAGCATACATTTATCCATTATTATTGTTGAGTTAAATTTTCGAATGTAAGAATTACATTATATATCATGTAACGTTGGTGTAAAATATTAAATATGTAACCAAAAAAAAAAGTTGGTGTAAAATAAATGAAATGATAGAGCAAGTACGGTAGGAGTTGCGTCTTGCATTTTCCAAAGCAGAAGGTTTCTAGAAGACTGAGCAAAATGAAGGAAATGCCCTTTTTGAGTTGCAGATACAGTGAACACGTGACACATGGCCGCATTGCAACTGCATCAAATCCTGGCGACATTTAAGAAAATCCGAATCAAATACGAAACAAATACTTACAAGCAATTCATTAAAGACAATTCATCAAATCCTGACTTAATATGTGTTTCTGCTTGTCAGATTTTCTATCCTGAGAATCAATCTTATCTTCTAGCCTTTTTTTCTGACAATCTTATCTGCATGCATGGCAAATTTTGTTTCTTGGAAACATTCTATTTCCAATATGAGTAAGTTAATCAATACATGAACTCATATTAAGTCATCAACATAATTTCTCCTTTGTTTTTTCCTATCCAAGACTACGTGTTTCTGTAATTCTCATCTTAAATTGATGGTTTGATGCAAATGCAGAGGAAAGTCTTAAATACATTAAATAAGTTAATAAAACATTTTCCATGACAGATACTCGGGATAAACAGTTAGGAAAATCATTATTTTCTACTTGAAAACCGGGGAGGTTGTTTCTCTTCAGTCAGCTGCAGTAACAGGCTTTAAAATTTTCAACAAGGAGCAAGGCTGAAGTGTAATCCCCTTATGTTCTCCATCTGGTTTTGGTGTTTCTGAGTGAAAGAAAGAAAAAGCTTTCAACCATGGCTGGAGGACCTTTAGCTCCAACCGGGGTGGCCAAGGAGAGGGCAAAGCTCTACAAAGGGAGGGTAACCTTACATGTGATTATAGCATGCATTGTTGCAGCTGTTGGAGGATCAATTTTCGGATATGACGTTGGAATTTCAGGTACTTTTCAGCCAAAATTTGTCTGGTAATCTAGAGATTGGAAATCTAGAAAACGTCAAAGATTGGAAATCCATTGTCTGGTAATCTAAAGATTGGAAACACAGAATTGTTCTGTTTCACTGCTAAGTTCCTCAACAACCAACAAGAAGTTATGGAATTTTTGTTGCTGAATATTCTTTTCAATTCCATGAGAATGATCACAGGAGGAGTGACATCCATTGATGGATTTCTCTTAGAGTTCTTCCATCCAGTGTACATAAACAAGCTGCACGTCCATGAAAACAAAAGTATGACAACCAAGGGCTCGCAGCATTCACCTCTTCTCTATACTTAGCTGGTCTAGTTGCATCCTTGGTGGCGTCTCTCATAACCAGGCAGTACGGCCGTCGTGCAAGCATACTTTGTGGCGGACTCAGCTTTCTCGTCGGAGCTACTCTCAATGTCGCAGCTGTCAATATGGCAATGCTCCTCCTGGGCCCAATCATGCTTGGTGTCAGAATAGGATTCGGAAACCAGGTAATAACCTGCTTCACTTGCATAGACCTGACTAGTAGTGTTCTTGTCATGTAAAATATAAAAATTTCGCATATAATTTCTGAGGCACAATTTTTCATGCTTTTATTATGAAGGCTGTGCCGCTGTATCTGTGAGAAACACGTGCGAGGCTGAAAATGAAAATTTTATTCTCTTCCAAATGGCTTGTACACGTGTATATATAGGCTACCAGCCTGTAACAGAAAGTAAAGAAAAGCAAGAACAAAAAAATAAGCAGAAGAAGAATGCTCTGTTGTTAGTATCTGTCAGAAATGGCACCAACTCATCTTCAAGGAGCCCTGAACATGATGTTTCAGTTAGCAACAACCCTTGGAGTCTTTACGGCGAACATGGTCAAAAATGGAACTCAAAAGCTTGAGCCATGGGGGTGGAGGCTTTCTCTGGGGCTAGCAGCAATACCAGCCATTTTAATGGCGTTGGGAGGATTCCTTCTTGCAGCGATGCCCAATAGCTTAATCGAAAGGGGATCGAAAGAGAAGGGAAGAAAAGTTTTGGTGAGGATTAGAGGAACAGATCGGGTTGATGCAGAGTTTCAAGACATGGTTGATGCTAGTGAGCTGGCAAATGCAATCAGGCATCCTTTCAGAAGCATACTTGAGAAAAGAAACAGGCTGCAATTGGTCATGGAAATCTGCATGCCAATATTTCAGATCCTTACAGGCGTAAACTCCATCCTCTTTTATGCTCCGGTGTTGTTCCAAAGCATGGGATTTGGAGGAAATGCTTCACTCTACTCTGCAACTCTCACAGGAGCAGTCCTGGCGGGGTCTACATTCATTTCCATTGCAACGGTTGATAGATTGGGCCGAAGAGTTTTACTCATCAGCGGTGGAATACAAATTAAATGCAATCTTATTTTTACTTTTCACACTCCTTAAAACTTTAAGTTGAAATGACATTTTTAACTTTATTCACTCCCGCGAAAGTAAGCTTCGGTGAGTACCATACATCTGTTGAAGTTTACTAAGGTAAATACTACACATCCGTTGAAGTTTACTTTTCATACTTCTCAAAACTTACAATGATATTTTTAATTTGACTCACAGTCGCTGAAGTTTACTTCTATAGGTATTATACATCCGTTGAAGTTTACTTCGATGGATAGTAGTACACATTGACCACACTCGTTACTGAAGAGTTTATTGTCTAAGAGGGAAAAGAGTTGGGTCAAGCGGAAAAAACAAAACCAAATCCAAATTTGGTCAAAAAAGAAGCAACATTATGGATATCATGACCAACCATCGTCAATAAAGAAAATTTTCTCATATTTTTTACGCACAATTCTGCGAAAATTTATTTTTGAGACTTTTAAGTATGAAGAAGTTAGTTTCACAAGTATGAAGAATCCATGAAAGTTTACTTTTTATGATTGTTAAGTACTCATAAGAATAAACTTCCGTGACAACAACCAAGATTTGGCCTAAAAATACCATTTCACAATATTCAAAAAAAAAAATCAGAAACGGTGTTTTAAGTCTAACTCAAGCAATACAAATAGGCAACTGATCATTCTCTCATCTGCCATTGAAACAGGTTATAGTTGCCATTATCTTGGGGGTGAAATTTGGGGACAAACAAGAACTATCAAAAGGTTACTCAATATTGGTGGTGACTGTGATGTGTCTCTTTGTTTTAGCATTCGGATGGTCGTGGGGTCCGCTAGGCTGGACTATACCAAGGTAGATATTCCCACTGGAAACTAGGTCAACTGGTCAAAGCATTACAGTGGCTGTAAATCTTCTGTTCACTTTCATCATGGCTCAGTGTTTCCTTGCCATGTTTGTCATTTCAAGTTTGGGATCTTCCTGTTCTTCGCGGCCTGGATCACTGTCATGACTCATGACCATCTTCGTTTACGCCTTCTTGCAGGAAACCAAGGGCGTTCCTATTGAGGAAATGATATTTTTGTGGAGAAAACATTGGTTCTGGAAGAAGATCGTCCCTGAATGTCCCGAAATCGGTACAAATGAGACTGTTTAGAAACCCTAATAAGAATTTCCTGCAGATACTTGTTTACAACGTTTGGGTTGTAATTATAACACTCATCAAAGGTAATATAGTCAAGAGGAAGTGATTCTCCGACATGGTCAGAATGATAAAAGCAAAGTTACGAAGTTAGAAATGATAATTTTGTGTTCATGTTTATTTTCATCCCTTTATATCACTTAAATTTACCCTATCTTTGATAAACATTAGTAAAGGAAATGAATGAAAAGGAAAGGAATATAAAATAAAAGAAAGCAGAGGAAAGAAAAGGCTACATGTACCCCTTGTTTGGATAGCTAAAATTAATAAGAAAAAAGAAAGGAAAGTAATCCTAACAACCTTTGTTTGATTAAACAATGAAAAAGAAAGGAAATGATTAATTATAATGCTTTTTTCCAATTATAACATCTTTTGTTTTAAATTTTATAATATTATAAGGATTAAATTTGACATTTTACATGTTAAAATTTTTTTCAAGTTTCCTTTCCTTCCCGTTTACCTCAAATTGGGGTTTTAAGAAATTGAATAAGTCAAGAAAAAGTAAGAGATGCTCACTCCCCCTCTCTTTCTTTTCCTTAGCTAAAAAATTTTCCCAAACAAAAGAAAAGTTTACAACTTTTTTTTATTTTACTTGGTTTTCCTTTCTTTTCCCTTCCCCACCCCCAATCCAAACATAAGGTTAAGTTTAATAGTATGTTTGCGAAAACTTAATAAGATAAAAAATTGACTTGACCTAAAATTTTTTGGAGTCCCAAGTTTGGTCATTCACTATTAGTACACAATTATCCCTTTTTTTTTTCTGTTGCCTCATTTTATTTAATTTTAACTTCCACTAAACATTGAACTCCGGTTCTGATAAATTGGACATCTTTTTTTATTTGAGAAAAAAATAAGAATTAATCCCAGATGCTTGGATGCATTATCCCCAATTGGTTATCCATAAGATCAGTCTTTGTCCTTTTACAAACCAAGGCTTGCACGAACAATTAAATGTGGTTAATGCGATGATCATACTACTGTATTGAAATGTTATTCTGAAATCTTGCAATCTGAAAACGTAATACTATCCGAGTGCAAATCATGGAAACATGCTCTTACTAAAAGCTGAAAACTCGCAGACAGTGAAATTAAAATAACCAGAATACACGTTCATTGCCTCGACGAAACAAGTAATAATAAATTTGACAGTCTCCTTATGACCCCTAAACCCTGACGCTATGGCATTAAGATTTTGCTCAGTAAGAATAATGAAAAAAGATAATAATGAAAAATTTGTTAATCTAATGATTAAGTTATAAAATAAGAAAGTAATTACAAAACTTAACCATTAGATTATCAAATTTTTCATCTCCACTTTTTTTCATCCTTCTTACCAAACAAAGCTTAAAGAACCAGACTGTTACATAAACGACGCACACCAGTCAGCAATGCCCCGTGCTCCCTAACAATAGCGGCAAGATTTCAAGCAGTAACCAATTTGACATATAACATTAACAAGCTCAACTCGAACCGAAGTTTTCTGCTCTTGAAGCCTAAGATTTAGAGGTGACACTCAAGTGTAGTCCATGACAAGGATCCCTACTATCAGAAGTCACAAAAAACGCAGCTGCCACACAACATTAGAAGAATTTGAACCCTTTCGATGGAGACTAAGATGACCGGAACATATAGCTCAACTCTGACATCATGAACCATGGGTGGAATCAGTAAAGGACAGAAAAGTAATCTAAACAAGGACGGACCAAAGGAAGAATATATTTTATACGTCAACCAGCAATGATGTCGCAAATGATCTACAAAAAATTGAACATACAAGGAAATACAGTGGCAGAGAAGTAAATGAAAAAATTAATGACCCCGAGTGAACATATGCCCAAAGGACAACCACTCTCCTCCATTGTTGTGCCATGAAATATGACACCAACACATGCTGATGACAGCCCAACTGTTGCCACTTTAGCCCCTTGTCTGCTGAGTATTGTATGACTTGCAATTTGGGCATTTTTGAGCCAGGACATGAAAGCAAACTTCTGATTTTGTCAGACAATCATTGCAAAGGATTGAAACCTGTTAATCACAATTAAGATTTGTAAACAAAGAAATGTCATAGGGCTGCTTCCATGAAAACGAATCTCAACCAAAAGTCATTTCGGGTTTGTCATTCTTTCCACCCAAAAAGCAATAGATACTCATTACACGAGACATGGTTAGTCAGCAGAGTTCTCAGCAGTCATAAAAAAAAAGGGACAGAATATGTAAAATTAAAGAGGATATTGAGATCACAAACCATTTTATTTTGATACTGTTCCGGCATTGGTGTAGCTGCGATCTCCTCGTCAAATTTCTCCCAAACCTTTGACATGTCACAAACTGACTTGGAGCACAAAGGACAGGCATATCTGCATTGATTAGCATACCAGTCAAGAATACATAAATGTTACAAATAACATGAAGTAGCTAAACCTGAGATTGAGCTGAAGCACTCACTGCAAACGGTCCCCCATCTCCTTCAAGCAATTTGTGTGAATGGTATGTCCACATGGCAGAACACTTATATCATATCTTGACTCAAACAGAAACTGCACATCCAAATTGTGGTTTTGAGTTAGGTATATCAAAGCAATTTATAAAAATATATTTGACAACTGACGGTTAATAAGAGAATTTGGAATTACCTCAAGGCATACAGGACAGTCATGATGCATTGCTCCTTCAACACAGGGATGGCTATTTTTCAGAAGAATTGAATAGCAACAGCCTTTATACATCATTGAACACAAAAAGTAACAGATAAAGTATTAGAAATGTTCAAATACCCAATAAGCTAATACAAACTCATATAAGATAGATTCAGATTAGCTTACCGCATTTGTAGCAATGGAAGAAGTTCTCCTGTCCCCCAATTCTGGAAGAAAATAACATTATTATTTAGTTGGGACTACGACAAGATCAATAGACAAATGCAGTGACGTGATTAAAAAAAAAGGTGAAGAGGGAAGATAACATTATTATTTCCTTGTGACAACAACAACATTGATAGACAAATACAGCGACATAATTAAAAAAAAGTGACAACGAAAGAAATATGGAAAATAGTTTCATTAATAATTCTTAAAAAAGTTGGACAAAAAACAAAAACAGTCGGCAAAAACGAGTAGGGGAGAAATAAGGAGTGGTTTCCAAAAATTAAGTATATAAGAAAGCAATCGCACTTTGGACTTAAAAGCTAGGTCAGTATCTCCCAATCACATTGAGGTTCTACTTTACAATTTCAAATTTTGAATAAAAAATGATTGCTATAACATATAAGAATGACCGTCTTAGGGGTAAAATAGGTCTGCAGAAAACCACTACCGCACCAAAAAAAATTAGGCTTAATAGCCAAATAAACCCTCAACTTTTAGCCCAAAATGGAATTCAACCCTCAACATTTTATCACATGAAATTCAGTCCATAAACTTTTATTTTAGTCGAAATAAACCCTCAACCTTTTACAATTATGCAATTAAGTCAAAATCTGTTAAATGACACTAACTGCCGTTAGTTTTGCTTACGTGGCAACTGACGTGGATAGCTTAGTTAGCTGCCACGTGGCATGCCACGTATGCAAAACTAACGGTAGTTAGTTCATTTAACAGATTTGGTCTATTTCCATCGAAATAAAAGTTTATGGACTAAATTTCATGCAATAAAAAGTTGAGGGCTGAATTCCATTTTGAGCTAAAGATTGAGGACTTATTTGGCTATTAAGCCAAAAAAATTATGGCAAAAAAATTATGGCAAAGAAAATCGAGACATGAGCACCATACCTACAGATCCCACAACCATCACAATGATACTGTCTCTTTGATGTCTGTATAGCAGAAACAATGTCAATATGTCAATATAAGTATTGTGTTAACACTGTGTGCAAAAACATAAAAAGCTCACACAAAACCATCACATTCTTTTTCTACATCAGGGAATTGTAATCCACTTACATCATCATCAAAAAGTTTGCAGGCCTCGCAGAAATATTTCCCCATACATACACCACAGTTAATGCAAATTTGTTGGACCTGCTCAAAAATGAAATTAAAAGCAAACATGCTTAGGAGAACAACTACACATAAAAGCTCTGAGGCACTAGATTTTGCTAATTAAGTTTTCATTTCATCAAGACTACCACCATTCCTCTTACACATGAATACCTTAGAGATTCAAGGTGCATTACTGACATCTTTCCACTTGAAAGAAAAATTCTTAATGAAAAACCCAAAAAATGAATTAGATTAATTTACCTCTTGTTCTGTGCCACATAGTGAACAAATGACCTGTAAATTTTACAGGAAAAAAAATGAAATGTCAGCAATATGGAGCATTACTACAATGGAGATGTCAGTCAACACAAGAAAAGAGTTGCAGGGTCCACAGAATTTAAAAAAAAAAAAAATGAATTTATGCATATACCTGACTAACTTGACGACGTGGGATATCATGTCTGAGCTTCTGGTCAACTTTGATATTGTTCTGAACATAACCAATAATAAATTGCATGTTAGTATTATTGAAATTAATAAAATGAAATGATGTGTTTTGGATGATAGACTCAACTTGACAGTTCCATATTAGAATGATTTGTCATAGCTAGTGCTAGATATTTTCAATAAAAGCATGTAAATATTTAGATTTCATGAACCTTAAAACGTATTATAAAACAAATGAAGTTTAAATGCTTGATAAACACTCAAATTATTTATAATAGCATTCTAAAACTACAAACTCATTTAGATAGCAATTTATGTTAACCACAAGGGTGAGAACAAACCTTTGCCTCATTATGACAGTGGCGACAATCAAAGATCTCACCACAACAAGGAGCTCTAATTTGGCACCTTCTTCGATAATGTGAGCAACTGGAGAAAAATGGGGGAGAATAACAACGCATCATGTTAACCAACAAACAAAGGAAAGAAACCCAAATGAAAATAAATTAAAGCCAAGCAAAAGATTGGAACTTACCCATACTCCATAAATCCCTTCTCCAGCAATTCAGCACCTTCTGCCTCCTCTAATTCGTGTTTGACCATACAATCCCCTCCAGACTGCTGTGAGCATGACCTCCATACCTCATCTTCATTTACTTTGCAGCTTTCATTTTGTTGCTGACTTCCAAGCTCTAGTTCTTCAGCTCCAGAATGCTTAATTTCCACTTCCTCCATTGAAGATGGTATCTCCAGATCAAACTGTATCGTACCTAACAGCTGGTAATAAGCCTAAAAACCTGCAGATAATAACACATTTAGCAAAGATCCTAAGATTTTAAACATATCAGTGGCTTGAACAAGCCAGGCAAACACTTCATGACATTGTTGCATTCTTCTATACTGCTGCAGTCCAATCGAAATCAGCAGCAAAATAATCCAAGAACGGTTGAACAGCTCCAACCAGCATTACTCCATGAGAAGGATTCATCAAAATAAGTAGAACTACTCTAATCCCACACAAATAACAATAATGCAGCACTGAGAAACTCCAGAGCCTCCAGCAGTGAATAGAAAGCAATAGCATTGCATGATCACTTGATTGCTTGAAGTTCTGGACCCAAATCCAACTATACTGGAAACGACCATAGACGTCCCAACCTATGGTAAGAGCAACAGATCACAGAATCAAACAAGTTCTATAATGCAAAATAACAGGTGAATGAGAGTGACTGTTTGCAAAATTTGCTGCATTTATTTCTACAAGGACAAGCCTACCTCCATCGGCATTTCTGCACCAAGTCTCCTCTGACAATTGTACTTACTCGTCACTTTATACTTTCACATCCTTAGAACTTGAGAAGGTGTATGTTCAGATAATGTTGAGCTTATTTCAAACTAATTATTTCTGTCCCAAAATCAAGTTCTACAAGAAAATCTCCAAACTACCAGAAGATTTGCAGTCACAAGTAAACCAACCTGGTAGTTCACCATCCATTAAAATATCTCAAATTTAGGAGATAGGGAGATTGTAGTCAACACCCTATTAGAAGATATTCTTTCCTTTCTTGTTAGTTTAATATTCACCCTGCAAAGGTTTTTGGAGAAGAAGCGTAGCTGGGTGGACAAAAGGGCTGACCCCATAATTTGGGACAAGACACAGCAATGACCTTGTCTAAATGTTAACACCACACTTCAAGAGATTTGAAAAGAATTGAAGTTTAGAAGGAAAAAAAGAATCAATAATGAACAGCAAAGTGATGATACACTTAAAAGCATGTATTTGTAATTAACAAAATCATGCTAATGATGTAAAGGTTCAAATGTGACGAAGAAATGAATGGACAGGGGCAACTTGGAGAGGTATTTGAATTTCATGGTTGAGATACGAAAGACAAGTTTAGCAACCCACACACTTAAGCTCATTGATTGAGTAGATTAACAAATTCCAGAACCTGTAAAGATAGTGAAGCTCTGCAGAAAACAGTCACACAAACCAACTAATCCTAAGAGGTTCACCAATCTTAAGCGTCTTCAACACCTGTAGCTAATGCAAACAAAAAAATATCCGCATGCAAATCCCTAAGGAATTCCAATCATAAGCTGAAGGAGCAATTGACATTCAAAATACAGAAGACAAGTTGCCAAGTTCTAGGTTAGCTGCGAATCAACCACAGATTCCAAGGGACCAGGTAAACACAAGTTTATTATAGTTCCCACATACACCTATATGTTGCAATCTCAAAGCCTCTTCTCTAGCACTTCCTTCCCGAGGGAAAGATATCAGAAGATCAACTTTCCAAAGTGACCCCTATAGTAGGATTGAAGACATTATTATTATTTTCTGTTCAAGGAACACATAGAGTTATTCAAACCCCTAAATGAATTACATTTTGTGTTAAACAATAGAAAAATTGGCAGCCAAGCAAAAAGCAGACCAATTATAAAAACAATAAGGTGTAATGTAAGTCGGTTTTCCCCATTCTACATCAGAATGCAGACATATGGCACATTAATTAAATTTAAAACTTTTAGGTTAATACTAACCAAAACAAATGATTTTGTTTTATCACATGATTCATGAAGATGCCTTCATGATTCATCATGTGGATTGGCTGTATACTCCCACAAACAAATAATAACATTACAAACATCATAACGTGAAAGTTAATCCACGCTATTGCTTAGCAACAAGCAATATCTAAGCTAGCATCCTTCGCAGTACAAATGTAATTGGGTTGCAATGCTTATGCCAAAGGCTTTAAACAGCAGGCTGCATAAATTATATAACCACTACAAATAGCCACATTCTCTAATGGAATGAACATTATAAAAACACAATCGTCATCCGCACAAAGACGCAAAAAAAAACCTCTAATAGAAAGAATCAATCGATACATTAAAAAAAAGCCATGCACGAAAGAACTTTCAGGCCTAAATTTAAATTCCTACCTAGCAAACATAAATTAGCAGTAGCATTGAGTCGAACAATAACAAAACAACAGTAGCAGCAGCAAAAACAACACAACCATGACATCAAATAAATCAGCCAGCAAATATATTTCCAACTAAAATATAAATCACACATTACTCTAACACAATCAAATTCCACCAAAATTTACAGTCAATCAATCAAAATTTCACGATCTTATGCTAAATAGGAGTTACTGATTCAATCATCTATCATTAGCGCACACGATTGATCCTCAGTTAGATCATATTAAGCCAATCAGTTCTCTTCAGTCCTATGACACCACTTGATTATTAAGTAATCACAAAGAGAAAGATAAAGAAACTTGAAACTATAAATTTCCTCTATATTTTTCCCATAGATAAAAGAACTAAATCTTTAGAAAACGTCTATGTCCTCCTCAAGCAACTTGCCTTCTCTTTCTCTCGATTATCTTAGGAACCAAACGGAAACTAAATCGCCTAAGAAATAAAATCAATGAATTACTAATTTCAGTAATAACATTGGCCTGACACATTACCAAAACAAATAATTCAACAACAATAAAAATAATATTATCAACTTAAACAAATTTTGATAAAACAACGAACTTTCAATCCCGGAGTATCGCCCCGATCTGAATAAGAACAACAGCGTGATCGCGATGAGACCGTCCGATATCGCAAATATATATATCTTTTCAATTTCTCGAAACAGAGCCTTTTCTTTTATTTTCTCTGTTATGACAGAAAAAATGTTAAAAACGTGATTGTGAATAAGCTCTGATAAAGCACAGCCTATTTATAGCTGCTGAGAGAGGAGAGAAACTCGGTTTCTTCGATTTCTCGAGACTTCGAAAATCCGAAAGTGAAAGCTGTTACGTTACCGGTTTTGGTCTTTGAGGCTGTCAACAGTTTGACAATTTCACCGTAAAATGACGTATTCACCCTCTCCTTACTTCGAAATATCTCTTTCCAGTTCATAACGTAAAAGCGAAACTATCCATTGCAAACGCAACCATTCAAAAAACGTGCACCTTCGTTATTATGAGTTTGACCGTAGGATAACGTGTTTGACGTGACTGCAGGCCAGTGAGGACACGTGTTGATGAATCTGGCTGGGGTTTTAAATTGACGACACGTGTATATCTGCAAGACATCTGGATTTGGTGATTGTGATCCTCGGACTAGAGGCGCCGCGTGGCTGACGTGGAGAGATTATTACGATATTAAGACTAAGAATGATCTGTCACGTAATTTATTTATTACTTTAAATATCTTCCCAACGCTTATCTTCCAAACACGAGGGATTCCAATCTGATACGGAAGGCTGATACCGTAAAATATTGAAACCACTCAATAAAATTTGACAAAGTTTAGAGATGAATGATTATCAACACTGAATCTTGCCGGGATTAAGATATTCCACATAATCATTTCATTTTCATATAATTGTGTGGCTTTTATGCAAACCAATATTCTCACTCAGAAGATTAAAAGGGAATTTTATAATTTAAGAAAATGATTTGTGGAATTTTAAAACTTAATCATGATTTAATTACAAAAAGCACAAAATGTTAGTTTTGTGGTTTAAAGTCCTGTTAAATTTTTTAATAAAGATAATTTATAACGAAAAATTTCGTATTCAAATTCTCATTTGATCAAATTCTCTTAAATCAATACTAGTCACCCAACGCAAGTAGAGATTAAATCTCCAATGTGATACGTAAGAATAGCAATAAGTACCTTGTAAACAAGTATTTCGATTAAGTAGTATTAGATTATTGTATAATCGAATAGGTACCTTATAAACGGGTAGCCCTGATTAAATAATATTAGAGTATTATATAATCAAATTCGGATATCTTAAAATTAACAAATACCATATTAATTTACATTCTTTAAATATGAGCATACTTGTGGTTTAAAAAGAAAATTATAATCATGAATTTAAATAGAAAATTTTTTAAAATAATTTAAAAAACACATTTTCAAGTTTCGCATGGACTTAATTTTTTAAAATAATTTAAAAAACACATTTTTAAAATCAGAATAATGCATTCAGCATTTTACTTTCGATATATTTCTCATGATAGCTAAACATTTTATCAACTTTACTAACTCTTGTCAGTTCTATAAACATCACTGTAATCAATATTATTTATATGAACTAATTAACATTATTATAGAGTTATTGACAATGGTTAGCACTTCCAAATTTTTTTAATTTGGCTTGTGAGAAATATGATCAGAATTCTGATGCGGTTTCTGTGTTCTTCCAGATTGACCATAAAATTGTGGGGAGGTTGGAAGTGAAATCCAGAGTGTCAAATCCAACTTAAATTTAGAGGGATTGAACTCATCAACTCATGACCAGGAGACAAAGCCGGTAGTTGTACAAGCTGAGTCTAAGTATGAAATATGAATGCTTGCTTTGCGGCAGTGATTTTGCTGTATATATATATGTTTGACAGTTCCTTTACTCATTTATTACTTCTCCCATGCAACCTGCCTTCTCCAAGAAATTCTGAGATTTAACCAACCCCATTTTCTCAGCTTCCAACATCTCCTTGCAGAGATCTAAACAAAGGATACAAATCTACAAATTGAGAAATTCCCGTACATGTTCAGTTGTCTGATGAAGAAGAACTATAGTAATATTCCTGCATTGTTCATTACTTTCACACTCATTTCCATCACTGCTGCCCATAAAAGCTCTACTTCTAGCAATGCCAGAAGCATCCTCACAGAATCCAAAGCCTTATTTGACAAAGAAAGACAGCTAGTTTATTACAGCGAGCAGGTTGGCTATGGAGGTGAGATTGAGTCAGTTCCTTATTTACTCACCTTTGACAACTCCAGGCTTAGGAGTGCCTACGTTGCCTTACAAGCATGGAAGCAAGCCATTATCTCAGATCCTTTGAACCTGTTGTCAAACTGGGTGGGATGCGACGTGTGTAACTACACTGGAGTTTTCTGTGCCCCGGCTCCAGATGAACCCTCTGTAGAGACTGTTGCTGGCGTTGATCTGAATCACGGGGACCTGGCAGGGACCCTCCCGGAAGAGCTAGAACTCCTCACAGATATTGCATTGTTTCACGTTAACTCCAACAGGTTCTGTGGCAAGGTCCCTTGGAGTTTCAAGAAACTGAAGCAGCTTTTCGAGCTTGATCTCAGCAATAATCGCTTTGCAGGGAAGTTTCCTTACGTTGTTCTTCATTTGCCAAACCTTAAGTTTCTTGATCTTAGGTTCAATGAGTTTGAAGGAAAGCTACCTAGAACTCTCTTTGAGAAAGATCTTGATGCCATATTCATAAACCATAACAGGTTTGCTTTTGAACTGCCCGATAACCTCGGAAACTCACCTGCATCAGTTATTGTTCTAGCCAACAATAAGTTCCATGGATGCTTGCCTACGAGCCTAGGCAACATGTCAAGTACTCTAAATGAGGTAATTCTGATGAAGAATGGATTGCATTCATGCTTGCCAAAAGAGATTGGCTTGCTGAAAAATTTGACAATTTTTGATGTGAGCTATAATAAACTCATGGGTGAATTACCTGATTCGATTGGAGAAATTGAAAGCTTAGAACAGCTACATGTGGGGCACAATATGTTGTCAGGGACTACTCCTGAGAGTGTGTGCTCATTGCCACACTTGCAGAATTTTAGTTTTGCTTACAACTTTTTCACTAGGGTGCCTCCAGGGTGCTTGGATTTGTTGGAATTTGATGATGGGAAGAATTGTGTGAGAGGCAGGCCAGCTCAGAGATCAAGATTACAATGTAAAATGTTTCTTTCTAGGCCTGTAGATTGTTGTGCCTTAAAATGCCATCAGGAAATTCCTCCAGAGCCTCTTCCACCACCACCACCTGCACTACCGCCACCTCCTCCTCCAATACCCTGTACTCCCTCTCCTCCACCACCTCCACTTTACTCACCACCTCCTCCAGCAAGTTCACCACCTCCACCCCTACAATCACCTCCACCTCCAAATAATTCACCACCGCCACTCTTGCCGCCGCCACCTAAATACTCTCCACCGCCACCACTAAATTCACAGCCACCACCACCACCTATATACTCTCCACCACCTCCATCAAATCCACCACCAACCCCAATTCCATCTCCACCACCATGTTGGCAACTACAACCACCTCCACCTCCAAGTGCAGTTCAACCATCTATACCACCGCCAAGTCCCATATTTAATGGCCCATTGCCACCAATTAATGGGGTAGACTACACTTCTCCACCCCCACCGCCATTCTACTAATTCATTTTGAGAGATTTTCTCCTTGCACCTTATTCAAGAGAGCTTAAAAAACGGACACACATGTTCAATGCGTTAGTTGCAGCTGATTCCTCATTAACATGCAAGGAAGAAGACATTAGAAGTCAGAGGAAAAGAATATAATCATGCCATTGCAGCTGTCAAGGAAATGATTTTGTCAAACTAAAAATTGAGGAAAGTAGTAGATGGGTAGAGAGACGTGAGGAGAATTTTTTTTTCCAGGATTGTTTATGTTTTTGGTCTTGTTATTGTTAATAAGATGCAGGATATAGAGAAAGTAGGGTGCAGGAAAATGTAATCATAAAGATAGATTTATTAGCTGTGATGGTTTGAACTGTTACAACCGGCAGATTCATAATGTAGCAGCATCTCTGCTACTGTTTTGTCGCTTTGTTTCTGATTCTAGCATGTTTAGCTGAAAGCTAAGGGAGATTAAGCTGCTGTGGCTTTGTCTCTACTACTTTTTTAACATAATGGAGCTGAAAGTCGTGTAATAAGGGCTAGCTATATCTTGTTCTGGTGGTTGATACTGCTGTCAGTGAATGTCTTTATCGAGTTCTATTGTACTTGTATTGTAAGACTTTATCTTATGCTTTGTTGCTCTCTACGAGAGTGATGCTGTTGACTCGTCTATGATTTATGGTTCTCCTAGAGAGAAATGAAGCACAATATAAGGCCCTACAATATAAATAAGGTAGAACTTAATAAAGACATTACATGAACTTCACTGACAGTACTATCAACCATCACAGCAAGATATAGTTTAGCCCTTACGCGACAACTTTCAGCACCATTATTCAAAAAAAAAAACAGGAGACTTTGATGCTGCAAACTGATACAGGCTGAATGATACCATATAGAGAAAAAGGATTATATTAAACTGGTAACAACTGCAAGTTTGCACGAATGAACGTGCATATTTGCCTCGTTATAACTAATCAGCATGTGCTTGTATTCAATTGTGTACAAGCTTGAATGTGAATGCATCTGCACGTGTTTGTGAACGTCTGTCCTATAATTACTGGAATGATCAAATTTTGTTTCTTGACAGTCCATTAATATGAAGACCAACATCAAAATCATGTGCAACAAGATTCATAGATGGTTAAGATCCATGTACCATGTGCTTCATATGTTGGAGTAAAAATCCTCTATCCTATTCGCATAGTTGGGTACCTGGTTAAAAACATTGCAGCAAAAATAAGCAACCCTCAAAGATGGATTTTTTTTTAAACACAAAGGGCATTAAGCTGCCCCAAGACAATTACAATCTGTTATTAATGTCAGCAAGAATTAAACAAAACAAGTCCTCAGGAGGACAAAAACCCAATACCGTAAAACATGTGAGAAAATTACAGCTTTTAAATCCTGCGGAAGTTATCAAATAGCGCTTACCATACGCTAATTGCCCAGCTAGGAATGACACAACAATTTCATGGTTTAATCCAACTTACAAAAGATGGGTCATTGTTAAATGATATCAAATTACATGATCTAATCCTGACTAATAAAGCATTTCATTAGCTAAGCAAGTCTGATCACATGGGGTCACAACAGAGTTCAATTTCAAACCATTCAAGACTTCTACAGTCATGACTCACTAGCAACTTACTCCTCAAGTAATTCTATTCTAATCCATCTTTAAGATCTTGCTCAGTCAGCTGCAGAATCGACTTTAGTCAGACAAAATAGTGGTCTCCACTCCCACACGACCGAGTTATGGGAATACAGCAATAGAAATTCCAAAACTAACGTGTGCTTTCGAATACCATAACTTTGATACAATCACTGCAAAATACCCTGACCTTGGGTTTCAAGGAATGAGACCCCAACCCTTACTGTTTAACAAAAGCATAAGAAATATTCAATCTCAATGGAATATAATTCTACCAGCAACTTCAGCTAATATACATATCTATATGCTTAGATCACTCAAACATATATGTTTACTATCATCTCAGTCGCTTTGAAAATTTTTCATATCAAATCAGTGGACAAAAAGTTATTTTACATTTGGAGATAAAACTTCTCATTTTGTTTTGCTGGATATTTACAATTGCCATGAATCAACAGTCACAAAATGAAAATGAAAATAAATCAGGATCACTTGGGAACAGATTTTTTTCTGGGAAAACATTTGCTTACTATGGAAAATTTGTCATATTACACTTGAGAAAGCAGCTCCGCTATACCTTTGAGGTCTTCATATGCTTCTCTGATCAAATCCAAGATAAACGATTCCAGGGCCTGAGATTGAGGCAACGTCAGTAGACGATTAGTCGTTATAGTGAGAAAGCCCAGTCAATTTCCAAAATAAACATAGTTCACCAAGGATCCTCCATATTAAGTTCACTGCCGTGTGGGTAGAGAAAAAGTAAGTTCACTTTTAGCAGAAAAGTTGGGAAAATACCTACTGTGGGAAGAACAGATAACAATATTGACTTTGGCAGCAGAACAGCTAAAAACCTGTCCAGATGAAAGAATGCTTAATGAGCTAAAAAGTTGAAGTTGGCTAAATCAGGTTCCCCTTTCTACCTCCCATCACCCTTTTCTTGAGGAGAGGCAAAAAAAAATGAACAAGAAAGAAAAGAAGCAATATCAAGCATAAACAAATACAGCATATCTCAAGTAAGTGGAGTTTGGATGCCATGGATTTAAAACTTTATATGGCTTTTCCAAGCTTGGTTATATGCATTGATTCAATCAGAAGCTAGATGCTTGGAAGGTAACTTACACCTTCAGAGCCTCACCAAGAGTGTTGGTTTCATTAATTTGCTTTTTAGATGGTGTAATCAATGAGAACGTGCAAAAAAGAGAGTGTTATCTGCTGTTTGAGAGTTAACTTCAGGAGGCAATTGCTGAAGTAGCCCACTGTTAGATAAGTCTTCCAAACCTTTGACATCCTGTTGCAAGCGAGTTGCACACAGAATAGCATGATCAAGAACTACAGGATCATCTGGCGGGTTATGCAGAAGACTAAGCAAGGTCTGCCTATATATTTGAGCTGCCAATAATGGCCTTGCGACCTGCCTGTTTTTACATATCATAGCCACCTTAATGACATGCTTACAGAGATTTCCCAGACTTGACCAGCGGCAATCACAGAGGAAAATTCTGAACCAGGATTCCAAATTGTATAAGCCAGGTTTCTGTCTGTTTGAGAGATGACTTTTGCAAGCTGGAGATTCTGTTCATCCAATATGACATCAACATCTGGTATTTGTAGCGCCTGATACCAAGCATTGGTTGAGAAAGATCCATCTCTAACATTTAGAAGATATCCTGTTTCTACCGTGTATTGATCTAACCAATATAAAGAGTGAAATTCAGTAGTCAAAGTATGGATTAACCAGTCAATTCTAGGCCAGAAGTTAGCATGTTGCTCATTAAAAAGCTTGAATTTCAGTCTTCTGTGATAAGATTCAATAGCAGCATGGGGCTCCGGACCAGCAACGGGAAGTGACCTTATGCCACTAGCCCATGACTCTGCAAGACAAAAGAGCATGTTAAGTCAGAAATTTGACTTAACAACAGCAAACGTTATAGTTGTCAACAATGAAAGACCAGGCTACAATTAAATAGTGTTACTACAGTAATCCTATAAGCAACATAGTTCGAGAGTATGTATAAGCTGCAGAACAAAGATTTGTTATTGACTAAAGTAAATGACAACAACCAGTGGAAACTCACCAATGTATGGTGACCATCGGCACTTGAAATAATCCATAAAAGCAGATTGATCAACAAATATTTCCAAGAATTCTTCAACTGCATCCATCGCATTTGGTCCGCTTCTTGAAGAATATAATATCCAGCCCAAGTGTTTAAACATCTCTCGTTGCACATCAATGTTGCAGCACTTCTTTAAAAGACTTTTTATCCAAGCACGGCGAACATGCCAGACACACAATAGAACCCGGCACTGGAAAGCATCTCTGCAGATAAGCAACTTAGATTTCACATTCCTTTTATAAAATCGAAATTATGCAAATAAACTAGAAACATCATATCAAAATTTACCTTATGACTGAAATCCCAAAAGAAGGATCATCTACTAAAAAGGCATTGAGTCTCCATCTAGGGTCCTTTGCCCTGATTCTTTCAGCAAGGGAACCTATCCATTTATGAATATCTTGACTGGCCAAAGAGGAGGTAATCACCCAGGCAATAGGAATTGCATTTTGGGATGAGTCAAAAACGAGCAAAGTGGATAGGGGATACTGTTAATGGAGGAGATTTTCATTGAGTATAAGGTCTTAATCATTTCAAACTATGATAAAGATAAAGAAAATAGAGTTAAATATACATGCGTATCCATGCATCCTTAAGTTTAAGCAACAATGGCTTCCAATATAACATGTCTATCCTGACCAGTTTCCAACTTATGCTATATTTGGAATTGTGTCAAACAACCATAATCCTGGATGTAAAGCGGAAAGAGATTTGTGACACCATGATCTTTCTCTTCTTTTCATTCTTTAAACTTCACTTCTGTTTCATACTGGCAAACACCTTTGAATCATTCTCTTTAAATGCACATGTGTGTGTGTGTGTGTATGCATAAACAAAAGTGTACCTTGAGTTTCTTTGAGCCAAAGGTAGCATGAGAAGCTATAGAACCATTATGTCCATAGCGAAGCATCTGCTGCAGCTGCCAATCTGTCTGTATCCCCAAAATAAAAGGTTCTGAACTAGAAGCATCTTGGAAGTAAAAAACATGCTTTTGATGCCTTTGTACCCATATCTTTACACTGCATTCATCGTCAATATGAAGTTCATGTGACGTACAACGAATAACTCTTTCAATGTTACGAACATCATTTCGTGTGAGAAAATCATCTCGGTTGTGTGGGCCCCCATGCCCTTGGACCACCTCCATATGATGCTGAATTATGTTGTCCAAAGATATTCCAACATAAAGCATAGACATCACCTTATGGCGTAATTCCTCTGAGATTCGTGGAGCATACATAGCTCTTGTCCCCAAAGCATCCTGATCAAGCATCCCATGACAAGGGGCCCCTGTTTTATCTACATGTTTTCTTTGATTATAAATTATAAGGGCAAGGAGGGGACGTGTGTACAAACGTTTCACAGTAAAGTGGCAAAGGCAACCTCTCATCATGTGGCGTCTCCCTGGCCTGCTTCCCTTCCCTGTAGCAGGTTTGAAATTTGAGACATCCCCAAGACTAGACTCACTATCACGGTAATCTTCAGGACCATAAGAACACCAATATCTGCAAAATCACCAGACTAGCTTCTCTGTTACTTAAAATGAGTTATTAACATAAAAACAAGCATTATTGCAAGAAAAGACATGGATGATCAAACACACACACACATACCCACCCACCAACATACGCACGTATAAAACACGATACACTAAAAATAATTTTCCTGCTAAAAGTTTGGCAATATGATAAGACTGTAGCCTTTAGAGAAAATATTTTTTACATTTTTATGGATAGCCTATAAAAGACTAAGATTATGAAAAATACATATATATCAGGCTAAGATGAGAGTATGTTTTGCACAACATCTGCTGTTTATTATGACGAAAAATGGAAGACTAATTTCAAGAACTATTGTCATAAAGACAATTCAAGAAGTATCATATATAATCTGGTTTTCGTTGGACAAAGAATTTTAAAGAGAAAAAGGAATACGGTAAGTAATTAATAGGTGGCACAAAGCTCGACCAGCTAGGCTGTAAATTACTTAAACAACATATAGTATACATTGAAGACAGCCATGAAACTGAAAAAGAGAAGCGTGCTATGCTTGTGTAGCTATTATCAGAAACTTAGTCTCAAAGAAACAAAAATCAAGCAATCTTGTTTATTAAATGGAGTTCCATTTGCAACATACAGTGTATACTCAAGATATCCGTCAACCCTTGGTTTGCTGATGCTTCCTTCAGATCTCTTCCTCCTCGACTCAATGCGGAAGCTAGCAGGACATTCTGCATTTGAAGACTCTCCTTTTACAAAATCATCTACTCTAGCAAAAGGGATCAGAGCAATATCATCACCACCTTGGCGACCACCTTCTACTTTTACCCATGCTATGTGAGCAGCAGAAAACTCTGAGCAAGCAGGATCTTGCACCGGAAGGTTAAGAATATCCTCCATTCTTGGCATCTAAATAATATATATATATATATATGTACAAATAAAAAAGTTAACACAAGGAAAAGCATGAATGCAAGACTCTAACAAATGAAAGGCAGTATATCCAATAATCCCACTCATCATCTTCTAATGGTTTACAATGTAAGCAGCCATATTAGCATCTAATTTATGGTTCAACTAATTCATAATTATGAATCCTTCTAATTGAACATCTTATATAGTTAAGAAGTAGTGTTCATGTTAGCTCGAACCACACTTTCCTTCAAACTTTATTTTGGATAACATCTCAAGTTGGAAGCTTGATATCAAATTAAAGTCAGAAGAAGAAAATCATTACTTCTCTTCAATTCGATAACAGTTACACTAAGCAACTAAACTACTTATTATAAGATATAATTCACGATAAATACCGAATTAAAAATGGAAAAGAAAAGGGCTTTGGAATGCAATGCTAGCAAACAGTCATAACTCATAACATAAAAGTATTGCTTGAGAAAAAAATTAAATAATTACCCTTGTATCGTGGCCCTTCATGCTTCCTCTACTTGTTGAAACAACCCAGGTTTTAAATTTTGTTTACTTTCTTCCACTAAATTCAATCAAAAAAACCATAAATTAGAAACCAAAGTTCATGCATTTGAAACATAACTTGATCCATGAGAGAAGTAACAAAAAGGAAAATTTTCTTTTACAACAATTAAAAAAAGGGGGAAAAAAGAAAGAGAAAAACCCACCAAGAAAATGCTTCAGTTCTGAAACCGAAAGGCAAAATTCAATGAACCCACTGGATAAAAACCAATAAAATGACTAAAAAACAGAAGCTTTAAGAGAAAGAAAGAAGAGAAAACAGAATCAGGAAGAAAAAAAGAACCCAAAATACAAACCCAAAGTGAAAAAGAAAAGCTGGTTCTGAAATTTAAGAACTTCACCTAGGAGAGTGATTGTAAGATGGATTATTACAACAGGCAAGGAAACGATCTCTTTTCCCGGTCGAATGCAATCTGTCCTTTCTGTTCATGTCGAGGTGGGGACTTTTGTCTCCGGGTCTCCGGGAACAGTGTCCAAATATCTAAAAAATTTTATTTCTTTCATTTTTTATTTCAGTAGCAAACAAAAATTATAATTGAAAAAAACTATTTTTCTTTTGCCAAATAAAAAACTTAAACATAATAATTAGTAAATTAATGCTCAATGAAATTTTCTTTTGATCTTGGTTTAAACTAAGCTTATCTGAATTAGACTCTCCAATTAGAAGTGAGTTTAGATTAGTATATATTGGATTGAAAATTTTTCGATTAATAGTACTATACTATATTACAATATATACTAATGCGTTATTTATCACTAATTTTTAATTAAATTATTAAAAAAAATTATGATACATTATAAATTTTGAGTTTAAATACTTACAACTTCAATTACAGTACATAAGTGTGAGAATAGTCTTTGAATAGTCTTTTTCCTTTCCAATTATCATGCCCTTTAGAGCTACTTATAACATTCTGTCGGTACGATGAAGTAAGTACAAGTGTGTTGGTGGAGGATGTTAGACTAGGGATGACAATAGGTACCATATAAATGGGTATCCGGTGCTACCCGACCCATTTAAGTAGGATTAGGGTAGTGTATAATCGGGTTCGGGTAGGGTTCGGGTAGTGAAATTACTACCCGTCACGGGTTAGGGTAGGGTTCGGGTAGTTACCTTAGGGTACCCGCTACCCGAACCCGATTATAAATAATAATTAATTAATGCAATACTTATATTTTTTATATATCAATTATTTATTGTTAATGTTTTATTTAATTAAATTAAATCATTATATATTATAATTATGATTTTTAACTTTAATTTATTGTTATGAGTTAAATTAAATTTGTTAATATAATGTTTTAATTAAGTTATTCTAAAATTAATTTTAATTTTAAATTTAAAAATCAAATTTTGACTTAATAAACGGGTAGTTAAACGGGTTCGGGTAGTTAAACGGGTATTTATATTTTATAGGGTTAGGGTTCGGGTAGCATAAATAAAAATAATCGGGTAGTTAATCGGGTTAGGGTATTATTAAAGTTAATCGGGTTCGGGTTCGGGTATCCCAAATCTAGCGGGTACCCGACCCGTTTACATCCCTATGTTAGACAGATGGAAGATGTCAATGGCCGGTTAGATTAGATATGGGTAAAGCATTAAGGATGTGAAAATGAGTCTAAGTTTAATCCATTTCTAATTTTTAGATATAATTTTTTATTTAAATATATTTTTTATGTATAATGAATAAATTTAATTTCATCTAAATTTATTCAAATATTATTATTTTTTAAAAAATTATAATGAAATATAAAAAATATTAAAACTAGTGACGATTAATAAATATAACATAATAAATTCTTACAACAAAATAAAAATTTAAGAGTTATATATGATATATAAACAGTGTATAACTTCCATATACTGTCAATTAATTATAACAGGACACCTCGTATGCAAGTTTTTAAAAATAAATATTAATAAATTTTTTAAATTTAGATTTTGCTCATTAATGACATATGATGTTATGATTAACTAACAGTGTATGAAAATTATAAACTGTCAGTGCATCACATATAAACTCAAAATTTAAATTAAGGTTTAAAAAACAATACAAACCCAAATAAATTCGTAAAAAATTAAAAATTAATTAAAAATATCTTAATATAAAAGATAATAATAAATTATAATTATTGAGTTTGATTGAATTTGAATTTAAAATGATGAACTCAAATCTAATTCAATTTTTTTTTTAAAAAAATCTCGAATTTTAAGCCCAAAACAATTTGATTAATTTAATATTTTTGTCTAAATCCAAGAATCTTTAAATTTGAGGGTATAACTTGCCTTTATAATAGATATGACTTATGAGGGAAAATATCATTCATTAATTTTCGGCTTAATACCCAAATAAGCTCTCAACTTTTAGCCCAAAATAGAATTCGGCCCTCAACGTTTTATTGCATGAAATTCAGTCCATAAACTTTTATTTCAATGGAAATAGACCAAATCTGTTAAATAAACTAACTGCCGTTAGTTTTGCATACGTGGCATGCCACGTGGCAGCTAACTAAGCTATCCACGTCAGCTGCCACGTACGCAAAACTAACGGCAGTTAGTGTCATTTAACAGATTTTGACTTAATTGCATAATTGTAAAAGGTTGAAGGTTTATTTCCACTAAAATAAAAGTTTATGGACTAAATTTCATGCAATAAAACATTGAGGGCTGAATTTCATTTTGGGCTAAAGGTTGAGAGTTTTTTTTGGCTATTAAGCCTTAATTTTCCCTCCGGCATATTCCCTTGTACACAATCATTTTATAGCTTTGATAAGATTCACAAAATTTTATAGTGATAGCCGTGACGCATCAGCGATATCACTAAGACACCAATGAAAATCCAACTGGCAAGAAGACTAAAGCCAAAGACTTCTTTTTGTTTGAAGGGAAATTCTCAAGAATAGAATTGCTTCATGTTTACTTTCAATAGTTAAAGGTGAGCTTATACTTTTATGTTCTTAAATTTTCAAAAGATTTAAGGGTGTGTTTGGTTTATAAAAATAAAGTTTTTTTTTTTTTACATTTTTATCAAGAATATAAAATTTGAAAGAAAACATATTTAGTTAAAGAGATAAAAAAAAAATAAGTTTTTGAAACCATTATTTGCTTGCTGGTTTTTATGAATTTATGATTGATACGATCATGCTTTAACTTTTTATTTACATTGATATATGATTGTTGCTTTTGCTTGTTATATTTGATTCGTTGCTTTTATTTGTAATATTCAATGTAATCAGATTCTCATTTATAATTAATTGCTTGTGATCAAAATATTTGATTTTTGTATATGTGCTCTTTACCTGTTTGATATTTGGCTTTAGTTATATTTTTATTAATTCTTTTTTGTTTTGAGTTACTTATACTGTTGTGTCAAAATGTGTATAGAAAAGAAAAAATTAATTTTGATTAAAACCAAATACTAATAAATAAACATATAAATATAGTTGTGCCTGGTCTTGTTATCTTAAAAATAGCATATAACAATTTTTTTAAAAAAAAAAAATAAAGATAGTAAACACATTTTTATATTTTTATTTTCACATACTAAACTTTTTTAATTTAAAAATAAAAATATTTTTTAAAACCAAACAGAGACGCGGAATCTTTTCTGTTCAACTATGAAAATAGAAATGCTAGACTTAACCATAAGATATTATTTGATTTTTAGGTCAAATCACATTTACTTATTCTGGTTCTCAAGGTCACTGTTCAGAAGATGCTTAACCATATGATGTTATTTGATTTTTAGGTCATATCACATTTACTCATTCTGTTTCTCAAGTCACTGTTCAGAAGATGCTTAAACATATGATGTTATTTAGGTCATATCACATTTACTTATTCTGGTTCTCAAGTCATTGTTCCGAAGATGCTTCAAGCACAACTAGCAGCACATAGTCTTGATGGACCAATGGCCTCTCATGAACACAAAGGACTGTCAAAATCTACCCTTCACTAGCAAGATATCATCTATATTTAAGCTGGGGATAGCCCACATTCCGTTCTCAGTTTCTAATCACTGGTATTCTTCATAGCCTCAGCCATGGAGTCTGAAACTCCCCAAAGCCCTGAAAACTTAGCTGAAACACCTCCCAACAATCCCATCTCTCCTTCACCAGCTACCATATTACTTCATAAAGTGAGAAGCAATTTGGGTTTTCAATCCAAATGGGCAGAATTGAATGGTGCCATGGGAGACTTGGGCACATATATTCCTATTGTATTGGCCTTGACACTCGCCAAGGACCTTGACTTAGGCACCACGTTGATATTCACCGGTGTCTACAACGTTGTCACTGGCGCCATCTATGGTGTTCCAATGCCTGTCCAACCCATGAAGGCGATTGCAGCAGTGGCTATATCCAATGGTTCGGATTTCAATATCCTGGAAATCATGGCAGCTGGAATTTGTACTGGTGCAGTTTTGCTGGTTTTGGGTGCCACAGGGTTGATGCAGCTGGTGTATAAACTGATACCTCTGTCTATTGTCAGGGGAATTCAGCTTTCACAAGGGTTATCATTTGCTATGTCTGCTGTGAAGTACATCAGAAATGTTCAGGATTTTTCAAAGTCAAAATCTAAAGGGAATAGGCATTGGCTGGGATTGGATGGATTGGTTTTGGCTATTATTTGTGCTTGTTTCATAATTGCTGTCAATGGTGCAGGCAAAGAAATAAATGAAAGAGAAGCTGATGTTGAGGAAGAAAGGAATACGAGAAGAAAAAGAATCAGGAAAATCATGGCCACCATTCCTTCGGCTTTCACCATTTTCTTCATAGGTGTGATTTTAGCATTCATACGAAGGCCAGAAGTGGTGAATGACATTAAATTTGGACCGTCTTCGATGAAGGTTGTGCGAATAACAAGCCATGCATGGAAGGAAGGGTTCACCAAGGGAGCAATTCCTCAACTGCCTTTATCATTGCTGAACTCAGTGATTGCAGTCTGCAAGCTGTCATCAGATCTTTTTCCAGAAAGGGAATTCTCAGCTACCTCGCTTTCGATCACTGTCGGCCTAATGAACTTGCTAGGATGCTGGTTTGGTGCCATGCCATGCTGCCATGGTGCAGGTGGGTTAGCCGGGCAGTACAAGTTTGGAGGCCGGAGTGGCGCGTGTGTAGCCATCCTTGGGGCAGCCAAAACGATTTTGGGTTTGGTTTTAGGATCTTCTTTAGTGACGATTTTGCACCAGTTTCCTGTTGGCCTCTTGGGTGTTTTGCTCTTGTTTGCAGGGATTGAACTGGCAATGACTTGCAGAGATATGAGCTCAAAGGAAGAGAGTTTTGTAATGTTAATTTGCACAGCTGTTTCCCTTGTGGGCTCAAGTGCAGCACTTGGCTTTGTTTGTGGAACGTTGGTGCATGTGCTTCTTAAGCTAAGGAACTGCAGCAGAGATCAGTCGTGTTCTACAGTGCGGTCGCCTGGGACTCCATGACAATACCATGTTTTTCATTTGAGCTTTGTATTAAGAGTGCTTGAAAGAACTGAACAAGTGTATGTCGTTTCATCTAATAAGCTTTTCATCTTTTTTCGTCCTTCTTGTTTGGTTTTCAAAATCCAAACCCTGAATGAAAGCATAAAAAGAAAGAAAACAGAACCAGAAGCAGTGCACAGCATATTCACTCTGACCCTATATTTCTATGGTGGGTGAGACAGCCTCGCCTGATTGTTCGTCCTGCCTAAGTCAATTGCAAGCATACATTGATACATCATTCCTACCCTTATTATTCATCTTAGAGGTATAAAATAGTCAAGCTATTCATGAATTACTTAAATTTGATTCGATAATTATTTGAATTTGACTTATTTATTATAGAGTCAAGCTTGAACTTGAACTACTTGAATAACGAGTTAAACTAAGTATAAATATCTTAATACTTAGCTTAAACGGCTCACAAGTCTATTCAAACTTTTATCTAATATATATGTTTAATATTTTATTATTAATTTATCTTTTTACTCTTATAATACATGGTTGAAAATTTACAAATTAAGCATATTGAGTTCAGTTTGAATATATTAAATCAAGTTTGAGCGAATTAAATATTCTGTTAAATTGAATTCAAGTTTCAAAAAACAAATCAAATTTGAGTTGAACTTTGAACTTGATATGAGATCTTCTCGACTCAACTTAATTATACCCCTTCTTGCCAAAGTCAATGCAAGCATGCATCATTTCTACCCCTGCTGTTCATCATGCCATCATTCTAAGCTGAAAGTACACATTGCCTGTTTTCCTTAAGAATTAAGTACACATTATTTACTAACTTTGGACTGTCTTGTTTTTTATAAGTCAGCCTTGTCTACCATACAAACAAACAAGAAAAAAAATCCTCTAATCAGCCTTTAAAAATCAGCATCTTAGAGAGAGGGCTACATTGATGATGTAGCAATAATATCTTAATGCATTACAGTCATTATCGTAGTGTATGTATACAAAACATGACTACGGTTTATAAGAAATTGCATAACTATAACCACTTAAAGAAAAAGACAATGAAATCAAACCAAGCAGAAAGAAAGAATAGATGTAATGGCAATGAGAAATTTACAGAGAGGATTCCAGCGTCTTGAGCATGTATCTTGGTCCAGAATGGAGAATTTCATTCTTCTTTCAGATCTTCTCTCTGATACCGTAATTCTCTCAGTCAAAGATGCAGAAGTCAGAAGACATCATCAGCATGCAGCTTTCTTTTTATCGATTTTTCAACCAGAAAAAAGAGTCTGAGTTTTGCTTTGATTTTGGTTGCTCAAAGCAAAAAAACAAAAGTAGAACCAGGATCTCTTTTTCCCTTATCAAAATGGATTTGCTCCCATTGTATGAGAAGAGTTTGGAGGGTTTGATGCTGAGCGTCCAGTTGTAGGTCTCTGAGCTGTACCTGAGAAGCCCGAGGTAAAGTCATAACTGCCAGTGCCATCAATTCCTTGTGGTCTGCAATGATAATACAAAATCTCAACAACATTTCTCTCTAACAGGGAAAATCATATCAACCTTAACATGGATGCTAGATATCCAACTTTTAGACCTTAACACGGATGCTAGCTGAAGGAATTCGTATGCCAGCAAAGCCTTTGTGACCTGAGGGTCACAGGTACAAGTCACGGAAACAGTTCCTCCATTAATACGGAAGGAAAGCTGTGTATATATGACCCAGCAAAGTCTTGTGCACTGGGTTTGCCCCTTTTTTTATCCAGTTATGTGAGAGTATCCGCATATTTTATTGACATTGGCATACTTTTAACTTCTGCATCAAGACTATATGATACATACAGATTACATAAGACAGCCAGAATGAAATGTCACCTGGAAGATGGCAAACCAATGTTTGATTGATTTCCAGTGTATCCGCCTAAGATATAAGCTCATTGTAAGAGTAAGAAAAAACTTATTAATATGAAAACTTGGCATAATTAAAGAGAAGTGAATTTACTAGAAGGGATAGCTGAAGTGAAACGTGACTCTGGAGTCCTCAGAGATTCAAGATATGATGAATGAGATGCCATTTCTGAAGCATGGGCATCAAAACTGGGTGTATGAGACCAGCCGGTAGGATCTTGGACACTAGGGTGGGCTACTAACAAAGATGCCATTGATGCAAACTACAGAACAAATAACAATCAACACATGTATGTTTGAAAGTTAGAGCAAGGGCACTCTGATACGAAAGATATTAGTACTTTTAGAGAAATTAAAGCCATGTCAATGTATCAGAACAAGAATAAGAACTCTTGAAACCTTCAATCAAAAAGTTTTAATTACATAAAACTATTGTGGTGTTCATAAAATGATAATTAACAACTGAATAGATAAAACTTAGTAAAAGTAGAAAATTGGAACAGATGCAACTACTATTTTTTAAAAGATAAAGAATAAAAAGCAGTGATAAGTTTGTATGATGGTGCCTACTGGTGGGGATTGCACTGGAGTCGTATCACTGTTAAGATCAAAAGGATTTGCCTTTGCCGTACTTGGAAATGCCACTCCATGCTGTTAACATATATACATAAAGTTAACATCTCCAAATATCAAGCAAGAATTAACATAGAAGTTACAGAATTCGAAATTCCTAAAGCGGAAGATACCATTGCATTTGGATACAAATGCAAGCCAAATCCCGTTCCATATGGTAGACCATTTTGCCCGCCCGTAACTGCTGCAGGGGCTGATACATAGCTTAATGTAAAGAGATCCTGCAGAGACGAAGCATATACTGTTAAGAAAATTCATAAATATCTGAGATAATTGAAGACAAAATCATCACCTCTGGAAGCTCCTTTCTTCCACCAGATTTTGTTTCTGCCAAAACAGGCTGCATTCCAACTTCAGAACTTGTTTCTTCAGATGGTTTTGAGGTGCTTTGAGGTGACTGTTGACTAGATACATTGGACGATTGTTGAGCATTATGCGTCGGAGATGAAGTAACAGGCTGCAAATACAAACACAAAGCGAAAGGGTTAGCTAATGAAATGGAGTTCACACCACATTTGATTAAAATAGGGGGTATATTCTTCATGTTTATTTAGTTTCCACCAACTTCTAATCAACTCCAATGATAATCTGGACATTCAATGCTTCAGCTGTTCTAGTATTTTGTAGTACGCTGGGTAAGACATGCCCCTCAGGATCTTTGACTCTGTAGTCACAATTAATATCAGTTATGGATTGAAGAGGACTCACATTGGAAGGTTTTTGTGGGGCATTTGTAAGCGGTGGAACTGTTGAGGAACCATTGGTACTTGTCAATGACAAAAGCTGTTCTACAGGTGTTGCTGAAGAAACACTGTCTGATGTAATGTTCTGTCCAGATGCAGTTGATGGAGCACCTGCGGTGCCTGGTACTGCAGACACATTATTAAGAGGTGCCACAGATGGAGCTGACAGATCAAATAGTAACGATTCCAAAGTATTTGCATTGGAGACAGGAGGTGCATTTCCCTTTGAAGAGAGTTCATCTGACTGGTTACCATCATCACTTGATAAAGTCACTTGCTGCATATTTGGTGCTGCCTCAGCATTAAACGGCTCGGAATCCATACTGAAATCAATCAAACTTTCCATGCCAGCAGATGATCCAATCTTCTGCAAAGTAACAAAATAACAGGATAAAAAATTTTCTGAAGAGCTATATAAAAATTGAGTATGTAAGCTGCCAGATTCATAAAAGCATGAAACAAAATTCAAGCTGCAAACTACAAATAAGAAGTAATCCACAGCTTCTAACGGGCACAATTTAAAATTTCTCAATGAAACCAGTTCATTCACAAATCTATTTCTATGTATTAAGCATTAAACTACTAAATAAATGATTCAAGTATTCACATGAAATCCTATGCAGAATTTCATATTTGCACGGTTTCTAAGTAGTCAGTACACTTTCAGCAGATTCACATGGTGCAATTGCTTGTTCTGAACTTCTGAGACTGAGCCATCATTGTACGTGATTAAGTAAAAGAAACTAGTTATAAATCCTTCTTAGAAACAAAAAAAAAAAATAAACAGATCCTCTGAAAGGGAACGCCATATTTAAACACAAAAGTAGCAAGAACTCACCTGGTTTTTAGCAGAACCATCAAGATCCTTTCCGGCATTTGCTTTTGAATGTTCACCCACCTGTAAGGCAGGAGGAGCATTCCCCGGGCGCACCACTGGAGAAGCAGACCTATCTATTTGCTGCTCAGATGACCCGCTTCGTGTCACAGGTTCTCGTCGTGGGAAGCTGTGGTTATCTTGTCGCCTTGCACTTCCAGGACCATCACATCGGACCCTGTTATCAACAATCTCAATGCACCGAGGGCTTCTAAAGGAACCTCCATAACTTGAATTTTCTTGAACATATTGAGGACTTCTTGTCTCCTTATAGAAACCCCTGACAGCATCAATTCTTCCAGCAAGAGTAGATCCTTCAGCAGAACTCCGCTCGTGTCTGTCTTCATCAAGTGGACTTTTGGATCTAAAAACACTGACCTTCCTGCTTTCAGAGGAATCCACCCTCTGTCCCTGTATAATTTGCACAGCAATCTATAAAAACATTGGATTGACATTTGACTGTGAGAGGACCCAAAACTGTGTTGACTCTACTAGAAGTAAACAATTAATGTCCCAGACCCAGACTTGTTGAACTAGCCCTTCTTGAAATTATAAGCTAATTAATACTGGGAAAAAATACTAGATAGAAGTAATGATAACAAACTACAAAGGCACCAAATGTATAATATATATATATATATATATATAAAAACATATACGTAGACACTCAATTTTGTCCGAATTTAATAATTTTAAAAATTCAAAAATCGAATTTTACAGAATGAAATTGATACAAATTTAAATAAAATGTATTTTTGTAATTTAAAGTTCGATAAAAATTGTGTAAATTTGAGTCATGTAAACTTTTGTTAAGTTCGTGAACTTAAAAATCCAATTTAAATTAAGTCATCTTATAATCCAATTTTGTTGTTTTTATTTTTATTTTTACCTCTATTTTCTAAATTTTTTTAGTTTAATTTTTGTAAATTTAATTAATATTAATTTTAAAAAAAACAAAAAAAAAAGAAAAATTAAAAAGAGAAAGAAATCAAAACGACGGCACCACCATGCTCTCACTTTTCTCATCTCCAAAGTACTTTTTCCCGCTACTCCATGCTCTCACTTTTCCTTTCTTCAAGGTACTCTTCCCACCACCGATGTCAGCTCTGTTCTTTCTTGTCAAACCAATAAATAATCTGTCTATAGAGGAGGGGGAACCATTTTTTTTCACAAGAGGGAAGGGGGGTCGACCTTTGCTTTTTTCTTTTTTCTCTACGACATCACCTTGCACTGCCTGGAACACCTTGTTGCTTCAATCTTCTGTAGATCCACCATCTGCGTAGCCCTACACCATTCACTTGACCAAGCTTCCTCTGCCGCTTCATCGCTATTCCCTAAAGTCCTGTTGTTGCCTCGATTCTCCCCTTCTCCTCACCGCCATTGCTGTCCTCATCATCTTCATAGCTTCAAGACTGTATCTCCATTATCTTCATCTCACCGCCTTGTTCCAGTTATTGTCTAGATGGTGTGTTTCCCTCCTTTGCTACCATAGATGCTTTATCTTGCACCATTGAACGGTCACCAACGTCCTGCCCTTGTGCACATCTTTGACTCCTGCACCAAGCTGTTGCCTGAAAGTTGTCATGGTCCTGCTTGGTTGCTGCTTTAAAACTCGGCTTTAGAAGAAAAATAAAGAAAGAAAGCGGCTATGGTGTTCTACGTCGAAGAGAAAGGAAACATTGGCGGCTAAAGAAATGAAGCTTGACAGCGAGCGAAGATGGATCCGGGGCTCGACATGGGAATAGCGACGCCCGCTTGAGAAAAAGAAAGAATCGGGTTGCAAATCTAAGAAAGCTTTGAGGAAAGAAATGTGAAAGTTAAAAAAAAATTGAAAATGTAGTTAATGTCGGCAGGACTTGCTTTTATTTACTTTTTTAATTCATTCATCTAACTTGCTTTTATTTTTTGCTTTTACTTCTGACCACTTTAATGCTTGCATTGATTAATTAATTCTATAATACTTACTTTCATTAGTCAATAGGTTTAGATGTCTTTTATTTAACTTTATATTCTTTTATTCACATTGCCTGATGTTTCATAGTTTTAATGTTTATTATTTTCGTCTAATCAAATTATTTGTTTATTAGGTTTCGGTGCTCACTTCTGTATATGTAATGCGCTTCTATGTTCTAGCTTGTTAATTTATTTACCTGCAAATTATTTGTCATATTCATAAGATAGAATTAAAGCTTGTTTTACAAATTTAACAACCACAATACAGTTTTGATTTTAATAATTAAACAATGTCCGATGATGGGATGTTATGGAGGTCACAAGTAGTGATTCCTTAACTGATCCCTAGGTGAGAAAAGTCTACTAAATATTGTCAAAAGTATTGAGGTATTTAGTATGATTTTTCAATAATTTAAATTTTTGAAAATAAAAATTGAAATTTTTAAATTAATAATAAAATCTAAATTTAATAAATGTCCGATGATGGGATGTTACGGAAGTCACAAATAGTAATTCCTAGCTGATCCCTAGGTGAGAAGAGTTGTACTAAATGTTGCAAAAAGTATTGGAATATTTAGTATGATTTTTCAATAATTTAAATTTTTATTAAAGATGAAAATGAATAAGTTTTGTTAAAAACAGAGAAATATAAGTAAATAAACGAATAAATAATGAAATTCAAAATTAAAAATTCATTTGCATCATATATTATTTGTTTACATCATATGCATCAATTTAATTTACAAATAAGTGTGAATCTTCCGAGGATGAGATTCTATAGAAGTCACAAGTAGTGATTCTTAAGAAATCTCTACGTGAAAAAAATTTTTTCGAATGCTGCCAAAAGTATTGGAGTAGTTGATATAATTATTCGATATAAAAGGGTTCATACTCACTTTCGATAAACAAAACTTAACCCTTTTTTTAGAAAAATTGGAAAAATAATTTTGATAAAAAATAAAATGCTTCAAAAATGGAATAAAATAGGAATTAATTTTAAATATTAGTTCAAGATAATTTTATTAAAATTAAAGGATAACACATGATTATTATGGTACCGTTTTTTAACGGGCGTCGTGGGGGTGTTAATCCTTCCCCACGCGTAACCGTACTCCCGAACCCAATTTTGTTTTCGCAGACCAAAATTGTCTTTTTTAATAAAACTTAATTAATTCTAAGATTTTGTTAAAAAGATAAATATTTTAGGTGACCAATCACACCTAGTCAAAAAAGATTGGTGGCGACTCTCTTTTGTTTTTAAATGTTTTTCAAAATCGTCGAGCGCGAAGCCGTTACGACAATATATATATACACACTCTGCCTGCGTGTTACATAACAATGCAATCAGTCTTAAACTTGAATAAAGGAGGAAGACTGGTGGTAGGTTAATGAACCAACTTTAAAACTCATCCAACTCAATGAAGCAAACCAATTAAAGAATCTTGTTGGAATGTTCCCTACACATTCATGCTGATGATTTAGCGTAAGTTCATATATTTATTTTTTTGACTTATCCCAATATTGAAACAAAAAGCTCTGGATATAAAATGATGAGGATATTATATGTTAACGGAACATTACCAATCTCAGACTCGGAAGCCTGTCACTTCTCTCACCAGTGTATTTCCTATCCACATAGACATGCTTGATGAAATCTCGGAGCCTATGAAGATTACTGAAAGCAAACATATATGAATCAGGACACATTTCTAATGGATCATCAAGAAACTAAAAAAGAAAAATGCTTGATAACCTGCAATCAGGTAATGAATGACGCTTAGGATCCCATGCTTTGAAGTAAATTTCTCTTGCCCGCTGCAACAAAAGAAATGACAGATAGAGAAACAAGTTGGATAATAAAAAACTAAATGCAACCATATCACTGTTGACTATTCATACAGACCTCATTTCCTGCTGCTTGAAGAGCAACCACTTCTTCTTCACTAAATTTAGCCATTGATACCGATTTCACCCTATGAGTGAATTCCCTACTGAAAAAGTTTAAACAACGCTAATGATCAAATATGAGCAGAACCCTCATTTTTTTTGGGATAAGAAGGGAAAATTTGGCAAAGAAACTCAAGATAGGGCAACAGAAGCAGGAACATGTGCTTCAACTTACTGTATTCCGCTACAGGTCGTGCAAACAAAAGTCAAGAAAGTGGTGCAAACATATTGGGGACCCTGCCAAGAAGAAAGAATTAATTTTTCCATTCATGTTTTAATGCTATCAACAAGAATTTTAGGGAAAATTAGAACCACGAAAATGAAAGTATATGCTTTTGATGATTCCGTACAAAAAAGCCATGAAACTTGAAATCTCTCTCTATATAGAGAGAGAGATAGCGAATAAAATACCAAAGAGACTCAACTAATGTTATTCCATGGACTAATGAACCATCCAAAGTTCCTTGGCACATGAAATTCTCCAATCATATCCAGCAACTAATATAAAAAATAGAACTTACTTGCATTTCCCATATCCCCATATTTCGAGGCAACAAAACTCCATTGCTGATGAATTAGTTAAATTTGGAGTTAATCGTGTAAGTGCATCATAACAAGCCTAACATGCTTCTACACAATATGAAACATGTTAAACAAATAAAATGCGGAAGCGATAGGATCTAACCTCCAGCCATTGCACTCTGTAACTCTGCTGTTGAAGCAATTGCCGAATCTGACAGTCTACTCTGTGTCGATCACAGACCTTCCAAATCTTCCAAGCACTCAAAACCTCACTAGATGGTGTTTGTGTGTTTTTAGGTTAACGTACTTGGGGACCGGAAGGAGCCCTCCTTAAATAGTAATGAGAGCGTGCTAATTATGGCAATAAAATCACGTTTTAACCATCATAAAATCGTGTTTTAATAGCCAAATATTGAGTTGAGATTCACCGTGAAATTATGGACCATATCCGGAATTGGTCAACCAAATATTTATTTCCATAAATGAGGAGATATACTAACATTCTCCCACTTGGTCCATATATTTCACTTATAGAAGAAACAAATCACATGAATCATGGCGACAGTTCCTCAAGTGGCGAGTATTATCTTCCATGTATTACTATGTAAAATGTTTCTAAATCAACCCATTTTTACTTAATGAATAAACCTTATGTTTATTCTCGGTCCAAACAACAAGGATATTTCTCAAATAAAACTTTAGTGTATACAAATCAAAATGAGAAACATCATATTATTAATAAGAGTTTCAATTACAATCAAAATGTGGGACCAAGTCCCATTCTCTCTACATGATCCTTAAATTTAAACGGTGGCATGCCCTTAGTCAAAGGATCAGCTAACATCAATTCAGTGCTAACGTGTTCAATGACCACTCTTTTATCTCTAACACGTTCTCTAATGGCTAAGTACTTAATGTCGATATGCTTACTTCGACTTCCACTCTTATTGTTCTTAGCCATGAATACCGCAGCTGAATTGTCACAATATATCCTCAATGGCTTAGATATGGAGTCAACAACTCTAAGCCCACCAATGAAACTCTTAAGCACACCATGTGAGGTAGCCTCAAAACAGAAACGAACTCGGCCTCCATAGTGGAAGTGGCAGTCAGTGTCTGCTTAGCACTCTTCCATGAAACAGCTCCACCGGCAAGCATGAAGATGTAACCGGATGTTGATTCCGGGTATCAACACAGCCAGCAAAGTCTGAGTCTGAGTAGCCAATCACCTCCAACTCATCAGTCCGTCTATACATAAGCATGTAATCCTTAGTGCCTTGAAAATATCTAAGCACCTTCTTCGCAGCTCTCCAGTGGTCCATCCCCGGGTCACTTTGGTATCTACCCAACACTCCCACAGCAAAAGCAATATCAGGCCTGGTATAGACCTGTGCATACATAATGCTTCCAACAGCTGAGGCATATGGAATGTTCTTCATCTGTTCCCGCTCAAGATCATTTTTCGGGCACTGGCTCAAATTGAACCTGTCACCCTTCACAATGGGAGCTGGGCTTGGTGAACAATCTTTCATTCTGAATCTTTCCAAGACTTTATTGATATAGGCTTCTTGTGACAGACCTAATATACCTCTATGTCTGTCTCTATGGATCTTAATGCCAATGACATAAGATGCATCGCCCATATCCTTCATATCAAAGTTCTCAGAAAGAAATTGTTTCACCTCACGTAGCATCCCCTTATCATTGGTTGCAAGCAGAATATCATCCACATATAGCACAAGGAAACAAATCTTGCTCCCACTGACCTTCTGGTATATGCATTGATCCATGATGTTCTCAACGAAACCAAATGAAGAGATGACTTCATGGAATTTTAGATACCATTGGCGGGAAGCTTGTTTCAACCCATATATGGATTTCTTGAGCTTACAGACCAAATGCTCACCATTACTAGAGGAAAAACCTTCAGGTTGTTTCATGTAAACCTCTTCCTCTAGATCACCATTGAGAAATGCCGTTTTCACATCCATTTGTTGCAACTCTAAGTCAAAATGTGCAACAAGCGCCATTATGATGCGAAGAGAATCTTTCTTAGATACAGGAGAGAAGGTCTCCTTGTAATCGATTCCCTCCTTTTGAGTGAATCCTTTGGCTACGAGTCTTGCCTTATAACGTTCAATGTTGCCTAATGAGTCAGTTTTGGTCTTAAAGACCCATTTACAGCCTATAGCCCTGGCCCCATTAGGCAACTCGACAAGATCCCATACTCCATTAGATGCCATCGGATCCATCTCATCCTTCATAGCATCGAACCAAAGTTTTGATTCTTTGCTGTTCATGGCTTGTGAAAACGTCTCTGGATCATTAACGGGCCCAATATTGAAATCATACTCTTGTAGATACACAATATAATCGCTAGGAATAGCTGTTTTCCTTTCCCTAGTAGACCTTCTTAATGTTGGTTCAACATTCTCCGAAGGATCATGTTGTTCAACTGGTTGCTCACTCAATTCTGGTGTATCCAGAGGAGCCTCGTCTACTGGTAAGTTATCAACTACTTGTGGATCTTCAACGATTGGTTGTTCAATGTCCAGTTGTACTGAAGGGACATTGTTCATGATAACCAATCCTTGACTCGAGGTAGAGGGTTGATCTCTCACAGAAACTAGGTCTTGAGATTGATCGCTCCCACTAACTAAGTCATTTTCAAGAAACTTGGCGTTCCTTGATTCCACAAATCTAGTGCTATGAGATGGACAATAGAATCTGTAGCCTTTGGACCGTTCGGCATATCCAATGAAATACCCACTTATGGTCCTAGGATCCAGTTTCTTTTCCTGTGGGTTGTAAACTCTTATCTCAGAAGGGCATCCCCAAACGCGCATATGACGCAAACTCGGTTTCCAACCTTTGAATAATTCAAAAGGCGTCTTTGGAACAGCCTTGGTTGGAACCCGGTTCAATATATACGCTGCCGTTTTAAGAGCTTCAATCCACAAGGACTTAGGCAACTTCGAGTTGCTAAGCATACTACGCACCATTTCCATCAAAGTTCGGTTCCTTCTTTCTGCAACACCATTCTGATCCGGTGAACCAGGCATGGTATATTGGGCAACAATCCCATTTTCTTGAAGGAACTTCGCAAATGGTCCAGGTGCTTGTCCATCTTCAGTGTATCTACCGTAATACTCCCCACCTCTATCAGTTCTTACTATCTTTATGGGTTTTCCACATTGTTTCTCTACTTCAGCCTTAAAGATTTTAAAGGCATCTAATGCTTCGCTCTTGTTATGAAGCATGTAGAGATACATAAACCTCGAGTAATCATCAATAAAGGTGATGAAGTATTTCTGACCATATGCATCAATGTCTGGACAACATATGTCAGAATGTATGATCTCTAATATGGTTGAACTCCTATTGGCACCTTTCTTAGACTTGTTGGTTTGCTTACCCTTAATGCAATCCACACAAGTGTCGAAATCAGTAAAATCGAGAGTACTAAGTATTCCGTCATTTACCAATCTCTTAATTCTATTTATGGAGATATGACCTAATCTCCGGTGCCATAACGTAGAGGAGTCCTCATTCATAACACATCTTTTAGTACCAGTTTGAACATGCAAGGCGTTATGAGCAGTGTCATTTTGCAAATCAATAGAGAAAAGACCATCACATAAGGTACCATTCCCAACAATATCACACTTAAAATATATCAATACTGATTTATTTGAAAATTGAAAGGAATATCCATAAGGTACCAACCTAGAAACAGAGATTAAATTTCTCGAAAAACTAGGAATATAAAAGGTCTTTTCCAATTGCAAAACAAAACCACTCCTAAGAACTAAAGTGCATGTTCCAACGCCTTCAACACGCGAGCGCATCTTGTTTCCTGAATAGATGCTCTCCTCATTTCCCACTGGCTTCCTTAGGTTTGTCATACCCTGTAAGGAAGTCGAAATGTGAATTGTAGATCCAGAATCAATCCACCATGTGTTATGATTAACCTCAACCATATTTGATTCAAAACAAACATATGAGAGTGGATTACCTTTCTTAACGAGCCACTGCTGAAGCTTGGCACAGTCCTTCTTCATGTGTCCCTTCTTTTTACAGAAGAAACACTTGGACTCTTTCTTAATATCAGCTTGGGCAGGGATTTTACCTTTTCCCTTGTTCTTGGCTCGATCCTTGGTCTTTCCTTGGCTTGCAAAAAATGCACTCTCACCCGATTCCATAAGCAGTCTTCCCTCCTCTTGAACACACATGGTCATCAATTCATTGATGGTCCACTTATCCTTATGTGTGTTATAGGATATCTTGAATGGTCCGTACTGCTTTGGTAGAGTGTTCAATATGTAGTGCACAAGAAAAGACTCAGACATCTCCACCTCTAGCTTCTTGAGTTGGGCCGCTATATCTCTCATGGTCATTATGTGCTCACGCACTCCTTTGACACTGGTGAGCCTCATCGATGAGAACTTCATTATCAGGGTGCTGGCCAACGCTTTGTCTGAAGTGACAAATTGATCATCTATGGCCTTCAGTAAGGTCCTAACGTTGGTATGCTGTTCGACTGAACCACGTATCCCAGCAGATATCTTTGTCTTAATATACATGACACTAAGGCGATTGGATCGCTCCCAACGTTCATGTAAAGCTACTTGAGCAGGAGTGCTGGTCTCAGTCAATACGGGCTCGTCTTTCCTTATAGCATAGTCTATATCCATGCACCCTAATTGGAGGAGAACTCTCTCCTTCCAAACCTTGTAGTTCTCTCCATCCAGCTCGGGAACTTCTAGGTTAATACTAGCCTGAGGAAACACTGCATATAGAAAATAAACATGCTTATGTATCTAGAATTTTTGAGGCAAACTTAATTATGTCTACCAATGTAAACATATTTTATTAATGAATCTCAGACATAAAACTTGCCTGTGGGCTAAAGTTCTAATTCTAATAGATTTATTTCATAATGATAAAACTATCAAATTATATCATTTCCTAATTCCTGTGGGTAAATTAAGAAACTAATTTGATATTTTATCCTAATTAGTTATAAAATTATAATAAAAATTCCTGTGGGATAAAATTTACTATAACCTTATAACTAATCACAATTTATGTCTAATATCATTATGTGATTTTACAAAATAATTTTACTTAATTAAGGTTGCTGTGGCTAAGCCCTAATTAAATAAACTATAAATCACTTAGACATATTGGTAAAATTCTAAGTTTATTCATATTTTAAAAATTGCAATTAACACAAGGCAATTTTAATTCCAAATAATATGAATAACTTAGCTACATGTGCTTTTAGTATAAAAAATAACAAAATTATACATATTCAAAATAAGCACATATGCACATTCAAAATCAAATTTTCATAATTTAATCATAATTTTATGATAATTTTCACAAAATTATTCAATTTAAAATTATAGCATTAATAAAAATTCCAAATTTATGAAAAATCCTCATAAAATCCAAATAATGAGAAGTTTTCATAATTATATTAATTTTGTGAAAATAATCTAATTATTCATAAAATTATGAAAATTACAGAATTGAAAATCTGATATAAAACTATCAAAAAAATATAATTATTTGGCCTAAATTAAATAATTTAAATTTACTTAAATTAAATAAATCCTTAATGTCTAAAATAAACCAAATGATCCTTTTATTTAATCCATATGGCCCAAATAATCAACCAAAAGAGCCCAAAATAAATGGCCCAAAACTAACCAAATAAGGACCCAAATAGTGGCCCAAAACCCGAAGCCCAAAGGTTTGTTTTTTTTTTTTTTGCACAGTGTCACTGCACTGTACAACAGGCGGGCGCGTGAGACTCACGCGCCCGCATTATCTCTATCGGGCGCGTGAGACTCACGCGCCCGCATTTCCTCTCCTGTCGGGCGCGTGAGACTCACGCGCCCGCATTTTCTTCCCTTGTCGGGCGCGTGTGACTCACGCGCCCGAGGCTTCTTCTTCACCCGAATGGGTGTTTTGCAGAATTTTGGGTCTTTTGACCCGACCCGGCACAAAACCCTTCAAAAACAGTTTCGTTTTTCATGTATTTTTCATCCCTAGAGCTTTACAACAATAGATCTAAAGTATTTGAACCAAAATCACAGGAAAACAGAATGAGTTTTATGAAATCCGAGACTTAAAGTTTCAAAATATGGGTTTTTATGGCTTTTTTCTACAGATCTCTAGCAAGACAGAGGTTAAACTACGGCTCTGATGCCAAATGTAAGTGCATCATAACAAGCCTAACATGCTTCTACACAATATGAAACATGTTAAACAAATAAAATGCGGAAGCGATAGGATCTAACCTCCAGCCATTGCACTCTGTAACTCTGCTGTTGAAGCAATTGCCGAATCTGACAGTCTACTCTGTGTCGATCACAGACCTTCCAAATCTTCCAAGCACTCAAAACCTCACTAGATGGTGTTTGTGTGTTTTTAGGTTAACGTACTTGGGGACCGGAAGGAGCCCTCCTTAAATAGTAATGAGAGCGTGCTAATTATGGCAATAAAATCACGTTTTAACCATCATAAAATCGTGTTTTAATAGCCAAATATTGAGTTGAGATTCACCGTGAAATTATGGACCATATCCGGAATTGGTCAACCAAATATTTATTTCCATAAATGAGGAGATATACTAACAAATCGATCTTTAGATATATCTTGTTACTTCGACTCTTATAATCGTTATTGTACTACTTTTCGATCCTTCAATAATTGTATTTTTTTTTTTGTCAATATAAGATTCTTTGCCTTAAAAAAATATCTAGGGGAAAGGAAAAGCATACCAAAAGATTGCAATTGATGCATCTTTTATTCTCGGGAAGCTTGAGAAGAGCCCGAATCATCCTCTCGATTTTTTCTTCTTCCTTTATTATCTTCTTATTCCCCATTTTCTCCACAAAATGCAAATCTACCCCTCCTTCACCCAACAAGAATCAGAATCCCAAATCATTAGAAATGCAATCCTCCTGACAGAAAATAAACAATAAATTCCGAGGAAACAAACGAGAAAAATTAGGCAGAGAAAGCATGGAGAAGAAGAAGAAGATTGATAGATGGGAGAAAGGCAGAAAGAGAAAGTCGTCAAAAGAGACAGGGAAATTTGCCGGGAAAGCCGGTTAGGTGACCGTTTTAAGCCGTTGAATTTTGCTCCCGCTGGATTCCGCTTTTCAGAAGTTTTTTATTTAAATTTTTTGTTGTTTTATCAGAATCAGAATAAGAGATAATAAAATAAATTTACTTGTGAATTTTGAATCCTGCATAATTTCTAACTTTCGCATATCTGCAATATATTGTAATTACAAATTTGTTATTATAAAAAACAAGATGGAAGATGTTAGGATCATTGCTTTCGACCAATACAAACAAGTAATTTGAAACAAATTTCTTTTAAAATATTCACTCCCTTTATTAACTCTTCAAATTTTTAGTAATTTTCTAAAACATTTGCATGTTAAAATATTGGGATTTTTTTAGTAAATATTTAATATATTATTATTATTAATTTACCATAATTAAAAATAACAAATTTATCTTATCTCAAATTATTCGATTTCAACTATTCAAACGTTATGCTGAATCAAATTTAAATTTTTAAACAAGTCAAAAGTTTTAAAATTAAACTCGGTCTAATACAAACCGAACTTTAGGTTTCCACTTAAAGCAAATTCTAACATTGAATCATTTCTACTCGAGTACTTGTCTAACCACGACCGAAAAGGCTAATATTGCTATCTCAATTCTCAATGCAAAGAAGCTGACATTGTAAAACGCCTCCAAAATCATCCCTTGCTAGACAACTCAAAATCAATAGACACATGAAACAATGAGAATGTAACAAAAGATTTTTGCCCTCTGATGAATCTGTGTGAAAATTTATAGATACAGCTTTCTTTCTCTTTTTTTTTTCATTTCAGATAACGCTTTTGTTTGATATATATCTACCAAATGCTCCAACCATTTCAATCAGACAGAAATGTAATGTGATTCCAATGGTGTGCGGTATTATTCGGGCCACCTGCTACTCTGATATCAAGGCTTAAGCGGAACAAAACCAACAGAATAAGAGGAAACGGGGGAAAATTCTGTACAAATATCGGCTGCCAAAATTCCATACACCCTTTACCGGCAGGACGAAAACAACAGTTGCAATGAACGGAGTATCCTGCTGCAGGGATTAAGAAGAAACCTACGGGCCGAAAGAGCTATGGAGTTGCACAAAAAACTGCCACAATATGTAGCAGAAGCAAAAAAACTACTCTTACTGCTCACAGCTCTCCTGTTAGAACTTTTACAGTTGATCAGTCAATGACAACTCCAAGCCACCACCACTGGAAAAGGAAAAACCAGATCCGTCCCAGGGAAAACAATGTCAATTCTTTTGGTACTCTTCAATTCGAGAACTCCATGGTGCCTGCTAATTCAATTCTGTAAACACTCCATGTTTCATCAGATCATTCTACCCATCACCATTTAAGTCCTCAGAAGATTCTTTGATTGCCTCTGCAGTCATAAGAGCAACCACAGCCTTGTGAATGGCTAGATCTGCTCTGAAAAGTAATCTCTGAGCTTTTTCTCTCTTGAACTTGGCCATTTTAAGTGCCTGCTGGGCTGCAATGGATGCATCACGCAATCTTAACTCATCAATAACAGAATTATCCAACTGTTCAGGGCCATGCCTTAGAAAGCTATCCGAGAAGTAATGCTGCTGGCTTGGCCACTCAGAAAAGCCCATGTTCCACTGATGAATTCCATTTCTCTTGCCAATTAGTCTCTGACCATATGGAGCCATCATTTGTGTGTTGTTTGATGAGAGAAAAGTGCCAAATTTCTTTGACTTGCTTCTCTTAAGTTTCTGGTGATGGTTCTTATCAAACCCATCACTGCCCATGGGGAAATATCCCATGCTAACCGCATCTCGTGCTGAAAATACCCTTGGTGATGCATGAGACAGAGGGGAATCTTCTAAAGATTCATAGTTATGCACAGGATATAGAACCTTTTCATCCCCAAACAGGAACCCATTTGATCTTCTGCCTGAAATGACCAAAAATGAAGTCAGACACGTATGTTATTAGAAGACATAATAGAAAAGCCGGATGGAACTGAAATCATAAAGAACATTACCAAAAGAATGACAACCCTCATGATCTCCCAATGCAGGGTTGCTTTGTCCAGAACTTGAAAATTTCCTCTGTGATCTGTGTTTTGACCCTTTGTTTGGAACTTCCAAACCACGGGGTTTCAAACAGAAAGCAAACATAGGTGGCTTCTCCACGGTGGAACCTTATCTATGCATCCATTGGACAGTGTAGGGTTAACTTTAGACATAGCTATCTCCCATTCTCTCACTTGCTGTTGGTACCTTTCCCACAATGGTGGCTAAATGATAACCAAACATTTTATCACAGGTTAGACAGCATAAAATGTTTAAGATAAAACACACGAACAACAACCAAAGTAAACACGGTAAAATTGTCCGGTAAAATCAGAGCGCCCTAAGCTTTGATTCTTGAGGAAAACATGAAGAGTTGAATGAAGAAAAAAGATCCCTAAGCTTCACACCTAGGGTCCATAGGAGTCACAACGAAGGTTGATTGCAATACACAATCAAGAAGAAAGGAAAAGATCCTAAGCTTCACACCCAAGGTCCTTAGGAGTCACATCTAAGGTTGATTGCATAACCAAATCACAAAAGCAATAATGCTGGAAATTATCTGATAATAATTTAACTCAATAGAAAGAGCACGTTGATTTATCCACTCCTAAAATCCCTAATCCCCATGCTATGTCTGGGAAGATGAACTTGATTTTGGTTATCATATAAATTTTGAGGACAAATGCAAACATTATGTAAAAATTAGTTAAGGCTCACTAGACCTTTATATTTTAGAGAGTACAAAATGATGAATCCAGAAATTTCATGATGATTCTTTGTCATGTCCTTTGAATAAGTATATCAGATAATTCTTTGTTATCAGTTTTAGCACATGTTCAAACAAAACTATTACTTGGAATGACTGAATAATAGTTGATTCAGATTTTCGGTTATTTCATTTTCATGTTCTTGAGAAGAATTCTTTCTTTCACTTTTACATGAATCATTTCTCCTCCACAAGAAGTAGCTCCTATTCTGAAAGATGGCAAGTACACATGTTTTTAAAGAATCTACATATAAATAAATTAATAAATGAACAATATTAAGACTACTGAATACGTCTGCAGAACAAAGTAATTAAGTAAATCAAGTGCCCTTGCACCAAAAACATGTTGACAATATATGTAAACTAAAAAGCATAGACATTATAAACATAAAACTAAAGGAAACAAATTCACCAAAAACAGGCATTTTAAAAGATACCTGGAGATGCCGAATTAAAGGCATTCCAACTCTCTGCCTCTTCTGCTGCCAATACTCATAGATCACTCTGATTACTTTCATGGACCCAACTCCAGCCATGAGCTCTTGTATTTCATCAGAATTGAACTGATCGCACTGTTGAGTATATGCAGCCTTCTCAAACATGTCCATGATCTTCTCGAACATTTCATCAGAAAGTTCCAACGAGCTGCTACTACCATCACATTCTGAAGATGTATGAACTCTTGAAATCCACTGTTCATCATCACTGTCCATGTCATATAATACATGGGATGGATCCAAAGCCATCTCAACATCAGTTTCAACCTGCTGCAAGTACTTGGAAGAACTACGAACAAATGTCACTTCTGTTGCATTTTCATCATACTCCTCTATCAAGCGAACTCCAGGAATAGGGATGTTCTTAACTGAAGCAGCACGAACATTTCGGTTGTAGCACTCTTCGTGCATCTCCTTGAAAAGAGCCCACTGGCTCCTGTCAGTGAACTCCAAGATCCAATCCTTGCCTCCTTTCCACATCATGGCATGCGTATAACGATTGGTAGATCCAGGCTGCAGAAACTGATGTGCCTTGTAACAGTACCTCGTAGACCCGGACACTTTCACCGCAAGCTTCCATTCATTATGATCAAAAAGCTCTAGCGCAACCTGTGCACCGCATTCTCGCCATCCTCTGTCACCAAGGGTAATTAGCAGATTTGCATCACAAGATAATAACTCGAAGTTTTTTTGGGAACCTCTAGAAACATCAGATGATCTCTTTTCGTTAGCCCTCCTAATTCGCTTGTGAGAAAGACTTCTCTGGTGATGGCTTTTATTCTTTGAGCTGTAATCTAAACCTCCAAAGGGCATTGAGTATGATACCTGAGTTCGTGGCTTCTTAGGTCCATTTCCAAAATTATTGTGGAAGAAATCAGCCTTTCCATCTGACCATCCGTGGGCATGATAACCAATCAATGAAGAATTACTTCTATTTCGATGCCAAGAACTTCTAGGAGCAGTAGGATTAGAACTTGGGATGATACCACCATTCATATTCCAAGTCAAATCAGTAGACTGTTGAGTACTGGGTAATTTGCTGTCAACATGCTTTTCATATTGATCAAAGGGTGGAATCTCAACCCTAATACCATTCAAAACAGAACCAGTCCCTGTACTCTGCTTATCACCATCAGTTGGAGACTTTGATGACGAAACAAGTTGCAGATACTCTGAACGGTCACAATTTTGCTTCTGTAACGGAACAATGGCCATGGCTCCAGCTTCTTCAGGTTCATGAGAGATGGCAGAAGTTCCATCAATGATTTGATCACCATTTTCGTAAATCTGCGAGGACTTTTTCCAACAACCATCACCATGAACAGAGAGATCAAAAGTTATTAACTCATCATTGGAAGAAGCATCCTTTGATGGAGCATTTAGATTTTCGTCTACACTATTTTCAAAACTTTTGTTCACACAGTCCTCTCTAATGGAACTGTCATCCACCAACAAATTGCCAGAGCTCTCTGGTTGCTCAACGGAGACATGATCGTGAAAGCCGATGCGAGAAACTCTATATTCCATAAGTAGCTTAAGATGCAAACTGAGAAAGAAAGTAGGTGCCGCACCAAAGGAAAGGGCAAACAAAGGAAGATTTCTGTGCTTCTTCTCAGTATTGGAAGAAAATTGGCCAACTTTCGGAAAACTACATTCTCTGGAGACACCCATAACGCTGATACCCTGCCTATGTCTTCTCCTTATTAAGCCCTGGTCAACAGCAAACAATTTTCATAACATTTAATAACAGCCACCAAACAAAAGAAAGGCATTAGATGTATGACCATACAGCTATGACAAAAAACTTTCCAGAACCCATGGCTGACAATTAAATGACCACACAGAACTAAACAACAGTACAGTAAAACTAAAACTAAATACGGTCTTTTCTGAGGCGTGGTTTCTTTTCTTTCCTTCTTATAAGAGGGCGAGTGTGGGTTTTACGGGCAAATAGCAAAACATAAAATATGTATTTCCATGAGACAACTAAATCTCAAGTAAAACACACACACACACACAAAATAACACCTCAGAGATTTCAATGGCAAACTAACATGGAGAAGAGCCATACCTCAGGTGATGAGGAATCCTTGCAAGCAGGAGAAGTAAGTAGCTGGTTAGCTCCATTATGAAGTGCCTTAATGTTATCATAAGTACACTCGGACAGAGGTAATTGCCTATTTAGCAGACAATGCCTTTTCAGCTTAGAATCCAAGAACATCCATTTGGAATGCTTCACTTCATGGAAGTTGTAAAAAGCAAAGACAATCTGCTTCCTAAAATCTTGAGAGCAAGAAAATTTGAACCTGATTGAAGTTACAGGCAATTGCAGATCAGGAACCTTCATCCACTCAGTAGGTCGATAAAATACTGTCAGGACCTGGAAAACAAAAGCTACAGCCTGTTTCAAGGAACCTTCAAACAGGAGAAACTTTAGTCCAACTTCATTATCAACAAAAAGGATCTCCAAATGAACCATTGGCCAGACAGTCATTAATGTACCGCAATGAAGCAGCAACAAGGTATGAGCCAGCCAAAAGCTCTTTGTTCCAAATAAGTTATTTGAGGCAGAGAGCACAGGGAAGCTCAACCCAAACCTGAATTGTTTTGAATGTAAAAACGAAATATTTAATTGTAACTGCCCTGCATCATCACTAAACAACAAATCTCTTTCATGATCAAACCTTCCTAAACAAGCATCAAGTTCTCCCAAATCCTGAAATTCATCAACAGAGACGATGGAAGTGATAGATTCATCACTGGTAACACAATTGCCTTCAGAAGCCTGACATAATCCTTTCTTTGTGCTGAGAAACCGCCTTCTAAAATAAACAATGGGATGTTTACCGTCTTTGGGGCAACTAGTGCCACCCAAAGAAGAATCCTCAATCTTTCTGCCATCAACGGGTCTGTCTGACAATGCAGAGGCACCAAATATTTTAACTTTGTTTGCTTTCAGTGAACCCCCATGCAGACAACTGTTTTCATCCACAACTTCATCACACGGAAATGGTTGCCCCGGGGAGCTAAGAGAAGAAGCTGATGTTTTCTGTCTCTTCACAGCACGCAAAGGGCAGGATTTGGCACGATGACTAGAGCGTGCCAACCAGGAGATGATGGGCTCTGAATCCATATAGCTCTCATTACCACTGTCATTTTCTGTTGTGAAATTTCTCTTCCCCTTCCCTTTGTTGAGCTTCATGTTCCTGATTTTGTCGTCAGAACCCCTATCTCGCCGAGGTCTTTTCCGCTCAGACTTGCTAGGAACTTCATAGGGAAAAAGCAGGAGTTTAAATCTTTCATTCTGTAAATTTATCCATTCCTCATCGCGGTCATCATATTTTACATGGTGAAGCTTTCTCTCTTTGTCATAGTCATTGACAAGGCCATAATACCAACTCTTGTCCAAAGGCCAAAACACCTTGATTCTTCTATTCAACACCCAATGCACATCAAAGTCCCCGAAGAAAATTTCATAGAAATGGCGCCTTTTCCTTGAGTTGCCCTTCTCTTTATGTCTTCTACGTGGTCTTAATACCCTACCAGAAGCATCAATAGATGCAGATTCAGAACCAGACAAATTCTTAGACCCATAACTAGTATTCTGACCAGAAGATAAGAGATAAGATAAACCATTCTCGGATAGTACAGAGGCTTTACTGTTCACGGAAATGCCAGTACAACTTGGGTCAAACCGTGATGATAGCATCCTTGCTGCATTTTCTTCAAGATTCTCTTCATCATCTTCTTTAAAATCATCACTTGTCTTAACAGAAGAATCTACTAAACTCTCAGCCTTCTTAGCAACACTTCTACCACCCTTTACCGAATACTTCCTCTTCCTAGGCTTACTCCGTGACTTTTTTAACAAAGACTCACCATCATTTACAGCTGAGTGACCAGCAACACCATCTTCTTCCTTCAAATGCTGCATTGAACTTGACTCACTGTTTCTGTTTTCCTTAAAATCTTCAATGAGCTTCTCCTGTTTAACCTTCGAAGACTCATTCTGAGTGCTGGAATCTTCACTAGCTGACTTCACTTCCTCACAGACACCAACAACTGTACTACTAGATTGCCCAGCCAACTTTAACACTTGACCACCCTCAAACTTGTTTCTCCCCACAAACCCACGTTTACGCCTTGGGATCCTAGTACCACTGTCACCCAAACTAAGTGAAATGCCATTAGCACCAGAACCATTCTTTGATTTCTGACTCAAACCCGACTTCTTCAAATTTTCTTGACCATGCAACCCAGAATTTAAGCCCACAGTATACACTTCAGTTAAACTCTTGGTACTATTGCTATCATGGACGGTTCTAAAACTACTGAGAGGCAGAGCTTTCCTACTCTTCTTTCTCTTGCTATTATTATCACTATTCCTCTTCTCACCATTACCTTCTTGTGAACTTTCCTTCCTCTTCAAGATCTTAACTTTAGAAGACTCCTTTGAATCACCAGATTTATACAAACTCTTAAGATCCAAAGATCTTGATTTCTTAGGAATTTCCGCTCCATGAGAACTTCCTATTCTACTTTCCATCAACAATCCCTCAATTCAAACAGGAAAACCCCAACTCCCCACTTCTCACATTCCCATCACACATGTTTCAGATCTGTAAAACTAAACATGTACCAAAAATCACGAAAAAAGAAAAAAAAATCCCTCAATTATCCTATAAATTAGCCGATCAATCCAAAATTCATATATTCAAATCAAACCTTTGACAAATTAAACAATTGGTAAAGAAAACCGCAATAAAATTTATTACTTACCTGATTCGGTGTATCAAAGAACATCAATTTCTCTGCTGAATCGTGAATATGAAGAGTACGAACGTATGCTAGGGCTTGAATCTAGGGATTTCGAATTGAAACCCTAATAGATTTGTCGATTTTGAAATCAATTTCTCTATAATTTTAGTTTTCTGAAATTCTTTTTTTCTTTTTTTTCTTTTTTTTACCGTGAGAGACGGAACGAGTCCTAGGGTTTCTTTCGGTTTCACGAGAGCAAGGGTTTAGATCGAAAATAACAAAAAAAAAAGAATTAATAAGACAAAATTAGAAAAAATAGGAAAAAATGTATACTGGGCCATTCCGTTTGGCTACGTGGCAATATGTCAACCATCAGACTTTGAAAGTGAGGTGGCGATCTTGTTCAGATTATTTAAAGCAGCCGATTAATAAATACGGATCGACATTTTCGGGGAAAACAATGAGATTAACGAACGGCCACGATTGGCACACTTAAAGATGGACGGTCTGGATTTTGAGTGGATATGAGAGATGTGAGGTAGTTAAACGACTCAATTTTGCTAAAACGGTAAATTGGAAAGAAAAAAAGAAAAAAGGTTTTATTCCAGAGTTCTATTTTTGTATTAGTTAACCAACCCTAATGTTTTGATAAAATAGCAAAAATGCCATCAAGATTTTAAGTTAATAGGCGCCATTACAGAATTGAGAATGCCACTCGCTAGCATGGAGCGTAAAGTAAACTCGCTTCGGTTGTGAAAACGTGGCAGGAATATGTGAGCACTGCACACTTGTCAGGACTTAAAACGGCGAGTTCGTTGATGTGTGACATGGTGAAGACGAAACATTAAATTACATTTCCATCCTTGAAAGTTGCTTGTAATTACACTTTTATCCAATTGGAAATGTTAACTTCTCCCGCCATAACGAATCGTTACAAGCTCATCGTAATTACAATTAAAATGTTATAATATTCAGAGCATGTATTTTGCATGCTTACATGAAAATCACATGTAAAGTTGATAATATTCATTTGTTTATTTTACTAATTTTATTTGAGGAATCCATCTCTTTAACTTATTTATTTGTATAAATAATAAATTGTCGATGAAATTTTTAAATTTCAATAATTAATTTAATAAAATGATATATATCTTTTAAAATATATTAAAAATAATGATATATAATAATATTTTAATTCTGCTTATAGAATTAAAATTTTAATTATCAATTTTTCAAAAGCAAAGTCGTTAAATATATATAATGGTAATTAATAATAATCATCTATTATAATTAAGTATGAGTGTCAAAATTATAATAAATAATGAATTCATCAATATATCTTCGTTATGTCACATATGATATCGCATGCCTCAACTACTAAGTAACAACAATCATAAATAAGAAATTTAATTTATTGAAAAGAAATAATGAAACATTATTTTCAAAGAAACCAAAAAATAAAAAAGTTATTATCATGAACTAAATGTAAAAACATATGAGGAATTATTTCTATTGTAACCAAATATATATATGGGCAATTGTTTATCTGATTTAATTGTTGTCTTAAATGCCAATTGGTAAATTTGATGCATGCGGATGCGGACAAGATTTATCATGTTAATATCTTTTATTAAAAAACAAATGGCAATCTAACCTAAAAATCCATTTTCATTTTATGTTTAATGCATAATGCATACGCGATTTTTCATAAAATGTGATGTACAAACATGAAAAAACATCTAAAAATACTTGAAAATTATTTCGTTTGGAGAAATGATCGTGGTATAAATTTTGTTGAAAAAAAAATAAAAAAAAGTTATTTTTTTTACAATTAAAAAGTTTTCGAATTAGTTTACATGTATATTGAGATTATTCTCTCTCCAAATGAGATTATAAACGCATCCCACGTCAACTTGATGCATTCAAATAAATTAATTATATTAGGTGTTGATCCCAATATTTAACTTTGAACCTAATCTACAAAATGACACTTACCAATGCATTCAACCATTATTACTAAAAAAAATAAAAAAGATTTATTTCAATTTAGACTAAATTTGGATTCCATCGCACTGTAATCGCGGTGGAATCTTCCACTAAAGATAATAAAAAGATAAATGGTAAAATTATCATTTTGTCATTGATTTTAAAATTTTTCTTTTTTTTAATATATATATATATTTAATGATTATTTTATTACTTTTGATTTTTTCAAAATTAATTTATCGTCCATCAAAATTAACCATTATTTGATGAAAAGTGGATTTCAAGTACAATTTCAATTTTTATTTTATCTAAAAATATATTTAATAATTATTTTATTATTTTTAATTTTACCGGAACCAATCTCATCATTCATTCAAATTAGTCATTATTTGATGAAATGTAATTTCAAGTATATTAAGACATCCATTTAAAAATGCCACAACATAATTATCTTTAAGTTTTTTTTGTTAGTATCACATGCTCTACAATATAAGATGAAAAAGAATTTAAAGAAATCTATATCTTTTTTTTTTCATATATTTACCAATAAACAAATACTTGCAAATAAATTAAAGTTCTTGGAAGGAACAATAAATATCAAAGTAGAGGTAAAATTACTATTACTGCCTAGATTTTGTAGATTTTGTTTAAAAAATTCATTTTATTTATTACTAATGTAAGGTTCGTTTTGAATTTTGCTCTTTTATATTATTATTAAGAAACCAGACAATATATATATATATGCATAAATCAACAAATTATCAAAAAGCAAAATATAGTTTCATTACAATATAAAAAATAAAATGAATACACTCGAAGATCAGCGGGTTAAATCAATTTATAATGCAATTATAACGTAGTTATGAACCAATACAACATAATACATTCACACGCATATATATATATATATATATATATTTATATATGTGTGTATATCTATACTATCATATATTTTTATTTTCTTCTTTTTTATTACTTGACACATGTCCATTTATTTGTTTTTTGCCCTCAACAACTTTTTTTTTACCTAGGTCCTTTTATTTTTTTTCTCAACAATTTTTTTAGTTAAATATTTAATATGTTTTTTACATAACTCTTTAACTCTTTTTAATCCAGTCTTCTATTATTGTTTTATGGTATTGCTTTATATTTTTATCTATTTGCATCTTCTACTTGCATATATTTTGATTTCGAATAAAATTTATTATATTAAAGGGTTTTTTTAGCTCTAAATCTTGCAAAAAAAATACTTTTACTTTGCATATTGTATTTTGGAGTAAATATAAATAGTTCAATTAATTATTCTTAAAATAAAAATGCTTACAGATGAGTTTAAAACCTTACATTTGATTAATAATATGAACAAAATATTCTTAGCTAATTTTTCTTACTTATTTGTTAAACTGTCTAAACTACTATGCCATATATTTGAAATAATAGCCAAATAAGCCCTCAACCTTTAGCTCAAAATAGAATTAAGCCCTCAACGTTTTATTGCATGAAAATCAGTCCATAAACTTTTATTTCAGTGGAAATAAACCCTCAACCTTCTAAAATTATGCAATTAAGTCAAAATTTGTTAAATGACACTAACTGCCATTAGTATTGCACACGTGACATGCCACGTGGCAGCCAACTAAGCTATCCACGTTAGCTTTCACGTTAGATATACTAACGGCAGTTAGTGTCATTTAACAGATTTTGACTTAATTGCATAATTTAAGAAGGTTGAGAGTTTTATTTTCACTGAAATAAAAGTTTATGGACTGATTTTCACGTGATAAAACGTTGAAGGCTTAATTCCATTTTGGGCTAAAGGTTGAGGGCTTATTTGGCTATTACTCCTATATATTTTGATACTTTTACTTTTTATTGTTGTTGCATCATTATCTTAATTTGTTTGTTTTGGCACAAATTATCTGTTTATCATACTATTTTAGTTAAATATTGTGTATTTTTTTAATCCAAGCTAATCCAAATTTCTCGAAAAATTATTTTTGGACATTTGTTTGATATATGAACTCTATCCTTAGTAAATATGTTTCTCCTTTGTACTAAACAATATGAAGAAAATAAATATTTTTATGACCAACAACTCTTATCTAATAATCAATTTTACTAACTTTAAGAATTGCAAAATAAAAACAGACATGTAGCATTGCGCGGGTTTGTATATAGTGTGTGTGTGTGTGTGTATATATATATATATATATATATATATGCATGCATGTCATGTCATGCTAGTCCATATTTTCAATTGTTGACATTGATTTCTAATAAATCTTGCCATGTTGATTTATAAATCTAAAATCTTCTAGTTTAGTACAATCTATGGCTAATGCTTGAATCGACCCATATATTTAACAAAGTATGTTTGATGCATTTTACCACACTGTAGTTACAAAAATTCATTTAACAGTTATACAATAAGTAGCGAATGTGTCTTGAGATGGGTACCTGTGCTTAAACGATTTAATTTATTAACATGTAAAAATTTCGAATATTTAGACATGAATTATTTAAATTATACCAGAATAATAAATCAAACCATTTAAGAACAATTTCCATGCTTTATTGTATTTAAAAGAATATATTTGAATTTTTTTGATGTTTAGATAAAAAACAAAATAATATTGTCAGTAACTTTTGATGGAGTGATTAAAAAAATATAACATTTTTTAAGACGTGGATTCGAGCTCAAATAACATTGTCGTATATTTTCAACTACGGAAAAATACCAAAATACTACTAAAATAAAAATTATGTATGAAAAAAAATCATAAATTTTTTTAGTCAAAAACTTTTGGTATTTGAAAGCTTTTTTGAGTCACTATTAATTAAGAGTCAAATTATGATTAAACTTCGAACGGAAGAGTTTTTTTAATATTATTTTTTTATTTATAATGTTTGAACTCGAAACATTACTTAGAACACATTTCATTTGATCAAACAAACGTTGGTAAAAAAAAAAAAATCACTAATTGCTCGTTACTTAGAAATTAGAAGGGAAAAGGGTTAGAAAGCTAAAAAGGATAAAATTCAAGGGCTCCAATGAAAAAAAAAAAATCCCATTGCCATTAGCCCATTAGGGGTCCATTTTAAACGAGTCACGACTAGCGTCGGTGGCAACACAGCCCGTTCGCACCATAATCTCCGGTCAATTTCTTTTCTCCATTTCGGATGCAGCGTTAGTTTCCCTGCTAAACCCACATCCGAAATACCTCGGTTTCAATTTCACCCGCCAATCGCATTAACGTGATAAAAACAAGCTTACTCGTTGCAAATTGTAAGCATTTTTATCGATCTCGATCTAGATCTAGCGTTTCAATTTCTTCAATTGAAAATTCGAGATTATACGACAGCTGCTAATCCAAATTAAGGTCGATCTGGTAGATTACGGTTTCAGATCTCTCCAATTTGAAGTAAGAATCTCCAGCCATATCTTTTTTTTCCTTATTTGCTAAGAAAAGCGGGGAAATTAAGCTTTTTAGCTTTTTCATTTTTTTTTTTCAGAGAATCAGATGTTAGCTTAGGGATTTTGGGTTTTTTTGAAGATCGAGGAGGCTAGCAAAAAAGAAAAATGCATGCAAGAGTGGCTCAATCGTCATTTAGGGATCGAACGCAAGAATTTCAGAGCGTAGCGGAGAGGTTAAGGAAGTCATTCTCGTATGGTCCGGGCCAAAATGGGCCGAGTAGCAGTTCGAGAGCGGAGGAAAAGAGATCTGTTGTTGCGCATCAGTCGGAGTTTAATAGGAGGGCTTCTAAAATTGGATTTGGGATTCATCAGGCCTCGCAGAAGCTTTCAAAGTTAGCAAAATGTAAGTACATATATCAGCTTCATTTACATTTATAGTTGTTTTTTTTTTTAAAGAAATACACAATAATAGTTGGAGGTTTATACGGTATAATTTTTAGAAAGATGAAGGTTAGCCGGGCATGGGTTAGTTGTAACCTTGAAATTTAGCTTATGAGCTTCTGAGAAGAGTTGTACTGAAAAGTTGAAAAGTTGAGTGATAGGTTTAATGGAATTCTGGGATGTGCAATGAACTTAGTTACTTAAAAAGAATTTCAATCTAACAGCAAATTTTTTTGAAAAATGTACTTGAACAACTCAAAGACTCCTATTGGGTCAAAAAGGCTGTTAAATGTGGGAGTTCTAAGAAAGATGTTCATTGAGGCTTTGTTTGGTAATAAGTATGTAAAAGTGGAAGGATAGAAAATTGAGAGACTAGAGAAGTGAAAGGGATGAAATATATTTTTGCTTCTTTCCACTATTGGCTTGTGCTTGTTTAGAACGATGGGAAAATGGATGAATAAAACTATTGTTTCTGTGCAGTGGCCAAGAGGACTTCAGTTTTTGATGACCCTACTACGGAAATCCAAGAGCTCACTGCAGTTATCAAGCAGGATATCAACGCACTTAATTCTGCAGTGGTAGACCTCCAGCTTTTCTGCAATTCTAGACACGAAGGTGGTGTCTCCAGTGATACATCTAGTCATTCAACCACGGTCGTGGATGACTTGAAGAACCGCTTAATGAGCGCCACGAAAGAGTTCAAAGAAGTCCTCACCATGCGGACAGAGGTAAGGCTGAGTTTTCAGTCTGTTTACTTAGTTTACTTAGATCTGTTTTTTCTACTATTCCATAATTCATTCCTTTGAAAATTGATAGAAATTGAACTGCCTTGTACAGAATTTAAAGGTTCATGAGAATAGAAGACAGTTATTTTCTTCCAATGCTTCAAAAGATTCTCCAAATCCTTTTGTACGGCAGCGCCCCCTGGCTGTCAAATCACCAGCTGGGGCTTCAAACAACCTTCCTCAATGGGCTAATGGGTCTGCATCTTCATCTCAGTTGTTTCCAAGGTGACAGTTCTTTCAGATGTTTTGCAGTAATATACCTATTACTTTCCTTTTTTGGTGCAAGTAATATACCTATGACTTACTAACTGGAGAAAATAATTTAGCACTTATTAGAAGTCTTGAATTTTCCTTAGGAACTTCCAAGTACATTTAATGATAATTTGTTGTTGAATGCTCATGGAACATTTCTTAAATTTCCTTTTGTATGTTTTAGGCAGTTAGTGACAATTGCATATTGCCCTTTTGTCCAGAGTAGACAAAATTCAATTGTCTTTTTCGCTGTGTGCGCAATAATGTGCTTATGATGGTTGAATGATGCTGCATTTGCTTTTACTCTTTGTGCAGTCCTTTTTAACTTTTAAAATTTATTTTCATTTCTTTTTCTATTTCTTTTGGAATCAACTATTGTTGGCTGCTTCTGTTTTAGTCTAGCTGGCTTTGTTTTCTTATATGAACTATATCCACTTGAAATTCTTTACAATGGTGAAACTTCATTTCTGGTTCTTCATTATACAGAAAGCAGATGGATGGGGAGAGTCAGCCATTGCTCCAGCAGCAGCAGCAAATGGTTCCATTACAAGACAGTTACATGCAGAGCAGAGCTGAAGCTCTTCAAAATGTAGAATCCACTATTCATGAGCTAGGCACCATCTTCAACCAACTAGCTACCCTGGTTTCTCAGCAAGGAGAGATCGCTATCAGGTTTTTTTTCAAGCAACTTCAGTTGGCATATATATAAATTTATTCTATTTGCTAATATATCACTTGGTATAGAAGGTGTTTTATGTCAGTGAGCTGCAGTCTGTGGTGTTATAGAAATTTTATTCATGTTTATGACTGGATATGCTGGATATCATTCCCATATTGTTACCATTCAGTTATTTGGTCCTGAGCATGCATCATAGTTTGGTACTTGGGAGAGTTTGAGAAGTCATTTGTTCATTAGAGTAACAATGTTGTGTTGTGTCTTGCATTTCACGGTTAAGTTTGGTGTGGAACATCTTGAGGATCCAATTGTTAGCTAGAGAACATGCTTGAACCAATAAGAACAGGTGCTTGTACCTTTTTAGGGCTAACTACACAGTTCTTCTTATGGAATAATCAATCCCTCAAATGAGAGTAAATGGGTATACAAAATAGATAGATTCATTGATAAAAGTGATCTATTTGTAGTGACTGTCAAAAGTTATGAATACTTTTGACCAATCTAAAATAATTTTAATTGTATGAAAAGAGCTGCAGTATACATTGATATTGCAGTCTGAACCTTTTAACCGGTCTATGGACCACTGGAATGTGATGTTGTCTTTTCAGGATTGATGAGAACATGGATGACACCTTAGCGAATGTGGAGGGAGCGCAGGGAGCTTTGCTCAAGTACCTAAACAGCATATCATCTAACAGGTGGCTGATGATCAAGATATTTTTTGTATTGATTTTTTTCCTAATGGTTTTCCTATTCTTTGTGGCATAGTCAACAAAGTAAGATGGCTGATTGAAAAGAGAAAAACAAAATGATAGTACCTTTTGTCACTGTTCTATTCTTTTCATATATACCATCTTTTTCGCTTTAAGCCACAATCCAGTCCTGCAGAGTTGTGAATGGATCCATTTTGTTTACCATGATGTGTTTGTAAGGGTACATGTAAATTGTACAAGGTATTCCAAACAATGTGAATGGCAGAAACTATTCCCTTTTTATTGTGGGTGTAATTCGACAGTGTCTCCCAATGTGCCACGCCAATACTCAACTTCTAGAGGTTCACTTCAGTTGCTTTATGATATGATGTATTAGGTGGCAACAAGCAAAGCAAGAAATGTGGCTTGGCTTTATTTGAATACATTGGGTTTTGGCGTTTTGCTTGACTTTGTGAATGTGATTATTTCAATTTGTATGCTTGATAGCTTCTGATCCATTAAGCTGCCATTTGTCCGGTTTCCTTCTTGGGCCATAGAAATAAAATTGCTCTATGAGTTTGATATTATTTGAAATCTTGAAATTCGATTGCAATGAATTTTTGAGTATCTAATTTTATTTGACAAATTCAAAGTTTGAGTTTGATTTAAAAAAGTATTTGAATTTTAAATTCAACTCCGATGGTCTTGATCTATAATTTTTATTAATTTAATATAAGAATAAAAAAATAATAAGACAATATTAAAATATATATTTAGGAGTTTGATAAAATTTGTGAAGTAAGGGAGTGATTAAAATATTTAAATTTGATTTTAAATATAATTTTAAAATAAATAAATTAAATTTAAATAATTATTAAAAAGAACTTAAAATAATTTTTTTGGTATACACAATAGGTATTTTCATCTGTTTTAATGATATGAAATTAATTTTATTCGAAGTTTCGTCACAGTTAAGGTTCTTTCACTCCTCCCAAAAATGTATTTAGTAGAGGTCGAATCCAAGAGTTCTTTTCACAAACTCAACTTACGTTGTCAACTGAATCATAATTCATGAGTCAATTGAACTTAAATATTTATTGAAAAGTTTGAGTGATTTACACTCTTAAGACAAAAGATAAAAGATTTTTATATTTGGCTCGTGCCTTAAACCTTAATTCTCAATTTTTAAGGCATCTAATTAAGTTTTAAGCCATCAAATTAATTTGACAATATCAGAAAAACGCAAAACAGATCACACCAAAAAAAGAAGAAGAAAAGATTAAGAAAACCAAATTGAAACGATGTCGTTGGTAATTTTACATTGTTTTGTAATTTCCAGAAAATCAACTTGGGACTAAAAGAGAAGAGACAAACGACAACCCTATAAAACCCCATATATAACCCAATCATCGTCCACCTCCTACCGTTGGCCACTCCACGTTATCTCTTCCATTATAGCCCAACCCTACCCCTAGGCTCCCTTTTCTTCTCTGCAGACTGCAACAAATTCGCGTCATTTTAAACCCTAATTATTTTCTCTTCCTCGATTTCTTTTTCTCCCGAGAAACAAACACTCCTGCCTGATCTCCAATCAGTTCCAATTTTATCAAAGCCTAAGCAATTCTTTCCTCTTCTCATACTCACGGTATTCCTAATCAAATCTCGCCTTTAACATCTCGATCTCTATTTTTTTTCTTATAAAAATTTCCTATATTTGTCGATTCGACTTCTTTTTGCTATTTGATTTGGGGGAAATAGGGAGAATGGTGAGAGGAGGAAGCGGGAGAGACGAGGGATCGTTGGTGATCAACAACACGAATGTGTTTGCGGCTCTCCGGAAGAAGAAGAAATCTGACAAGGACCGAAGTTCTTCCAGAAAATCTTCTTCCAAGTCTCAACAGCATCAACAACAGCCGCAAAAAGAACCTGAGCCGCAGGGATTTTGGGCTCCGGCATCGCTTACTGGCAAATCGTGGGCCGATGTCGACGATGACGATGATTTTTATGCAACAACCGATCCTCCTCAGTCCGTTTGGGGGTCCTCTGAGCCGTCTCAGAGTCATGAAGACAAGACCGCCAATGTAGAGGTGAATTAACTTATTGGTTAAGCGATTAATTGTCTTTTCTTTTCTAAATTGATTGCTTTGGAATCCGTTAGTGCAATTTTTAATAGATATACATATTTTTAAAACTTCTGGTTGGATTTTATTTTGTTATTGTTTGAATAATTGTGGATGATTATGTGATGGGAAGTCGTGGAATGGAAGCCTTGTGATCGTTGATTGAAAATGAACTTTTAGAAGCCTATGATTTGATGGCTGAAACTGATACCGTACTTGTCCATGGATTTTGACTCCAGGTGAAGATGTTGATTTGGTTTCTCATGTATCCTAGGTTAAATTTATTGTTTTCTGCTCGTTGTTAATTTAAATTCAAGTTTGGAGCTACTTTGGGTGTTAAATTATTTGGTATTTGTGGTGAGAGCAGTGATAGTCACTCGTGGTTCTAGAATTTTTTTATAGAAATTCTTTTTAAAAGGTTCAATTGAAGGTGGGAAGATCATGATATTGTGTCAAAGATATTTATGGCAATTCCAAACACTTGTATGGAACTGTTGGAGTAGGCTAAGATAAAATAACTGTCATGATTTTCCTAAGTGAAACTAGTAATAGATGCTACTCATGGTTCTTTTAGAAGCAGTGGATTAAAACTTTGCGAGTTCATATTGAAGAATGTGAATATTTGTCTATCCTTAGAATGCTAGTTATTCTGATTGCAATACTAAGAAAGGTCTATGATTAACTTTGTTCATTTGGGACCTTGCTCTGAAAAAAGAAATAGGAAAAAAAATTAACTTACATTTGATACATGGAAATAATGTCTGATGGAGCTAAAGTGAAAAATATTTTTTAATTGGTCTCTCTGTGGATGAGGTGTTTTCTTCTTTTTCTTGGTATGTTTTATTATGCTATCATAGAAATCAATGGTGGTTTATCTTGGTTTTATTTGTTTGTCTTTGTATTTTTTCTTATTTAGTTTTAAAATCCATTATTAGTATTATTGCACTCTCAGCACTTGAGGATCATATTGTTATAAACTTCCCAAAAATTTCAATATTTTTGTTATGATATTGACTTTTTTTTTGGGAGAAGCATGATCTACTTCAGACTCCTGCCTTGATCATTTGAAGTGGATTTTACTTCCTCTTTGTTTTCTTTGTTAATAGAATATAAGTTGTTTTGGTAATCCTCATAGGGAGAGGAGGGGAAAAAGATGGTGGAATGTTGCGTACTTGTCATATCTGTAGTTTAGTTTTGGAACTTTAAGATTTATTATTAGTCTTGTCGCATAAATAGCATAAATCCTTAAGTTGTCAAATTTTATTTTAGTTCTCTCAATTTGGAACTTTATTGTAGGATTTTTGTAATTTAAGTTTGAAAAGAAGGGAAACAAACAAGTGGAATAGGTTTGACTTGTACTTGTCACAGAGAATGAGTGAATGGCATATAAGATATAGCGACTACAGTTTTTGGCAGACAGCCAACTGTGCTTTCCTTCTGGGCCTTCCTAGGGCTGAGGTCCATTTATGCTTTCGCTATTCTGCCAAAAGGATGAGTCCCTTGAGCATAAATGATTTATCCTGTATGATTGTATGTTTATAATTGATACAGAATGAGTGATGGAAATTAGTTTGCTTTTCAATAAGCTGTCTCATTAATTTTTAATTGCTCTGGTATTACAGGATAGTGAGAGTGAAGAAGATATTTTAGATGAAGGCGATGATGATATAGAGGATGATCATGACAATGAATTAGAGGCTCAAGTACATCCAGAGCCTGTGCTAAAAAAGGCTCCTGAAGTTCCTGCACCGCCTAAGGAAGCAGAAAGACAACTTTCAAAGAAAGAGAGGAAGAAAAAGGAACTTGAAGAGCTGGAGGCTCTTCTTGCTGATTTGGGAGTTCCACAGAAGGAGAGCAATGGGCAGGATGAGTCACGCGGTAATTTTAACCAATTTAGTGCTTCTATTACTTCCTATAGTACTCTGTAATTGTTTGCTTGCAACATTGTTCCCCTAGTTTTGGTGGATAGTTGGGTATTTACTCCTATTGTTGAGGTAAGAAAGCAGTAGAATTAAATCCTAGATGATTTATGTTTTTGCAAACAATATTTGATGATTGAAGTGTTGTCTTTTGGGATGCAGTGCATAAGGATCTTGAAGTTGTTTGTGAGTACAATTTTGAAAATATGAATTTGTCTCTCTCAAGCACATGCATGCTATCTTTTATAATTACACATTATCCTTTTAATGTTATTTGTTGTTTGCTTAGCTGAAAGAAGTGCTGTACCCATGCGATGATGGCTTTTCTACTCCAGAACGATACCTTTGCTCGTATATCTATAATGGAAAGTCTCGTCTAAGGCTATGTCTTTATCTCTTATATCTGCAGATGTTCAAGAAAAGAAAGATGGAGAGGGAGAAAAGAAGGAAAATCCTCCCGGAGAATCCAAAAGTTCGAAGAAGAAGAAAAAGAAGGATAAAGCAAAGGAGGGAAAGGAATCACAGGATCAGCCTACTAGTACAGATGCTACCAATGGACCAGATGAAGCTGCTGGCAATGAGCAGACTGAGGAGGATGCATCTGCTGTTGATGTGAAAGAGCGGCTAAAGAAGATGGCATCGATGAAGAAGAAGAAATCTAGCAAAGAGATGGATGCTGCTGCAAAAGCTGCCGCACAAGAGGCTGCTGCAAGGAGTGCAAGGCTTGCTGCTGCAAAGAAGAAAGAGAAGAACCATTACAACCAGCAGCCAGTGCGGTAAAGCCCCTTTTTGTTCGACATACATATATATGAACAGGTATTTATCGTTGTTCATATGACAATGTGAAATAAACAGCGGGCTTTGCTTCCTTAGAAAAAAAAAAGATGACCTTTTAGTTGTATTTGAATGGACTAAGAGAAAGTTACTTTATCATTTGTAGCATTTTGGATCTTATTGTTGCTCAGTTATCATGGAACACATTGTTATTCCAGTTTTGCTTGCTAAAAATTCTTCATTAACATAGATTTCTGTGTATTACATCACATGTCTTGCTGCTTCATTAACAGTCAGTGAGGACCAATGCTCTTTTCGGAGGTTAAGGGTAGAGTGTTTGGCATAATCTCGTGTTTCCACAGATGAAGAAGCTGAGTGCAGTAGTCATGGCTTGCATTCAGGGCTTTTACATGAGGGTCAGAATTAAGGTGTGTAAACTAGGATATGAAGTAGGGGTGTAATCCAGTTAATTTGAGATAATTTAGTATTAGAGATTGATCGAGTTTAATTTTTAAAATTTGAACTTGATTCAATAAAATATTCGAACATTTTGAACTTGATTTGATAAGTTTGATTTTTTTTAGTCATGTATTATGAAAATAACATGATAATAAGATATAAAAAATTTATTTAAAAAAAGTTTGATTAAACTCACTATTCTTTCTGAGTCATGATTTGGAACTCGATTTGATTCATAATTCAAGTAGTTCGAATTCGATTTAAAAATAGAGTTTGAATAGTTTACGAATAATTTTATTAGAGATGTTTGAAAGTTGTATTATAAAAGTTATCTATCATAAAATGGATATGCTTAGCGACAAGAGAGGAAATCATATTTTGAAAATAATTTGACTTGTTATTTATCACTTTGTTAATTCGACTTGTTTAATTGTTTCACTCGGATTTGCAGTGCATAAGCTAAAATTAAGCTCTTAAATTTCTTCTTGTTTCCCATGGGGCAAAGCCAAACACTTTATTCTGAATGATTTTACATAAAATATGCAATTTTTTTAGGAGTGATTATATTCAAACCCACAAAAATTAAAAAGTTCCACGTCATATTTTAAATATTTTTTAATACCAAAATACTTTTAATTAAAAATACAAATGTACCATTATCAAAAAAATTTGATACTCCTAAAAATTCATTTCAAAAAGTAATAGCTTACTCCTCAAAGAAGCACATTAGCCACATAGAAGCATATTGCCGTGGGGCATATTTGCCCCATGGTACCCCATATGGGGCACTAAACGTAGTGCCCCGAGGAGGCATGGAATTGTTATGAGACACGATTTCTTGCACTCATGAATTTTAAATCAAAAAATTTCACAAAAATTTTCAATGTAATTAATTGAAAGAAAAACAAATTTAATTAAAAATTAATAATACATTTACTTTAAATTGTTACAAAACTTGGAAGATTTTTAATATATTGAAGAAATTTATTTGTGTTTTTTTAAGAGAGGGTGAATGAGAGAGGTAAGGTGTGGAGAAGTGAAGAGGTGTTTGACAGTTTGAGACTATTTTAGGTATAAAATTTAGCTATTTAGGATGTGAGTAGTAAAAATAAAGAGAGGTATTTGGGGAATATGATTTTTAAGGAAGCAGGGTGTGTGGTTATAAATAGGATGTGAATATTAAATATCATTAGTAGAGTTTTTTATTTTATAAGTGAGGTTAAAAATGATGATACATGTTTTATTTTATTTATTTATTATTTTTTAATATGGGATAATGGCCAAATAGACCCTCAATTTTTAGCATAAAATAGAATTATGCCATCAACGTTTTATCACGTGAAAATCAGTTCATAAACTTTTACTTCTTTATAAATAAACCATTAACCTTTTATAATTATGCAATTAAGTCTAAATCTGTTAAATGACATCTAACGTGAAAGCTGAGGTGGATAGCCTAGTTGGCTGCCACGTGTCCAATACTAATAGAAGTTAGTGTCTTTTAACATATTTGGACTTAATTGCATAATTTTAAAAGATTGAGGGTTTATTTACAACGAAATAAAAGTTTATGGACTAATTTCCACTCGATAAAACGTTGAGAGCTTAATTCTATTTTATACTAAAGGTTGATGGTCTATTTGGCTATTATCCTTTTTAATATTTTTAAAAGACATATGTTATTATTCTAACATTGTTTATAGAGTAAAAAACTTCAATAACAATTATTAAATAATATTTCATTAATAATTATGTTTATAAAAAATATTTCTTATATTTTCAGTGAATATTTTTAACTCTTATAGATTAAATTAACAATGGCACTTCCCTAAAAAAGAATAACAGTGTTCCAAGTAGTTTACAAGCGAAAACAATCGACCGATAAGATTAATATCGTCATTTCCTATATTTATGGTGGCATTTCCGTCAACAAACCCTTTTTTTTTCTTGTTATCTCTAATCTCTTGCCACGAAAAAAAAAAAAACCCTCTCATTTGGAGCTCGAAACGAAAGCCAGATAAGCAATCCGTTGCCTTCTCTTTCTTTCTTTTTGAAAGAAAAAAAGGAAAAAGGGGATCCAAATTAAAAATTAAGAACAACGAAGCCGCAAGCATTCTCAAGCTTTCACGCATTCCTTCTTCCAGGTTTCCTTCTTTTTTCTCTTTCGTAAAATATATAACTTTTAGTTTTTTATTTATAAAATATAGAGTTCAAAAATAAATTTGGTTGATTTATTGAATTTGTCAATTTTAGGGTTATTTTGCGATGTTTGCGAAGTCTGAGATAGTTTAATTTGGAAGGGGACTAAGAGCAAGGAGGTTCTTGGTCCCCAACAGAATGAATTAAAGTCTATGAGTTGAAGAAGGAGAAGAAGAAGGGAATACAATGAGCATAAAACTCAGTTCACCATTTCTTGGGATACCACTTGGAAGCTCTTTAAATGGTAAAAACAGCAACGGAAATTGCTTCTATGTGGATAGACGGAACCTTTTTAGAAGAGCAATACGCAAGCGTGTGTCCGCGGAGAAGCAGAATGATTGGATTGCTCAAGCAATCAGGTTTTCCCATTTTTGTGGGAAGAACATCGAGATGTTTAGGAACACTATTGGGTTGAGAAATGGGTTTGTCGCCAAAAGTATTAAGGAGCCTTTTGTTGGGAGCAAGGCTCTAGTGAGGTCTTTGTCTCCGCTGTGGACAGAGGGGTTACTTTTGGTTAGGTGCTCTGTTCTTGCTGCTGTTATGTCTGGTGTGTGTTTATTGGTTTGGTATGGACAGAAGAAAGCTAAAGCTTTTGTGGAAGCAAAGCTTTTGCCTTCGGTTTGTTCGGTGCTTAGTGAATATATACAGCGTGAGATTGATTTTGGTAAGGTTAGGAGGGTTTCGCCATTAAGTATCACACTGGAAGCATGCTCTATTGGGCCTCATAGTGAAGAGTTTTCTTGTGGTGAGGTTCCCAGTATGAAAATTCGTGTTCAGCCTTTTGCAAGTTTGAGGAGGGGCAAGATTGTAATAGATGCAGTTTTGTCTCATCCGAGTGTATTGATCGCACAAAAGAAGGATTATACTTGGCTGGGGATTCCCTTTACTGAAGATGGTCTACAAAAGCATTTATCAACCGAGGAAGGAATTGATTATCGTACCAAAAGCAGGAGGATTGCCAGAGAGGAAGCTGCCACTCGCTGGGCTAGAGAGAGAGACGATGATGCTAGGAAAGCAGCAGAGATGGGTTACATTGTTTCTGAGGGAAGTTTAGATAAATATGAAGATGATACAGTTAAAGAGATAGGTCATTCAGCTGAAATAACAAGCGCAAACTCATTTTCTTACATGGATGAGAACATGCATTGGAGGGATCATCATTGTGTGGATGCTGGTGTTGACTATGACATGAAGCATGCAGAATTGGAGAAATCATTTGGTGTGAAAATTCCAGTTAAAGAGAAAGTTATAAAAGGGCCTAAAAGGAACAAAATTAAGAAAAAGTTTAATAGGAGCGATACCTCTTCTGTTGGTGTTGCTGCCAAGAGGCGAATCCTTGAGCGCAGTGCATCTGCAGCACTCGCATATTTCCAGGGTCCATCCGTAGAGGACTCTGGTGATTATTCAAAGGCACCAAGTTATGATTTATCACATCTTAATACCCTCTTGGTGAAAACTGAAGATGATCCTAATGCTGAAACCTCTATTGACATAAATAGTAGTGAAGGAAGTTTAGTTGCTTATAACCAGTATGGAGAACATTGTAAAGAGAGAGAAAACTGGTTTATTAGTGATAATGGCACTTTAAGAAATTTCAATTTCTTACGTGATCCGTTTCTTATGACTGTTGAAAGACTTAGTGGAGTTAGAAAAATTGGCAAAAATTTTCCATATGGTGGAAATGCTGCAGGAGCTGCTAAAACCATGAGTTCTAAAATAGATGCTAAAGATTTGGTTTTTGATGCTGTAGATGGGAATATGGATGAGAATGTATCCGAGGGTGAAAAGAGTCGTTCATCTCCTTTTACTTCCATACAGTCTGATCCTACTCCTTCAGCATACCATTTGGTTACATTTTGGCCATTAGGCTTGAAGTTTAGCTTGCCTTCACTTCCTGCCAACATTGGGGTTCAGTTTTCCAATTTTTTAGCTGGATCCCTTCAAGAGCTTAAATCTGGTGTGGCTCCAAGGGTTGATGATATTGTTGCAGAACTAGTTGATGGGGTAGATGTGGTGCAAACTGAAGGCATTGAGAAGATGCTTCCAGTTACTGTTGATTCCGTCCATTTCAAGGGTGGAACACTAATGCTGCTAGCATTTGGTGACAGAGAGCCCAGGTGCAAAGTACACTCTCCCTCTTTTGCTTTATGCATATATGCTTGCGTGTATATAAGTTATATTTCAATGATTTCTTGCTTACGTGCGATGGACTGGCTATACAACTTTTCATAGTCATGCATGGAATTCTATGTAACTGTTTGACTCTTATTCCTATACTACATATAAAAAACCTCATGTGGCTTTCACTGGATATTTGATTTTGAGAAAAGAACAAATTAGAGGATTTTGAGGAGCTCTTATGGGCATTTGATTAAAGAAGTAGAAAGTTCTTCCATTATATTTCTATGTTAATAAAGAAAAAAAAAGCAAGATCCACTTTCATATCTCTTCTTAGCCTTACCTTGAAGTTCCTCTTAGAATCTGTCATAGGGAAAATGCACTTTTTTCATATTGCTTTTAGTTGCAGTTTATAATTCATTTGTAGCATTTCCTATCTCATGCATGCTTACGAGATTACATTTTGTATACAATAATATATGGGAATCAATATGTACTTTTTTCCTGTATCTCTTTGAGTTTCCTCATACCCTGCAAATTTTTGACATAAGGAAGGCATCATTTTTTTAAAGGTTTTGTTTGGATGGGTCTTTCGTTTACGCATTTTAGAGTTATGTATGTAAATATAGTTGTTTCCAATGATATGGTTTCTGCTGGAATCTGAGGCTGGTGTTTGAATGAAGTATTTGAAAAATTCAAGAAAATGCATTATCTTGAAATCTTTGAATTTTATAGTTGTTTGGGTAACAACGAACTACATTCCAATGAATTTCATGAAGTAAAAAGAGACTTTAAAAATGTGCAAAAAAAAAGAAGAAGAAGAAGAAGAAGAAAAAGCTGGAATCAATTTTGCCCCATCCTTTCTGTTGTTTCCACCTTTTGACACTGTGCCACTACTGCGCCATACCTTTCAAACACACTGTATTCTCTACCATCAAAATTACCACTTGAACCATGTAAATCACAATTAAAATAACTCTAAACCATCTTTAAAACAATCAATGACCTACTATTTGAAAACTCCAATTTTCTTAAACCAGATGTGAAATCAGTAACTTAAATCTCAACCTTCAATAACTAAATTTCTCAACCAAACATGCTCTTGAGATGAAGGCAAGTATGAAGACAAAGAAAAAGGGTGATGAAATAAAAATTGGACGAGCAGAGATAGGGAGGGAAAAAAATAAATGAAATTGAGGTTGATGTGTTGCCTAAAGTTGAAGCTGTTAGTGGTTGGGGAAAGACAAGATTAGTCTGCAGGTGAGAAAGCTTTGCTCTCTTCCAGTGTTTTGTCTCTTTCAAAAGTGCTTATTGAAGTTGGCTGTGTTTGGAAGTTTGGCCTCTTGAGGTTTAATTTAAAGCACATAATTGGCTCCCTTAGAGTATTGGTCTAGAATGCAGTCAATTTTACCAAATTCATTGTCTTGGTTTGTCAAACAAATTATTTGAGACATTTTGAAATTTGAAATTCACTCTTGGTATTTGGTCAATCTGATTTTTGTTCTATGTTAGTTCTATCTTTTAAAACTTTTGATATTGTTTGTAGAGAGATGGAGAATGTCAATGGATATGTGAAGTTCCAAAATCATTATAGCCTCGTGCATGTACAACTCAGTGGTAACTGTAAAACTTGGAGATCAGATTTGGTGTCTGAAGATGGTGGCTGGTTGTCTACAGATGTTTTTGTTGATACTTTAGATCAGAAATGGCATGCGAATTTAAATATTTCCAACCTTTTTGTTCCGGTAAGGTATAAAAAGAATGTGATGATTAACTTTTCTGTCTGCATTTCGTTCAGCATGAATTTGATGTCTATGTTTTTCATTTTGACTTTTCCTACAGCTTTTTGAAAGAATTTTAGAAATTCCAATCACATGGCTTAAAGGAAGAGCCACTGGTGAGGTGCTTTTCTGACTTGACCTTGATATTTTTTTTTCTTTTGCATGTGTTTTTCTGGCATTATATAAAAATAGATTCCTGTTGTGAGCTTTGGGGAGCAATATGGTTAACCAAGTCATTTTCTATGCATTCAGTACCGTGCTCAAAGTTACTTTCCGAATTAGTATTCCATATGATGTTTATGATCTCTTTTACTCCGTTTGCTTTGACTTCTGTGTATTTCTTAAATTTCATTAGAAGTTACTGAACTGCTTCCGTGTTTTACTTTTCATAGCATCATAGATGAAGGATGGGGTAGATGTAATAGGTTCATAACACCGACAATAGCTTGTGGAAGGTTGATATTTATGAGAGTTTAACAGTATGATCTGTGTCCGTCCAACCCCCCTTCCTCTGCCCGCATTTTAAGGGAAACTTTTTCATGTTCTGGTTTCATCTGAATTTGTCACCTAGAAACTTACAAAATGGCATTGGGTGGCATTTTTTTAGGCCTTAGAGCTTCTATTTCCTGCCTTAATTAGTTTTGTGACTGTGTTTCTGGTAGAAGGAAAAAGAATCTAATATTGTGTGATATCTATATCCCTGTCAACTTTGTTTATTTGAAGGACGGTTTAATTCTATGGAAGGAGAAGAGTTGAATACCCTACTTACATTTTATAAATAATGATTGGTTGATATATATATATATATATATTCTGGTCTACTTTGTTTATTGGCAGGTTCACTTGTGCATGTCAAGAGGGGAGACATTTCCTAATTTTCATGGACAGCTTGATGTGACAGGGTTGGCCTTTCAAATATATGATGCTCCATCGCAGTTTTCTGTATGTCCTTGTTTCATCTTCTCTTTAAAATGCTTACCTGCTTCCATATCCATTCATATATTTCTTGTAGTACGCCATTGAATTAAACAGTATCCTGTTGTTGATAGTACTGCAAAAAGATATTATTTATTTATTTGCTGGCTAGCAGGTCCAAGATATGAAACTCATTTTGCAGAACTTGTTGCTTGGTCACTAATTTACCATTTTCTGTATACTTTATGCGCATACGATGTATGATGAGTTTTTGATAATGTGTTGCTAGCACATGCAATTGGTCACTAATTGCATTAGAAAAAACATTATTTTTCTGAGTAGCAGGTTCGATATCTGAAGGTCAATTATGTGTTTGTTTCACGATAATGTGTTTGTTTCATGGTTGATACTTTCTCTGTTTTATACAGTTTATGCGCACATGATACATGAGTACTTGTTTCTTAAGGTGTTATGTTCCAGTACTCTTGAATGCTTTAGGTGTTTTTAAGGTACTTCCAGATACATTCCATTCCTTTAAGATTATGACATGAAATAAGGTATATCTTCATGGAGGAATTATAATTCAATCAGCCTAATATAACTGGAGTTGGTAAGTATTCCATATTTGCGGTTTGTATGGATTAAAGAGTGGGATGAGTGAAGAGAAATTGGTTCATGTGTTCCTCTTGCTAGGATGTTTAAAATCAGAAGTGGTTGCAGTTGTTGGGAAATAATTTCCTCAAGAATCATTTTATAATTCTCTCCTATTGGACATGCCACCATTTTGAGGACAATGTACCATCCTTTTGTAAATTCATCATAACTTTGTCCAATAGGAGAGAAATAAAAACCGATTTTTCTTTAGATTGTTTTTATGTTTATGCTTTGGACTTACGTTGATACAATTAAAATCAAATAAAGCTCAGCATTAAGTTGAGGACCAAATTCTTTTTTGTCCGTTTGAAATATATTGATCCATCCATTTTTTTTTCTGTTGCAGGACATTTCAGCAAGTTTATGTTTTCGAGGTCAGCGAATATTCCTGCATAATACAAGTGGCTGGTTTGGCAGTGTTCCTTTAGAAGCTTCTGGAGATTTTGGCATCCATCCTGAGGAGGGAGAGTTCCATCTGATGTGTCAGGTATGTCCTTTCATATTCTGGCCAGGCTTTATTTGATGTTCAGAGGACATGGTTTCTGAATCCAACTGTGTTATTAAACTGGAAGGACTCATATTATTGTTCAGACCAATTTTGTATGTGCTAAATGAATCTGGATTTGAACAGTTAATCAGTTGGACTATTGGAGTTTTGTCATGCAATTCTGAAGGGGATAATCCTTATTGATAGTTAAATGATAGGATCAAGTTATTTCTTTATTGCTTGATGTTTTAAGTAGTGTTATCCACATCTCTCAAGTTTGTGGTTTGTTGTGTCCTTTTATTTAGGGTAGGTTTCTTCCTTATCAAATTGTTTCAAGTTGGATGCTTAACTCAGTGTGAGAGGCCAAGTTGTTTGTTGCCAATTTGTTATTTGTTATTTATTCTGTTTTTCTTCCTTACTTGTTGTCGATATGGTAGTCTTGTTCTGTTTGCTTCAGTTGTTAATATTGTGCCTACATGCTAGTGGTAGTTTTGAGTGGTGCTATCCCTTATCAATTAAGTTTTGGGATTGTTGTGGTGTTATATTCAGGTTGGTCCATTTTGCCTATTGCCTTTTAATTTTATGTCTGATGTTTAAAATGATACTCATGTTCCATAAAAAGTAAATGATCCTCATTTTTTTGTCCTCATAGGTATTATCATATTGAAAATATTTCAAGTCAAAGTTCCTTCTACTCCCCAGGAGGATAATGTATTTGTCTATAAAATGCTCAGAATTATTATAATTTAAAATTTTCGTTATTTTCTTCATTTGTGGTAAGATTGTTACTATCTCTAATAATTAATAATCTCCTGTCTCATTTTGTTCAATGCTAAATTTGAAAATGAATGTTGGAAGTTAGATTCATTTGAAGATGAACTGTAACTATGATGATTACTTCAAAGATGTTGTCAAAGCAGCTTATGTCCATATATTTTGCGTCTTAGCATGACAGTCTGTAACTCTTTGTCTAATGATGGAACTCATGGATTCATGCATCATGATATTCACATCAGAACTTATCATCATCATCATCAGAGCCTTAATCCCAATACTGAGGTAGGCTATAGGAACCAATATATGACCTCACACCAACTCTTTAGCATGAATTTTCCTCCTTCACTCATTCACATCAGAACTTATTATGAAGAAAAAAAAAGATGACTTACAATCTAATGCATTCCCTTTGAGACTAAAGCTGCAGTTTTGCTGTGCTCCTTTTTTCTTATGACAAGTTGCAGTGTTTTATTCTTCCCCAATTTTCTAATTGTGTCACCATTACTTTATTTCCAGGTTCCTTGTGTGGAAGTAAATGCCCTGATGAAAACTTTCAAGATGAAGCCTCTGTTGTTTCCGGTATGCATGTCATCTATTTTATAATCATCATTGTTATTGTTTCTACGACTGCTACTATGGTTAATTGTTTAGGATGACATAGACTGCAGGACTTTTCTGCTCTTATAAAGTGATGCCCCTAGCAGTTATTATTGTGATTATGATCACTGTCATCACATCTTCCACTTTAATTAGATGTAATTAGTGGAGGATAGTTTAATTCCTCATGCACCCTAAGTCCATCTCTATACCATTCCACTTGTTGAGGAATTTAGTCATATCGTGTCATCTTCGTTGCTCAGTTTTTAATCTCAATCTACTTTCTATCTTGACTGCAGTTGGCTGGTTCTGTCACGGCTGTGTTCAACTGTCAAGGCCCACTGGATGCCCCTATTTTTGTGGGGAGTGGAATGGTGTCTAGAAAGATATCTTACTCTGTTTCTGATGTTCCTTCATCGTCAGCATCCGAAGCAATGTTGAAAAGCAAGGAGGCTGGTGCAGTGGCAGCATTCGACCGTGTTCCATTTTCATATCTGTCTGCTAATTTTACTTTTAACACTGATAACTGTGTACGTTGCTTTCAATAGAAAATCGTGTGCATTAAGATGAACTTTCTTCAAATATTACTGCTGTGGTCAGATTTTTTTAAAATTGTGTCATATGTGATAGGTTGCTGACTTGTATGGAATTAGAGCTAGTCTTGTGGATGGTGGGGAAATTCGAGGGGCAGGAAATGCATGGATATGTCCAGAGGTATGTTAGTGTTTTCCCTTTCCTGCCCAATTAGCTAGGTTGAGTGAACTCTTGATTGTTATTGGATTATCATCTTATTCAATCACTTTCTTCAATTAACATGTTGATATCATGGATCATGCATCTCCATTATGCTGCATTCCTTTTTTTTGATCTATTTGTTGGCTATGATATCTGAATTGCAGAGCTTGGTTGACTAGTTTTATACATTGAAGTTGTTTTTTCTGTAATTATGTGATTGCTTCTTCAATTTTTTTTTTTAATTGGTGGTCTTACTATAATGACTGTTATGTACTTATACCTCTTTTAAATTGCCATTTTCATGGTTTGATTCATACTAGATGGGTTGGCATTTTTTAATTTCTTAACTTTTGTCATCCCAATAACTATTTGGCAAAGTGGAAATACAATAATAGAAGTATGTTATTTTGTCCTATGATACATTATCTATTCAAAAGTTATTTCTTCTGCCATTCTAATGTAGAATACTCATATCCACAGGGTGAGGAAGATGATGCAGCAATGGATGTAAATTTCTCAGGAAATTTGTCCTTTGACAAGATTTGCAACGGTATATACCAGGTTATCTTCATCTTATGCCGTTCAAGTTAGGGGATTTAAGTGGAGAGACTAAACTTTCTGGATCACTTTTGAAACCGTAAGCTGATGACTTTCCTCCTTGATTTGGGCTTATTGACGAAGACACTTAGTTTTGTTTCTTCATTGATGTTGCTTATGTATAAATTTGGTTTATTCATCTTCCTTTTGAACATAGGAGGTTTGATATCAAGTGGACTGCACCAAAAGCTGAAGGATCATTTTGTGATGCTCGGGGAGATATAATGATTTCACATGATTGTATTACTATTAATTCTTCATCTGTTGCTTTTGATTTGTTTACAAAAGTTCAAACTTCATACCCTGAGGAATACTGGCTAAACAGACAAGAGTTCAATGAGAAGAGTGCTGTCCCATTTATTGTTGAAGGAGTGGAGTTGGACTTACGTATGCGTGGTTTTGAGTTTTTCAATCTTGTCTCGTTTTATACTTTTGATTCTCCTAGGCCTACACATTTGAAAGCAACTGGAAAAATAAAATTCCACGGAAAGGTTCTGAAGCCTTGTATAACCAATGAGCAAGATTTTGTTCTTGCGGGGCAACCCCAGAAAATGATGGATAACAGAAGCAGACAGAGTCTTGTTGGTGATTTGTCGATCTCAGGTCTTAGACTGAATCAGTTAATGCTGGCACCTCAGTTGGTTGGGCAGTTGAGCCTCTCTCGGGATTTTGTCAAGGTACTGTCTTCAAATTTCCTCTGCTAAGCAAGATACTTGCTAAAGCTTTGCTAAATTTTTTCTTCTGTTTGTGTTCATGGTCATCTTATACTGCTAAAAGTTATTGTGTACATGTTGAGAGGGCCACAACACACTGCTAAATACGAGGAACTTGAAACTTTAGTATGTCCTATTAACGTCGCTGTATTAATTCCTGCAATGTGGGCAATATCATATATAGGTTTAGCAAATTTTGGTTCTTTCACGGTGTTAAGGGGAGGGAAAGGCCAAAGAAGGCATGGGTTCAAACTGTAAAAAAACGCTGCTTTTATTGAGATACTTGGGATGAGAACCTAAATAGAGCATGATGGCCTAGTATGGCCCTTCTAGCCAACCCAACATAGTGAGGAAGGCTTAAGTTTTTTTTTGACATTTGGTAGCTTCTAGGGGTCCATTGTTGACTGGTGGTGACTTCTTATACAACACTAATTGTTCATCTTATCAAATGGTGAAGAAGTTTGCTAGCATCTATGGTCGACTGGTGGTGACTTTTTATACAACGCTAATTGTCATCTTATCAGATGTTGAAGAAGTTTGCTAGCCTTTCTTAGTAATTCTTCAGTCAGTCCTGAAACAGGAAAAATTTTAGACTTAAACTGAAATAAAAACAACTTCGAAATGGTTGTTACCTTTTGTCTCAAACAAGTTGCTTTCAAGAGTTGTCAGTGTTGAAAGTATTTCTGACAACTTATAATTATAGCAATATCCGATGTAGGTATTTAGCTTGCCTTTTCCGTTCGAAGTTGTTTTTATAGCTTACAGTGTCTAACATCATCTGCGAGTGACTTTTTGTGTAAAATAAGTACTTTTTGTGAAAATATCAAGAACCCTTAATTTTCCCCATCAAATCTGTACTTATTGGGCTTAATAGAAAGAAAGTAATTGTTTCCTTTCAGAATGTCAAATATTTAATTGTCAATAATATATTGTGATAGAGGTCCACTGCCCATTCTTATTGTATACCCATCTATTACCAATTCTTTTTCGTTTATTTAGCAAAAAAGGCTTGTGCTTCCTGGTTGTGCAGTTAGAGGCCACAGGTAGGCCGGATGAAAGTCTTGCAGTCGAGCTTGTGCAGCCCTTACAATCTGGATCTGAGGAAAACTTGCAAAATGGAAAATTATTCTCTTTTTCTCTTCAAAAGGGGCAACTGAGAGCTAATATTTGTTTACGCCCAATGCATTCTGCTACCTTGGAGGTATATTAAGATCATTTCAGTTTAGTTTGTAAGTCTTGGTCTTGTCAATTGTTCTCAATCTGAAAGCAAAAGGTAAAATGAAGTTGAAACTTTCCTGCCCATCTGTATGTTGTTTGCAGATACGCCACTTGCCACTTGATGAATTGGAGCTTGCTTCACTTCGTGGAACAATACAGCGGGTAAGCTTTCATGTGGGCCTTCTTGTCAAGACTTGAGTAAAGTAGCTAATAGCCGAGATTACGGTTGAATTGAGATAATAGCAATTTTCTTTTGGGAGAGGAGAAAGAGACTACATGCATAACTTATTAATTTGGCAAGAAAGGATCTAAAAATAAGTCAATTCTATTTGGGTATCGATTGCCATTTCTAAGCTTGACGATAATGGGAGTGACTTTTTAATCTCTTTTTCTGTTGTTCTCTTTTATGTTTTAAATATTTGAGAGGTGGGAGGGGGGGTCGTTTTCTGCTCATTACCGCTTTGTGAAATTTTCTAGAATCTAAGCCGTTTCTACCATTTTCTCTGGTGCTTGTGTTGATGGCCATAAGCTGTTTGTTGTCCCATCTGATACATTGTGTTCAGAGTCAAGCAAGATGGGATCTTTTTGGAGTTGATGATCATTAATCATTTAATAAATCAGTTGCTAGTGGTGATTTGGACCTTAAATTGTTAGTTAATTTTTCTTTACTTTCCACTTTCAGGCTGAAATTCAGCTTAATTTCCAGAAAAGAAGAGGTCATGGTGTTCTATCTGTGCTTCGGCCTAAATTCAGTGGTGTGCTTGGTGAAGCCCTAGATGTGGCTGCTAGATGGAGTGGTGATGTTGTTAGTATTTGAAGCTTTTATATCATTGATAAATCTATATTTTCTGGTTAATTTATTAGGTCGCTTCACTTGAAGTTTGTGTGATTATATGTTCTTTTTGTTGATTAATTGGTTGGAAATCCTTCAAGCAATTTCAATTCTAAGTTTGACTCTTTACTAGAAGTGGTTGCTAGGCAATTATATCTTTCATTGCGAATTGCATGTGTGGACTTTGATGCCTTTATTGTTGTAACTTACTGTTGATATTGTGGTTGAAGTTTTCTCTGTCTCTCTCTCTCTCTCTCTCTTTTAACTGTTTTTCTCGAAAACTTCTCGTTTCAAGCTCTTGTAATTTTTCTCAGAAATTGACCACCATCCTTGTTTTGACTTCTACTATTAGTTTTCTATTAGTACTATTTTAGATTGTGTAACTAAAATCTATTTAATTTACTGTAGCTATTTCTCTTCCTGATCTTGTGATTGGAATCTTTATTGATCATATTGGTCGTTGCCAAGTTTTTACTTCAATTTGGTTTTTTGGCAACAAATTGATGTCTAGTATTGACTTTGTAAAATCATTGAGGTCACAATGCCTAGTTTCCTGTATTGCAAGATCTAGATGTTGTAAACAATGTGACTAATGTTACTGGTTGACATGAACTTTTGTAGATCACGCTTGAAAAAACTGTTTTAGAACAATTTAGTAGCCGTTATGAGCTTCAAGGTGAATATGTATTGCCTGGCAGCCGAGATAGAAACCTTTCTGAAAAGGGAAGGGGTGGCTTGTTTGAAAGAGCAATGACGGGACATCTTAGTAGTGTCATATCTTCTATGGGAAGGTGGAGAATGAGACTTGAAGTTCCTCGAGCCGAGGCTGCTGAGATGCTTCCACTTGCAAGACTTTTGTCTCGAAGTACAGATCCTGCTGTTCGTTCTAGATCAAAGGTTGTTTTTTGATTTATGTACTGAAATAGATTATTCAATTTTTGTCAAGGCTACATAGACGCTTATGACCCATAAAAGTCAGTGCAACTATTTTGCAGGAATCATTTTGCTAATTGCATAATAGAGATTTTATCTTATGAACGGTGTATACGTCATCTTAGCCATTTTTTTCCAAAATGAAAAGTGAGAGCGTCCAATGGTTTCAAACACCATTGAAACGTTCTTACTGTAAAATTTGTGTTCAATTCGGCTATATTAATATTCTTTAGATGTGTATTCAATTCATGTCCAAAATGTGTCCAAAATGAAAAAGAACAGAACTGCTATTTACGCCTGTGCATGTTGACATTTTAGAAAATTACCATAAGTTTACAGTAAATCTTTATGGTGTTGCACTTTATATGAGTTAGGTCTTATAACAATATCAATCCTGAAGAAAAGGTTGAAATTTAATATATATGCCCCATAATAGCATATGGCATTGAAGGAGGATTATGTACTGTTTGCATGTGGCAATACTGATGTCTATAAATTTTGGATTGTATATGAAATATCTGGTGATTCTTTAATTAGATGCATCTAATATGAGTAGAAAATTTCAACTGCCTTTTTTTTCTTAATGATTTATTGTATTCTGATTTCATGCATGCACACCGGAATTTTGCTTTTCCTTCATTCATCATGGACATAGGTATTAGAGTAAAAAAGAATGCCCTTCATTGAAGTTTCCTCTTTCTTTGCACAATAGTTGTTTTCTTTGCATTATGGAGATATCTCCAGTAAATATTCCATTCAAATCAAAATTCTCTGTGACTGCATGTTTCGTCATGCTATCTGCAGGATCTTTTCATTCAAAGTTTGCAGTCAGGGGGAGTGTATACTGAGAGTATTCAAGAATTGCTTGAGGTACTTGGTCAATACCTGATCTCCAGTAACTACCATGACATGAACTGTATATAAAGCACACCAAAATTCAATTCTTGTACTTTTCTATGCTTTTAACAGCTCTTCTAATTTTTAGGTACTACGGGGCCATTATACTGCATTAAATGAAGTTATTCTTGAAGAATTAAGTCTCCCAGGCTTAGCGGAGCTTAAGGGCCGCTGGCATGGTTCTCTTGATGCAAGTGGTGGAGGCAATGGTGACACAATAGTATGCATCTTCCATATGTGCATAAGTTTTAAAATTTATTCGTTTATCAAATATGAAATATTATAGTTAATAGTGAGATCAGTGTATATGGGTGCAAAAATTATTGTGTGAAACAAGGTCAGAATTTCTTGTCAGGAAGCATAATGAAACTGGATCATGGATACATAAATGTATTTATTATATATTTATTTTATAGTTATTCGAATGGGAAGACCCAACTTTATATTTGTTGATGATCATTTACTTAAATCTGGACTTAAAGCTTGTTTTAACTTCTTAGGAACTAGAATAACATTGCCAGTGTATTTGTTAATGTTTTGCTACTCACTTCCAAAACAATATGCAAACAGTTAATCTGAAGCACAATAGTCTATCCAGTTCTTGTGATTTTTGACATATAGTGTTATGTGGACAATGATGAACATATCGATTGGAATACCAGCAGTTTTAAGTGATTCTTTTAAGGAGGCTTTTTTTTTTTGAATTTATTCAGCTGGTTTTAGAGATCACAAGGCTCCTATGGGGACATTCTCTTTCTGTCATTTTTTTTGTTACCCTGAACTTCATACGTGGGCTTGTAATTGTTTTATTCCGTTTGCATTTATTGGGAGAAAAAATTTCCAATTATCATTACCAGTAACTTTTTGGAATTTCTTTTACCATGCAGTATAGTCCCTTTGACATTATTGGTTATTGTAAATATTTTTCAGGCAGAATTTGATTTTCATGGGGAGGATTGGGAGTGGGGAAGCTATAAGACTCAACGTGTTGTGGCAGTAGGTGCATACAGCAACGATGATGGTTTGTATCTTGAGAAAATTTTAATCCAAAAAGATGATGCAACAATCCATGCTGATGGGACTTTGTTGGGGCCAAAAACCAATCTTCATTTTGCTGTTCTAAATTTTCCTGTTAGTCTAGTTCCTACCTTAGTGCAGATTATTGAATCATCTGCCACGGAAGCTGTTCATTCTTTGCGACAATTGTTGGCCCCGATTAAGGGTACATTATACATGGAAGGAGACCTTAGAGGAAGTCTTGTAAAACCAGAATGTGATGTACAAGTAAGGCTCCTGGATGGTACCATTGGGGGCATTGATCTTGGGCGAGCTGAAGTTGTTGCTTCGCTAACATCCCTAACTTCATACAGTCGTTTTGTGTTCAAAGCCAAATTTGAACCGATCATCCAAAATGGCCATGTACACATACAAGGAAGTGTTCCTGTTACTTTTGTCCAAAATGGCATGTCTGGGGAGGAAGAAACAGAAACAGAACGAAGTAGGACAACTTTGGTCCCTGGCTGGGTGAAGGAAAGGGGTAAGGAGTCAACTGATAAAGCTAATGAGAAGAAAACTTTTCGAGAGAGAACAGAAGAAGGTTGGGACGCTCAGTTGGCAGAAAGCCTTAAAGGTTTAAACTGGAACATCTTAGATGTAGGAGAAGTTAGAATTGATGCTGATATAAAGGACGGGGGCATGATGTTGTTGACAGCATTATCTCCTTATGCAAACTGGCTTCATGGCAATGCTGATGTCATGCTTCAGGTTGGCTTGCTGAAAATCCGTTATTTGTTATCTATAACACTTATGGTAAAGAATTTCCATAAATTTTAATCAAGATATATTTAATATTAACTTTATGTCTTTTATAATAAACAGGTTAGAGGCACAGTTGAACAACCTGTGCTTGATGGATCTGCATCATTCCACAGGGCATCTATATCTTCACCAGTACTCAGAAAACCACTTACAAACGTTGGTGGCACTGTACATGTGAAATCAAATAAGTTATGTATAGCTTTATTAGAGAGCAGGGTAAGCAGAAGGGGGAAGCTGTTTGTAAAAGGGAATTTGCCCCTAAGAACAAGTGAAGCATCCCTGGGTGATAAAATTGACTTGAAATGTGAAGTTCTCGAAGTGCGGGCAAAGAACATTCTGAGGTACATTAATCTTTCTTTGTAATATGATTTATGATTCTTCATATGATGATTTTGTTCCTTAATGCGGATTCTTGTGCTTAGTATGATGAAAGGTAGTAGTTCCTGCAGCACTACCCCTGTTCTTCGCCTGCCATCCAGCATTTGCCCACTCTACCTGTTAGATATTTATACTCAACAATCCACAATACTCACCCAACACCCAGGCTTTTTTTTAGCTATTGTGTTGATTTCCTTTATGTGTTGATTCTGGAGAACTGACATCTTGCTAAACTCAGTGGCCAGGTTGACACTCAGTTGCAGATAACTGGTTCCATACTGCAGCCAAACATCTCAGGGAATATTAAATTGAGCCATGGAGAGGCATATTTACCACATGATAAGGGTAGCGGAGCTGCACCTTTTAATAGGCTGGCATCAAATCAGTCCAGGCTTCCAGGTGCTGGAGTCAGTCAAGCAGTTACTTCTAGATATGCCTCAAGGTTTTTCAGTTCTGGATCTGCTTCTTCGAGGACCAAACTTGCACAACCCTCTGGTACTATGTGCTATTCAATACTTTCGATTCTGTTGTCTTCTTTTTTTTCTCCTCTAGCAGTCACTGAATACTGCTATAGAAATCAAGACTACTCTATATGATTTTAAAATTTGAAACTTTTCAGTAGATATTATTGAAATGTTGCTTTTCAAGATCTGGCCAAGACTTTAAGTCTAATCTAGAAAAAAATTTTCTTTTAATACACTGCCATATAAAACTTTGTAGATGAGATGAAATTTCGTTTCAAATATCTTTCTGGGCACCTATAAATTGACATGTTATTTATAGCCCATTTTCTTGTGAGATTATCAATCCTAAGTTAAACACAACAAAATCTCCAAATTAGAACTGAAAAATGGTGGCCTTTGCCTCCACTTAGGTCCTTAGATAACTTGAAGTGGTTCGAGGCAAAATTTCTTATGGTGGGTTTTCTTGTTGTGTTTCAATACTTCAAAGCCTCGAATGGGTGCCAAATATAAGGAAAAACCTACTTTGATTGCAACAACAAGAAGAAAAAAGTGAAAGCTCTAAAAGTGGTGAACTAAGAATTTGTCTATAGGTGAAAGTTTGTATTAGAAAATTATAGAAAGGGATGTGTACTGGTTTATTGATTTCTAAAACTGGGGTGTGTTATTTTTCAATTCTATTTTTTCTATTGTTCTAAACTTATCTTTAGCTTTTGTTCTTATTTTCTGCACAAATTTGGTGGGTAATAACTGGATGAAGTTTCTAATTGAAGAGAATAAGAAAAAATATCAATTTCCCAAAATGAAGAATAAGGATTTACCATCGGTTTTATATTTACAGAATTTTTGTGAACATGGAAAGTTCTATTCATTGTTGTATGATCAGTTTGCTTCTACCATTTGTTTCTGATCATCCAAGTGAACTATTTATTGTTTTTTGCAGTTAAATCAGCTGAAGTTGAGAAGGAGATGGAGCAAGTGAACATTAAACCAAGTGTTGATGTCCGGCTTAGTGATTTGAAGCTTGTTTTAGGACCGGAATTGAGGATAGTTTATCCCTTGATTCTTAACTTTGCTGTTAGTGGGCAACTCGAGTTGAATGGCCTGGCTCACCCAAAATGGATAAAACCCAAGGGCATTTTAACATTTGAGAATGGTGATGTGAATCTTGTTGCAACTCAAGTGAGTCCTGTACATTTCTGTCACTCTTTTTTAAATTTCTCTGTGCTTTCCAAATTTGTTTCTGGTGGGCTTTTTTTATTGCATATAATATGCTGACATTGACTTCTCCAAATTCAGGTCAGGCTTAAGCGGGAACATCTAAACATAGCAAAATTTGAACCTGAGCATGGTCTAGATCCAATGCTGGACTTAGCTTTGGTTGGATCAGAATGGCAATTCAGGATTCAAAGCCGAGCCAGCAATTGGCAGGACAAATTGGTGGTGACCTCAACACGTTCGGTGGAGCAGGATGTTCTATCACCCACTGAGGTAATATAATAAAAGATACTTTGATCGTGTGTCATTTTTCTGTTTTCTCTGTCCTGAAATGATCTATTCTATCTGTAATAAGCTATAAGCATTTGTCCCGCTTCTTTCCAGCAAAGTGGCAAAGGTAGAATGACTAAAATTCAAGATTTCTTTAGAAACTTTAACCTAGCAAAGTAGAATATAACCACTTGTACTAGGGTTGCATCCTATGGCGTTATTTAATGAATTATTATTCATAAATGATGATCAAGGATTCTTGGTTTTTGCTTTATGCGCGGAATAAGCTGTGAATTAAGGATAAAGTCAAATCATTGAGTGAAATAATTTTTCTTCCCTGTAGTGGTTGCCAAATTCAAATAAAAATTGTGATCTCATGGACTATAGTGGTTTTTTTTTTGTATGTGTGTGTGAATTTTTCACTTTTGCACAGGCTGCAAGAGTATTTGAGAGTCAATTGGCTGAATCCATACTGGAAGGTGATGGCCAACTTGCATTTAAAAAGCTTGCAACTGCAACACTTGAAACGCTGATGCCGAGAATAGAAGGGAAGGGAGAGATTGGTCAGGCCAGGTGGAGGCTAGTTTATGCCCCACAAATCCCTAGTTTGCTCTCCGTTGATCCTACAGCTGATCCCCTCAAATCTTTGGCCAGTAATATATCCTTTGGAACAGAAGTCGAGGTCCAGCTTGGAAAACGTCTGCAGGTAACTCCAAATTCTATCCATCCTTCATAATCAATATTCGATTCCATTCAAGGGTCTCTTCCAAAATTGAACCAACACTGTAAACATTTTTTGGCTGCTTTGTTTGAATGTGTTCACCGAAATGATGCAGCTCAATGAGCTTTTATGCAACCTTTAATCAATGTTGAATGTTGTTCTGATAGCTGAAATCCTCTATCGTCTCCTCTCAGGCCTCCATAGTTAGGCAACTGAAAGACTCAGAGATGGCTATGCAATGGACCTTAATCTACCAGCTCACGAGCCGATTGCGAGTGCTCCTACAATCTGCACCTTCCAAACGCCTTCTTTTCGAGTATTCTGCCACCTCGCAAGACTAACAACCATCCACCTGCCATCTTCCAGCTAAAACTTGGGTTTGCGCAGGTAAAAGTCCGATGGCCAATGCCTTACTTTGAAGTAAAATGAGGGTAAAAGAGGCCTTTGGGAAGGTGTAGTAGTTTTTGGAAGTGTAAAGGTAGGTTTAGCCACATATTCTTATTCTTTGCTCCAAATGAACGAGCTTGTTTATATTTGAAGCACCCTCATCTTTGTACAGTTACATATTTCAATGGAATTATATATGGTTTCCAAGGAAAAAGAAAAGTTACTGTATTTTTAAAACATTTATCTCTATTACTAATTAGAAAAATTTTATTCATAATCCCAATTATTACTATTCATAATCCAAATTTTGATTTTTAATTTAATATAAAAATGCTTTTAATTGAAATGACTTAATTATCTTTACTCGTTTTTAAAAGATGGTATTTAGCAGGTTTAATTTTAAACTTTGTATCGGTTATTTTTTTATTTATTTTCAGTTTTCAATTTTTTTTAGAGGAAAGATTTATGTTTGATAGATACGTTATAAATTTTATACATTTGTCATTTTATTAATTTATAGATTTTAATAAAATAAATATTATTGAATTTATTAATTAATGAAATATTATTATATGATTTGAAGAAAGTTTATGAAAGTTATATATTAATTATCATCAAAATAATATCATAAAACAATGTTTACAAAAAAAAAGGAATAATTTTTATAAATGAGCGGGTTAACCCGTTTAACGAATATTTCCCAACAATTCGTAAACCGAAAGCCGATTGAAGTTAAGTCGGTTTCCAAACAGGTCGCGAACGTCACTGCTTTCAGTTTCAAGTAAACGTCCCTTCTCTCTCTACTTCCTTGCTAAAAAGCTTGATCATTGCTTTCCATTGCAATCGCAGATCTCTTCAATCCTCTTCGTCTCTTTACTTTTTTGTTCTCCCGACGATCTTCAATCGCTAGAGTATTCTTGTAATTTCTCTTTCACTTCCCTTTTCTCGTTGCCCGATCATACCAACTCCATCCAAACACGGAATCTTTGTTCCTTTTATCTTGTGTTTCTTTATGGAAGTGTTCAGTTTTTTGTTAAAATTTTCTTTCTGATCTTTGATTTTCTGTGTTTTAACCTTTCTTGTTTGTTGATCTTTGCCGCTCTTTAAATTCGTCAACGTAATCAAAGAACTGAATGCTTAAGAGAATTTTCGTTACTCGATTTTTTTTTTTGTAAAATTCTTTTAGAATTATTTGAAGAATTATTATTTATTTTTCCTGATATGATTGCTCTGATTTATCTTTTTATTTTTCTTGATAGAGTCTTATTCATTGTAAAGGATTGTTTTTCAATAAATTTGATTATTGCTATGGTTAAAGCATTATCGCTTAATTGTTATTTTAAGAGCAAAAGTCATAACGAGCATATTCTAAATGGAGTTTATTTTATATTAGTTGTTTGATAGATTTTAAGATGCTGATTGTTTTTAATCTATAAATTGGTCCTTGGTATCCATGCCTCATAGTAAATGGTAAACAGAAGCCATAAGCTGAAACTAAGCTATTTTGAATGTGAAATGCAACCAATCTTCATTGTTTATAACAATTTAGTGGTGATTTGCAAAAGACTCCTCTTTTGGTTTTGAACTCTTTGGAGTTTTACATGGTCATTTTCTTTGATTATATTACTTTTGCTTATAGGTTTAGCTCTTATTATATTTTCTTTTTTGTCGGTTGTACTTCTTAAAATGAATGATTTGTCTCATATTCTAATAGTGTACGTGTTTTTGTGTAAATCAATAGTATTCTTCTTCCGCAAAGGCAATGAAACCAGGAGTTTCTTCGTTGAATCCCTATGCAGCATCATACATACCTCTCGCCAAAAGGGAGAGAAATAATAATGTGCTTTCCAAAGATATTAAGCATGGCAATGATACTGCTTGGTTTGAGCCTTCCTCACACTTTACACATAACCCCCGCTATAGCAATGCTTCACTTGACAATGTAACCCATGACACCGAAAAGCACCAGGTTGCTGAAGCTTCTGCGCTGAAAAGCCATCCTGCTCATGGTTCTTTGATGCAAAAGCCGGATGAAATGACTGAAAAGCAGATTATGGATGAAGAATTTGACATGGATATGGAGTTTCTTCGCATGACAGTCCCTGGTTTATCCAATGACTCTCTTCTGGATGTCTACTTGGCAAATAATGGAGACTTGGAAGCCACTGTTGACATGCTGCAACAACTTGAGGTAAAATTTACTTCATTTCATTTTATAATATATAAATATGATTCTCCGAGTGATTTGGTGGATTATTTTTCTTCATTCCTTCTCATGAGTTTTTCTTTTCCCTTTTCTTAAGCACGGATGGATTAATGTTTGAGCTCCTCTCCTGCTGTGTTCTGTCATGCACATCTCCAAATTTTCTGCTATGAAGGGTCTAATAGTTATGTGAATGAATTTTTGAATACTTTTGATTTTATCGTTGGAGAACATATTTTACTTCTTGTTATGTTTTTGGCTTTGCTAATAATTGTATGATATCAAAGAGTTTGGGATCTTACTCCACCTTCTGGCCCATTTGAGTGTAGCCGTGGTTTTCTTCCTCATTTGTTCAATTTTTTTTAAGGCATTTGTTTAATCCTTTTCTTTTGTGCAACTTCTGACCTCATTATGATGTTTGTTGTCTGCAAATGAAATAGATTCTTCAACTACTTCTATTTTTCCCCTTCTGAATTTTCATCTGATCTTATAAATTGATTTATTTGATTGATTTTTCATACATAGTTGGTTATTACCATACTTATGTCATTCTGCATTTCTATTTTTCTTATTTACATCACTGTCGGTTGAATGTATCCGAGATGAGGGTTGTATATTAGGTAATTTTGTTCAGTAAATTTGTTTGAATCTTTTTTTTTTTTCTGTAATTTCATTGATAAGGTAGACTGTAGGTTAATCGGGTGGAGTAAGGGCAATACTGTTAAAGTGTGGATCAGATTTTTTCCTCATGCAGCATGCAGTCTGCTTTGGCTTATCAGCAGTTATAGGAATTAGGGGAGGGTTTTAGACAGATGGGCCAAATGTTTAATTCATTTATTGAATCCAAAGAAATAAAAGAGCAGGAAACAGGAGGAGATAAATGATAATTATTAGTTTTTTTAAGGTTATTGTTTTCATCTTTCTAATGGCTATTATATCCCCTCTTTACCATTACTTGTGATATAGGCTCAATTAAGGTCTTTCTTTGATTTTGGTGGAAGTAATTTCTGGAGTATATGTAATATAGATTTTTGATTAGTTGATGAATGCGTTTACCTTTAACCCTCTTTTGGTATTCATGTGCTTGGGTTGTTCTTTTGTTCAGATGTACACTGTTGAGTCTTCCGAAACTCTTCCTGACACCTTGGATATCGGTGATGTCTCTGAATCTGAGCTTTCAGCAACCTGTGATGCTCTTAAACTGACGAGCGTGGCCAGCAAATGCAGTGCTTCTTCTTCAGGGTCTGCAGAATCAGCTGTTGTCTCCTGATTGACTTCCTCGAAGGATTTCAGTGGTTTTTTTTTTTCTTGCACGTGCTTCGGATAAGGAGTATGCACGAATAGGGATCTTCCTTGAAGGCCAAGAAATATTGTACTTGCTAGTTGCCATAACATTTGATGGGCTAAGGTTGTATAGTTGTATGCTGCTACTGATACTGCTTTTGGGGCTAATTGTTTGGTGAAAAGCTCCTTTCCGTTGTATTGTATCCTCCTTTCAACACTGTGCCACAACTGCACAACCATACCTTTCAAACACACTATATTCACCACCTTCAAATTACCACTTGAACCATGTAAATCACAATTAAAACAACTCTAAACCATCTTTAAAACAATCAATGACCCACTATTTGACCACTCAAAATTTCTTAAACTAGGACATGAAATCAGTAACTCAAATTTCAACCTCCAATTACGAAATTTCTCAACCAATTGCACTCTTGAGACAAAGGCAAGTATGAAGACAAAGAAAAAGGGTGATGAAATAAAAATTGGAGGAGAGGAGACAGAGGGAAAAAGACACTAAAATTGATGTACAGGTGAGAAAGACAAGAATAGTCTACAGGTGAGTAAGATTGTTACCATCTCTAATAACCTCCAGCCTCTGTTTATTCAATGCTACAATTCAACATGAATGTTGGAAGTTAGATTCACATTTGAAGATGAACTGTAACTTTGATGATCTTTTTGAAAGATGCTGTCAAAGCAGTTTATGTCCATATATTTTGCATTTTAGTGTGACAGTCTGTAACTCTGTCTAATGATGGAACTCCTGGATTCATGCATCATGCTATTCACATCAGAACTTATTATGAAGAAAAAAAAGATGACTTACAATCTAATGCATTCCCTTTGAGACTAAAGCGGAAGCTTTGCTGTGCTTTTTTCTTATGACAGGTTGTGTTTTATTCTTCTCCGATTTTCTAATTGTGTCACCAATCCATTACTTTATTTACAGGTTCCTTGTGTGGAAGTAAATGCCCCGATGAAAACTTTCAAGATGAAGCCTCTGTTGTTTCAGATATGCATGTCATCTATTTTATCATCATCTTTGTTACTGTTACTGTAGGACTGTTCTGTTCTCATGAAGTGATGCCTCTGGTATTTATTATGGTATTATGATCATTGTCATCACATCTTCCACTTTAATTAGATGCAATTGGTGCAGGATAGTTTAATTTCCTCCTCCACCCTAGGTTCATCTCTATACTATTCCACTTGTTGAGGAATTTAGTCATATTGTTTCATCTTCATCGCTCAGTTTTTATCTCTATCTACTTTCCATCTTGACTGGCAGTTGGGTGGGTGGTTCTGTTCCAGCTGTGGTCAACTGTCAAGGCACACTTGAAGCTGTGTCGTTTGTTTTGTGTACTTACATTCATATTGATTGTGTCACTTGGCTAGTACTCTCTCTTCGCAAAACCTGCTTATTGGAGTGTGCAGTGCAATCTCTTTTATGCTCAAGGATTTTCTTTTCGTATCCAATGTGAGATTGAAGCATCCAGTCTACTCTCTTGACGTGACAAATGCATAGGCCTGATTTCTGTGTCAATGAATGTAATGTTTGCTTCCGGTTTTCTGTTGTTCTAACAAAGTAATTGTCCAGTGTAATATCCTATGGCTGCTTTTTTGATAGTGTTCACTAATCTTTTCAATGCAGCTCAATGAGCTTTTATACAACCTTTAATCAATGTTGAATGTTGTTCTGATACCTGAAATCCTTTATCATCTCTCTCTTAGGCCTTCGTATTTAGGCAGCTGAAAGACTCAGAGATGGCTGTGCAATGGACCTTAATCACCAGCTTACAAGCCGATTGCGAGTGCTCCTACAATCTGCACTTTCCAAACGCCTCCTTTTCGAGTATTCTGCCACCACGCAAGACTAACCCCAACCTACTGTCTGCTAAAACTGGGTTTACTAAGGTAAGAGTCCGATGGTCAATGCCTACCTTTGCAGTAAAACGAGGGTTAAAGAGACCTTGGGGATGGGGTAGTCGTTTTTGACAGTGTAAAGCTTGGTTTAGCCGCACATTCTCGTTCTTTGCTCCAAATGAAAGAGCTTGTTTATATTTCATTGATTGAATGAAATTCATAATCCAAATTTTAATTTTTAATTCAATATAAAAATGCTTTTAATTGAAATTACTTAATTATCTTTTGTCGTTTTTAAAAGTTAGTATTTAGCAAATTTAGGATTCGAATTTTAGTATTTGTAATTTTTATTTTTTTGTAAAAAAAAAATACTTACATGGTAATAAAATAAAGATTTACTTTTGATACATTATAAATTTATATATTATGTTATTTTTATTAAATTATAAATTTTAATAAAATAAAATATTATTAAAAATTTTAATTAATGAGATATTATTATATGATTAAGAGATTTATACATTGACATACATGAAATCATAAATCAATGTTCATAGAAAAATCTAGTAGTTTTGTAAGTGAGCTGGTTAACCCGGTTAATGAATATTATTTCCCAACAATTCGTAAACGAAACCCGATTGCAGTTAAGTCGGTTTCCAAACAGGGCGCTAACGTCATTGCTTGGTGCTTTCAACTAAACGTCCTCACTTTTTCTCTCTCTCCCTACCAAAAAGCTTGATCATTGCTTTCCATTTTAATCGCAGATCTCGTCAATCCTCTTCTTCTCTTTACTTTTTTGTTTGTCCCGACGGTCTTCAACTGCTGAGAGTATTCTGGTAATTCTCTTTCAATTTCCTTTCTCGTTTACCGTTCATACCATCTCCATCCAAACACGGAATCTTTTTTCCTTTTATCTTTTATTTCTTTACGGAATTTTTCATTTTTTGTTAATTTTTTCATTCTGATCTTTGGTTTTCTTTGTTTTATCTTTTCTTGTTGATTGATCTTTGCCACTCGTTGAATTCGACAACGTAATCAAAGAACTGAAAGTTTAAGAGAATTTACGTTACTCGATTGCTTTCTTGATAAAATTCTTTTGGAATGATTTAAAGAATTATAATTTATTTGTCCCTTTTTTTTTTCGTGTAGTTGTTAATGTTCTATTTCGTTCCCAGCTGGTTATACGTGTATATATTATGATAGTAACCCAAAGTATGAGACTTGAATCTCACTAAAGTATGAATCCACGTTGAAAGTATGAGATTTTCTTGTGGTTTTATAAGGACCTGACATTTCTCATTCTAATAGTTAGATTTTGGGATGTGTTTCGTGTCAGAATATTTTGTAGTGTTTTATTTGAAAGTTAATCCTAAGAGTTTGGTCATAATATTTTATTGGATTTTATATTACAAGCTTTGATTAAAAGATATATGATTGGGCCGATTTATTTTTTTTATTTTTCTTGATACAGTCTTATTCATTGTAAAGGATTGTTTGTCAATAAATTTGATTATTGCTTTGGTTAAAGTATTATCGTTTAATTGTTATTTTAAGAGCAAAGTCATAACTAGCATCTTCTAAATGGAGTTTATTTTATATTAGTTGTTTGATAGATTTTAAGATGTTGATTGTTTTTAATCTATAAAATGCTCCTTGTTATCCATGCCTTACAGTAAATGGTAAACAGAAGCCATAAGCTGACATGAAGCTATTTTGAATGTGAAATGCTACCAATATTCATTTATATAACAATTTAGTGGTGATTTACAAAAGACTCCTCTTTTGGTTTTGATCTCTTTGGAGTTTTACTTAGTCATTTTCTTTCATTATACTACTTTTGCTAATAGGTTTTACTCAGATTGTATTTTCCTTTTTGTGGGTTATACTTTTTAAAATGAATGATTTGTCTCATATTCTAATAGTGTTCATGTTTTTGTCTAAATCAATAGTTCTTCCACAAAGGTAATGAAACCAGGAGTTTCTTCGTTGAATCCCTATGCAGCATCATACATACCTCTCGCCAAAAGGGCGGCGAATGATAGTGTGATTTCCAAAGATACTAAGCCTGGGAATGATACTGCTTGGTTTGAACCTTCCTCACACTTTGCACATAACCTGCACTTTAGCAATGCTTCACTTGACAATGTAACCCATGATACCGAAAAGCACCAGGTTGCTGAAGCTTCTGCACTGAAAAGCTATCCTGCTCATGGTTCTTTGATGCAAAATCTGGATGAAATGACTGACAAGCAGATTATGGATGAAGAATTTGACATGGATATGGAGTTTCTTCGCATGACAGTCCCTGGTTTATCCAATGACTCTCTTCTGGATGTCTACTTGGCAAACAATGGAGACTTGGAAGCCACTGTTGACATGCTGCACCAACTTGAGGTAAATTTTACCTAACTTTGTTTTATAATAAGGTGAATTATTTTCCTTCATTCCTTCTCATGAGTTTTTCTCTACCCTTTTCTTTTCTTAAGCCATGGTAGGATGAATGTTTGAGCTCCTTTCCTGCTGTTCTGTCAGGCACATCTCCAAATGTTCCGCTATGAAGGGTGCTAATAATTATGTAAATGAATTTCTGAATAATTTTGATTTTATCGTTGGATAACATATTTCACTTGATGTTATATTCTTGGCTTTGACTAATAATTGTATGACATTAAGAGTTTGATGTCTTACTCAGTTACTCCACCTTCTGGCCCATTTGACCATAGCCATGGTTTTCTTCCTCATTTGTTTAATTTTTTTTTTTTGAAATGCATTTGCTGCATTTCTTTTCTTTCACGCACTTCTGAGTTCATTATGATGTTTGGTGCCTGCAAATGAAACAGATTATTCCACTAATTTATTTTGCTCCTTTTGAACTTTCATCTGATCTTATACATTGATTTATGTGATTGTCTTTTCATGCGTATTTGGTTGTTACCATACTAATGTCATTCTGCACTTCTATTTTTCTTATTCACATCACTGTCAGTTGATCGTAACTGAGATATGGGAATTGCCCATTAGGTAATTTTGTTCAGTAAATTTGTTTGTAATTTTTTTTTATATATAATTCCATTGATAATGTAGATTGTAGGTTAATCAGGTGGAGTAAGGGCAATACTTTTAAAGTGCAGATCAGATGTTTTCCTCTTGTAGCATGCAGTCTACTTTAGCTTATTAGTAGTTATAGGAATTACGGGAGGGTTTTAGACTGATGAGCCAAATGTTTAATTCATTTACTAAATCCAAAGAAATAAAAGAGAAGGAAACCGAAGAAGATAAAAAGAATGTTTTGTTTTCCATCTTTACCATTACTTGTGATATATGCTGAATTAAGGTCTTTCTTTGATTTTGTTGGAAGTAATTTATGGAGTAAATGTAATGTCGATTTTTGGATTAGTTGATGAATGCGTTTACTTTTTACCCTTTTCCGGTATTCATGTACTTGGGTTGTTCTTTTGTTCAGATGTACACTGTTGAGTCTTCCGAAACTCTTCCTGACAGCTTGGATATCGGTGATGTCTATGAATCTGGGTCTTCAGCAACCTGTGGTGATCTTAAACTGAAGAGTGTGGCCGGCGAAACCAGTGCTTCTTCATCAGGCTCTACAGAATCAGCTGCTGCCTCCTGATTGACTTCTCAAAGGATTTGTGGTTATTTTTTTTTTCTTGTACGTGTTTATGGATAAGGAGTATATACAAGTAGGAATCTTCCTTGAAGGCCGAGAAATATTGTACTTGCTGTAACATTTGAAGGGTTTTAAGGTTTGTATAGTTTGTACGCTCTGCTGATTGCTTCTACTGATACTGCTTTTGGGGCTAATTGTTAGGTGAAAAGCTCCTTCCTTGGTGCGCTGTTAAAATGCAAATCAAATCATAGTTTTCATCAGAAATGAAATTGCTTTCTTCATCATGCATTGCATTGATTTAAATTTTAACAATCTTTGATAACTCTATCTGTGCTGTGCTGTGCAGTTCTGAGAGGTGAGAGATAGCCCTGTCATAATGCACGCTAACGTTGGCCATTCTAATTTTTTTCCAAACTAGACCTTATAATCCTAAAGATATGGTAACAATACAAGTGATACAAGTTAAAATTTGAAAAAAATCGTATTAAGTGCGATGCCAGTAATTTTGATAGTAATTTTTTTTTATGTTTTACTCTACTAACACAATTTATATACACGAATTTTAATATCTATTTCATGCATGTATATTATTATATTGTTCACCTTTAATATATGAAATTTTAAAAGTTAAAGGCAAAGAAAAAGATTTTGTCTTTCATGCACAGTTTCACATATGAGATTAAGATTTAAGAGAATGGCATGTAATTTTTTTTTATTTTTTTAATATATTTTAAAGATACAAAATTTAAAAGAAAATACAAAAGACCCCATACTGAAAAGTTATTGGCCCAATATCAACAAGGGCCGAAGATAAAGGATGCTGAATATCAAAGGCTCAGACTAATACCAAGTGCCCATATTCACTAATTCAGCCGATTTCCTTTCTTTTCTGAGTGAATAAACCCTTGTTTTCTTTCATTTTTTTTCTTAGTTTTTTTTGAATAAACCCTTGTTTCTCTTCAGTTTCACCAGTTCTCCTTAAGAGGATTTAGCCTCTCTCTTTCTTCTCCCGTTCTTCTCTTGTATTCTCCTATGTTTCTCTTTGTTTCCCAGGCGTGTCCCATTTTCGACACAGACAGGACACGGTTCCGCAGCTGCGGGGCTGCTTGCCTCTACTTCGTAGCATCAAAAGTTGAGAGTTTTTGTTTTCTTTTTCCTTCAAATTTCCCATCAACCCAAAAAAGTTACTGAGAAAGCTTTACTAAATGTAATTGTATTGCCAACGTTCAACTTTTAGTTCAAACTTTCCATGCCTTTTTGTTTATCCTCTCTAGGTCCTTACTCATGTAGAATTTGCAGAAAGTTTCGTTTTCTTGGTGGTTTTTCTACTTCCTCTGCTCTAAAGACAGTAGATTTCCTTGAAGAAGCCGATACCCATGTTTCCGACTATCCAGAATTACAGCGCAGGATGCAGAATTACGCTACCTCAGGTGACTTTAGCAATGCTCTCTGCGCTCTGAGCTCAATGAAAAACATTCATGGAAAACCAACTGTGTATGATTTTAATGCTTTGATGTACTCTTACTTGAAGTCAAAGAACGTGTGTTGGCAACATTTAGTTGAAATGTATATTGGGATGAAGAGATTTGGGCCTCAACCAAATGCATCCACTTTCAATACCCTCCTTAATGGAATGCTGATTCTTGGTAATTTAGAACATGCAATTTTTATTGTTGAAGAGATGTGCAGGAGTCATTTTGTGCCATCATTTAGTTCTTTGTCCAAAACGTTGAAAAAGACAGTCCAAGTAGGAAACTTTCTTGATGCTCTTACTGTTTTTGAGCTTATGTTGAGGTATGATTATTACCCAACTGAGCCAACTTTGAATAAATTTATTTCAATGCTTTGTGAAGCCGGGATGGTTTCCAAGGCTTGTTCTGTGTTCTCTGTTCTTTTCAGGAAGGGCTATGTTTATAGTGTATATTGTTACAATCCGATTCTATGGGCTTTATGCAAGTCTGGTCAAAGTTATATTGCTTTGCAATTGTTTTATTTGATGAAGAAGAAGGGTCTTGTTCATAATGTGTGTTCATATACTGCTTTAATTTATGGGTTTAGCAGAGAAGGCCTGCAGGATGATGTTTTTCAATGTCTGGATTTCATGCAAAGTGATGGGTGTAAACCTAATGTGATTACATACACGATTATTGTCAAGTTTCTTTTTGATAATGGGAAGTTTGATGAGGCTATGGACTTTGTGGGTAAGATGGAAAGGGAAGGATGTGATCCTGATCTTCTTACTTATAATGTTATTATTCGTGAACTTTGCCATAGAGATAGACTGGCTGACATTTCTGAGTTCACTCGGGTGATGGATCAAAAAGGTCTTTCTCCTGATTCATACTCATATGCTGCTTTGTGTGGAGGCCTACTAAAAATAGGAAAAGGAGGGATTGCATGCGAACTATTTCTTGATGTAATTTCCAATGGCTGTACTGTGGATGCTGCTGTTTATAACATTTACTTCCGATGTTTGTGTCAAGAGAATAAATCAAGAGAAGCATTATCTCTGTTGAAAAGCATGATGGAAGCTGGCTTTAAGCCAAACAATGTGTCATATTACACAATCTTGAGTGGCTTTTGTAGAGAAGGCAATATTAATGAGGCTTTGGAACTCTTGGACCATTTTGAGTGGGATGCAAATGGGCCTGATGTGGTTTCTTTTAATACAATTTTGTCTACTGCATGCAGGCTAGGAAACTCTGCAATAATCCAAAGGATCTTGTATCGTATGGAGTATGAACGCATGAAGCTTGATGTTTCTAGTTTGACTTGTTTGGTTCAATATATTTGCAGAATTAGAAACTTTTCAGAGTGTTTGAAGTTATTGCAGTCCATGATGCATAATGGTGCTACTCCAACTATGGTCACCTTCAATAAGCTACTACATAACCTTTGCAAGAAACGGTTACTTGGAACTGCATATCGGATTTTCAAGAACTTAAGAAACACCAAGTTCCTTCCTGACGTGACTTCATACAACATTCTTATCAATGCTTCCATAAGAGAACGCAAATACCTTTTGATTGGTCAATTGTTAGGAGAAATGAATGGACAGAAACTGAAACCTGATGCTTTTACCTATGGTTCATTAATTAGCGGCCTCTGTAGGGAAGGGAAGATATCTGTAGCTCTCCAGCTGTGGCATCAAATGCAAGAGAGTGGGCTCATTCCTAGTGTTGTGATTTACAATTCCGTATTGCAGGCAATGTTTCAGAGGGCTGAGTTTTGGGGTATTCTCTCATTACTTAAAGTCATGGTGGTGGAGGGGGTTCAACCTGATGAGGTAACTCTAGGGATTCTTAATCAAGCAGTTTCAAATGGTTGGATCAAGAGATTTCCTAAAGTTGCTAAAGTTTTGGAGTGGGTAACTAGCAATGACTTTCACAAAGAAACAAATTGAAAGGCAATAGCTGGCTGATTTATATAGTTTTTGAAGTTTCTTCTCATATCATTGCTCAAAGCATCTGATAATGTCTGGCTTGGTACTTTTAAAGAACCATTCTGAAGAAGATTCAAATGAATCAGGTATGAAGAGTTCTTAATCAATGACCAAAAGAAGAAGATGATTCTTATTGCATCTATGTTTTTTACCTTAGAAAAAAAAAGATTTATGTAAATTATTCTTATTGGGAACAAACCTCTCATGTTCTCTTTTCTTCTGATATGCAGTGTAAGGGAAAAATCCTTGCATTTGGAGACATTGACTTGTTTTTGCATCAAGAGCCTCTGTTGTCGAACATCTTTTTAGTAGGGAAGGTATTGTGTGTCTATTCTTCTTATCTCTCTAACTCTTTCTCTTCTGGCCACACCCCTCTCTGTTAATATTTACCCCAGGATCTCTTCACTAACACAATTGTATTCTTATCTAAAAATGCAAATTTAAATCCATCTTATGGTATGGCCTTATTCATCTGCATTATTATGCAACTTACATAAGGAATTGCTTTGTATTTGAATTTGCTTTATTAAGCTGTCTAGCTGTGCAGTCAAATAAATTTGCTGCAAAATACAGTAGATGTCAGATGACTGGTTTGATATGGAAGGAATTGGCAACTTTATAACTTTATTATGTATTGGCTGTCTTAATCAAATATATTTTACTTTGTATAACCAGTATTTTTTTTTGTTCTAATAGGATTTGTCACTATGGATATGAACTGATTCTACTTTTTTGTATCATCATTGTTTAGTGGACTATCATTTGGATTTTCACAAAGTTATGATGATGAACCGGAATCGGGGCGTGAAGCTGCAGATGCAAAAATTATCCAGAAGCACACTTATTGAATTACATCCTCAAGAACCTGACAGTAGTGTGATTAGTCATCCATTAAAGTCTTGCTATGAGATTGTAGTCAGAATCACCTTTGCATTGTGGTCAATCAACTAGTTAGCCATGGCATCTCTTTTCCACATAAGCTCTTGTAATCCACCTTCTTTTGGCTTCCCGACAGAGTTTTTCTTTCAGTGCTTCAGCTGAAGAGTAAGCACTCCTGTTTGAATAAGTTTCAATTTACTTGCTGTCATCTTTAGCCATAGATGTTGGTGATTCTATTTTCACATGCTTTATGTTGGCTCTTGTTTGCTTCATTTATTAAGTGCTCCTTAGATTAGAAATGATGGTGATTTGATTTTATTGTTTACTCATATAAGTAAGCAAGTAATCTAGTTGTGGTTTATATGTACAAGTCAAATCTCTGTAGCACAGCTATATCTTAAACCTTGTACTTCCTTTTCTATTCACTTTAAACTATTGCTCAAGCATTTTATCAAACAAAAATTAAAGATCATGGCATTGAAAAGACATGCATTTCTTGAATGTATTTTTTTTACTTTTAACCTGTTCATAGTTAGATTTACATTTCCCGGCAGGAGCATTAAGGAGTTCACCTTCATTAAATGCGGTTATGGAGGCCATCCTTGGCTGCAAATGCCCTAGTTGGAACCATGGAAGATCTTAAGGAGGCAGTGATACTAGTGGAGCAAAATCTCATTCTGTAGGCATGTGGAGCGATGTACTTGTTTTCTCTTTTTTCTCATTGTAACTTTCTGTATATTTTTTTATGTAAACATTCACAATTTCACATCCCTTGTCTTCATCTGATTGGAATAGAACCATATCTTCACTGTCAAATTAAATCAATGAATTTCCAATTCAACCATGTAGAACGATTTGTCTCAAGTTTTGTTGAACAGCCTTAAATTTGATTTATATGGACCAAAATTTTGGTCTCAAGGTCAATGTAAGCGATCAGCCACAGGAAATCTTAGCATGAAAAGTATGTGTGCAACTGTGCATAGTGGCAATTCTTGTTGAATGAGGGGTATTGGTTAATGCAATGTTAGTATTTTGCTTTATCATTAGTATTTTGCTTTATCATTGATTATTGCCTAATATCATGCATGTGCTTTTCTTATGCTTGTCTAGCTAAGCTGGACTGGAATTTCATCCAAGCTATGCCAGAAAATTTAAAATCAAAATATTTCAATGTGACGATTATGAAGGTATGTATTATAATCTTCAGTCTTTCTTTGAGAATTAAAACTTGAAAAGAGCAATGGGTCCAAATCAATTGCGAGTACGCCCCTGTGATGCAGCATCCAAACACTGCCCTAGGATGTTGTTTAAAATGTGCAATTACGCTTGCAAAATGCAAACCATGTTTTCCCAGGAAGAGAAAATTAAAACAAGAAAAAAAGGAAGAAAACAAAAAAAAAAGGAAAGGAAAAAGAAAACCAAGGGCCAATTTTCAAAATAAAAAAATTAAAGGATATAGTACATGTTTTTAAGACCGAACAGCAATCTGCCTGACATTAGTTTAATTTCCGTTAGTTCCGGTAAAGTGAAGTTCCCCAACAAACACGGTCTTAAGTCTTAACCAAAAGAAATGCGGGCACGCATTCACGAGAGAGAAAAATCTCTCCTGCCCTTTCATATCCTTTCTTTTTCACTTTTTTATTTTTTGTCTTTTTTTGTTCAATAACAGGAAATTTTCAATCTGTCTAGCCTGTATTGTCAACTTGACTATGTTAATGTTTTCTCCAGACAAAACCTCCTTTTTTTCATGTTTCAAAGTTGGAATAGTTAGATCTTGTTTTGCAGAATCTTGAGATAGATTTGAGAGAGAAATTTGAGGAAAAGTTGGTGTTTTATGATCTGGGTTTTTATCAAATTGTTAAAATTTTGATGATTTATAGGATTTGGAACAAATTGTGAAGAGAATAAAGAAGAATGGGGGTGGATTATTATAATATATTGAAGGTGAACCAGAACGCAACAGATGATGATCTCAAAAAATCATACAAAAGATTGGCAATGAAATGGCATCCTGACAAGAACCCGAACAATAAAAAGGAAGCTGAAGCCAAATTCAAGCAGATCTCTGAGGCCTATGAGGTAAGCGATGGTATCCATTATCTTCAACATGCCAAACTTTAACTGTTGCTCAAAGTTACCATTCAGGATCATGGTTTCTATGTTTTCATACTAGAATTTGTTTTGAGATGGAAATGTTACATGGAGAATTAAAGTTACTTCTGTGATTCAGGTCTTGAGTGACCCTCAAAAGAGAGCAATTTATGATCAGTATGGTGAAGAAGGGTTGAAAGACACGCCACCACCAGGCAGCAGCGGACCATCATTTGGAAATGGCAGCGGTGGGCCAAATGGGTTCAGTCCTAGGAATGCAGAGGATATCTTTGCAGAGTTCTTTGGAAGTAGTCCTTTTGGATTTGGGTCATCAGGACCTGGTAGGTCTTCAAGATTCCACTCTGATGGAGGGATGTTCGGAGGATTTAATTCGACTGACAACATTTTCCGAAGTTACAATGAGAGGAATGTGCCCCGGAAACCTCCCCCAGTTGAGAGCAAATTGCCTTGCAGCCTTGAGGAGCTGTACACTGGATCAACAAGGAAGATGAAGATCTCTAGAACTGTTGTCAATGCAGCTGGGTATGAATATTCATCTCAGAACCATGCTTATCCTGTTCAATTCGTTTCTTTTTCTTACATCTCCTACCATGAGCTATTGCTTTCTGAATTTGATTTTCCATAAAAGAATTTTAATCTAGAAACAGCCCATGCCATCATCAAAGACTCTCATAAAGTTTTGAGCAATCTCATTCATGATCTAGTATTGCATTTTCTTGACTGGTTTTATTTCAACATGCTCAGAAATATAGTTTTGTGTTCCAAGGACGGAACTGATGAAATTCTAATTACATTAGTTGAAACTTCCATAGAAAATGGAGGCTTTTTGTATTCCTTTTAGTTCCTGCAGGTTGACAGTCCAAGCATCCATTTTTATGGGACTAGAGAGGGAAAAAGATAATATGTTTCAATTCGTAGGTTGGCTGATGAGTTTAATTCTTACTGCTTTGTGGCATTTTGTTTGCATATGCTGAAATGTATTCATTTTATTGAGATATTCTGGCCTTAATTAACTTGTTGCAATTGCATTGTTGTGATATTGGCATCATTATTGGTTGCTTTACATCTATCTAAACCTTGTAGGCGACAAGTACAAGAATCGGAAATATTAACCATTGAAGTCAAGCCAGGGTGGAAGAAAGGAACGAAGATTACTTTCCCTGATAAAGGAAATGAGCTGCCAAATCAGCTTCCCGCAGACCTCGTATTTGTAATAGATGAAAAACCCCATGACTTTTACAATCGAGATGGCAACGACCTTGTTGTTAACCAAACTGTGTTACTAGCAGAGGCACTTGGGGGCACAACAATAGAACTCGTTAGTCTTGATGGCCGTAACTTGTCATTGCCTGTAACTGATATTATCAACCCTGGTTATGAGGTTGTTGTTGCTAGGGAAGGAATGCCAATAGCAAAGGAGCCTGGTAATAGGGGTGATCTTCGGATCAAATTCGACGTGAAGTTCCCTACAACGTTGACACCAGAGCAACGAGCTGGACTCAAACATGCTCTACGGGGTTGAAGTAGGGACATTTCCCATGCACCAGCCATCATTGTCAGGCAGAACTCAGCACCAAAGATGTCTCTGGTATAGTGATTGAGTCGCATCTCGGTTCTTCAAACAGGGAGAGTGGCCTTGCCTGCGTATCATAGTGTTACTGCCGGATCATCTTCGGTGAATTGTACTTGTCTCATCAACATCTTCCAATACATTTTGGCCGGAAAAGAAAACAATCCAACCCCTGTAGCCTGATATTTTCTTCTTCTTCTTCCTTTTTATTTTTTATTTGTTATCCTTTTCCTTGCTTTTTCTTTCTAGTCTTTTGTACTGTGTAGTTCTTATATTCATGAGAAGTGAGTGGTAGGGGGTTGACACTTTCAGTGTTGTCCTGTGTATCTGCAATATGTTTATCTTATTTGTAATTGTAACTTGTAGAAATGAAGTGATTTATACAAGGATATGATCAATTCCATGATTGAACTTGAATTTCTTCCTTTTAGAAGTGACAATATATTTTTCTTTTGGGAGAGGATGTTGGAATTGAATAGCGATGCCTGTCAAAGTGGCTTCGTCTGGTGCCTAGTTTATTTTTCTGTGCGTGACAAGAGTTGCATTGAAACATACAAGTGGTCCAGTTAGGACGAACCCACGTCCAAATATTCCAAATTAGCACGCGAGAATAGAATCCTTAGAGGTTTGAATTCTGGATATTTGACTTGCTTCAAAACTCAAAAGTGGTTTTGCTAAAAGCCCATGTCGCGTTAAAACATATATTCTAAGTTTGCTTTTTAAATAAAAAGATTCATCAAGGCTACAGAAGCTAGAGCAAAGCTAAATGAAACAGAACATAGAACACTGGATTTACAGAAGATCTAAACTAAAAGCCTCTACTGTTGGGAGCGTCCTTTCGCCAGGCAGGATGCACAGTTCCTGCTGCTGTCCTGTAAAATTGAGTTCCATTGACAAATTGTTGGCCTTGGGAACCAGGCGGAGGAACCCACCAAGTTCCCTGCTGCCATGACTGGGCAGGGTTCTGTTGAGCTTGAACATGCATGATTGGTAATGCCTGAGGGGGCAATTGCACCGGTGCATGCATTGGCTGTTGAAATCTATGAACTTGGGGTGGCGGGGGCTGCAGCTGCTGCTGTTGGGCTGTTTGAGGCTGCCATTCGGGTATATCATCGTCGTCGTCGTCATCATCATTCCACTGTCGCATTGAAACTCCTATGGGTGCATTACTCTTCGGTTGCCCATACCTCTGTATGAGCTCCCTCATCTGATCAACGGGGGAAGATGATGCTTGAGCGTGTAAATGAGACGAGGCTAATCCTACTCGCCCAGTGGAGTATGGAGTTCCCGTGGGGTTTGAGCCACCGGAGAAATTAAACTCAGGTAGGTCATCTTCATCCCGGGATGCAGCAGGGCCAAACCCTGGGGGAACGTCATCTTCATCATCAGGAGGGGGTTCGGAACGAAGAGGAGGTCGAGTATGTGGGAAAGTAGGCTTTGATGGGAAATTAATATTCGAGTTAGTAGAATCCTTTTCTTGCTGTCTCCTAGAAGTGAAGTGTTGCTTTTTTGAGGCATGTTTATGGTGAGAAGTAGAGTTGGGTGAAATTAATTGAGCTCTTCTCCATACAACAACACCAATTAGACCATTATCAATAGCATTAAGAGCCTCAGGTTGGTCTTTCGGGAGGATCTTGGTGAGCAATTCGAGTGTTTTCGCATGTGGTGGGCAAAGATAGAGCTCAACTCCAGAGGAAGCCTCGGCAAAACCCACTCTCCCATCCAAAACATATGAATCAGCAGCCTGCACATGGGCGCATCAAAGTTAAACCATCAGATGACAACCAAACAAAACATTTCAAAAAAACCTCAGGAATTTCGCCAGAGTTTCTTACCTCAACGAGGCTCGCACGCTCACTATCGGTTGATCCTTCCTTGCAAGCGAAATGAACCACCTGCCAAAACATCAAGAATTATATCAGGTCCAACGTGTAACTCACGACTTGAAATTAGAAGGGTTTACATCCAAAAAACAGATATTTTTCCTTCTTCGCTCAGGTAACACAAATATTAACAGATTCTTAGTGTTCTTATCATCTTTCTAGTTTAAACAACATTTCATATCCTTGTTATGTCCACCCTGGGAGATGAATCTGGAAATATCAGCAACATTCCACATTCGTTCCTCGAATTCTTTTTCATATAGATTTCGCTTGTATTTAAGCAGAGTTTATCTTCCAGTTATTCATCGCCCATCAAGCAATCATAGAAACAGCAAAATTTCAGTACGAATCATCCTCGAAAAATATCATTCCTACTTACTACAGCCTGCGGGAAATTGCAGATTGCAGATGATGTTGTCAATCTTTCAATAAATCCCTGTTTCTCTTTGTTTCACGTTTAACTCAAACAAAGAATCTTGTTTTAAGATCTATCTCTTTGTCTTCTCGATTTCACCCTTGAGTTATTAAATCCCCAATGCCCAAATCTTATAAAATTCCAAATGAGATTGAAATAGATAAATAAATGGAAGACAAAAACTGGGATAAAAGAGTTGTTTTTGTTCCTCCATTTTTCTTTTTCCTTTTTTTTTTTTGGAAACAACATGGAAGTACAGCATTTCTACAATTTAAATGAACTTGAGATACCATAACAGCACGACTCCGGGACATAGGAAGCTCTTGGAGGAACTTCTCAAACGCATCAAGTCTGACTCTGCCCTTGATTTCAACAACGCTAGGCCAATCCTTTGTATAAGTTTTTTCACCACTGCAGCAGGAAATAAATGGATCAACAAACATTAACATAAGAACTTTAACCTCCTTTTAAAGAACAATAAAATTCAATGAAAACTACTCAGCAAGCCAGCATCTTGTGCAGCTCCAAACCATCCAAAAAAAAAAATGAAAACAAAGAACTGCCGATTGCAAAATAGGCAATCTCATCAGCTAAAGATACTGGATCTTTTCCAATTTATTTAAAAAAACTTCAACCTAGAAGGAATAATGCCTCTTCACTATAACACATTACAATCTTTTATAGCATCAAAATACCTGTTCCTTGATCAATCTACAGACTTATAGATCCATGCTTCGGTGCACACCATTTATCAACAGCAATGTTGATGAAGAACTATTCTTTTGATATTATCATCAAAATACTTGACTTGGTGTCTTGGTCATCTAAAGTAGAAAAAATCTATAATATCCACCCTAGTTGGTTTAAATATTAAATAACTAAGAGTTTTATGAATTGCAAACTCCACAGCTTTCCCCAATTCATTTCTAAAAGATTCAGAGTAAAATAACCATCTTGTTAAAGTTGAGTTTATAACAACTTAAACTTTAGCCTGTCTGCTAATCAACAAAGCACATACATGATTGTTATTTAACATATGCAATTACATTTACTAATATACAGATAAGATAAAAAGGAGCATCATGATAATTAACAGACAAACATATACAAAAAGATGCAGGCCAAAAATGGATCAACAACAAATTATGTTCAGTTAAAAAGAGCTAAGAATGACCTCGTCTTGCATAACATGCTTCTTGTAAAACATACCTTTTAAAAGTACAAATGACTGAGGTTGTGGCAGTGATAGTCAGCTGGAGCATCCCTTCCCAGACATGTTCACCCTTCAAATTTGGCTGCAGAAACAATAGTTCCTGATTTTGTAGGAAAGTCATTCAACTTAACATCTGGATCAGGTTTCAGATTACTTGCACCAATACTTCCAGATTTATCAGTCATTGTATCCACAGGATCTTGTGAAGCTCGACCAGAAGACTTTGAGTCAGATCCAGCTTCTGAGTCATCCTTATCAGAAATGGTTGTTGCTTTTCTAGCATCACCAGGTATATTCTCAAATGGGGGCTCCGAATCAAGAGATTGCATGAATCATCAAGGGAAACAATTGGAGGAAGAAAATCTGCATCCTTCATATCATCTTCTCCCATCAACCCTTGCATCAGATCAGGTCCCTCGCTTGAAGGAATGGTAATGGTAAGATCTGGGTCCTCTACATTACTCTTTCCACCTGCAGTATCTGATTCATCTTTCTTCCCAGTAACTTTACCAGTTGTAGTAGCTTGTTTTGCCTCAGTTTTTTGGTCCCGACTAATTGAAGTTCCACCAGACACTTCCACTGAAGCACTGTCATTTTGTTCGAAATCCACTTGAAACTCACCCTTAGTGTTTTCCTCACTAGACGTCTAATGTCAACTTCTACATCAGGCAAAACTACCATTTGAGCAAGCTCTTCCGCTTTTGCTTGTCGCCACTCTGAAAGCTCTTTAGAAGCTAGTTCCTCAGCACTCATGGAACATAATTGTTCTGGGGGAATTTCCCCAGACAGAACTCTTTCTCTGAGTTCAGGATTATTACGATCCTTCAAGTTAAACAATAGAGACCTGACCCTCCTTGTCTATTCACACCTCCAATAATTTAAAGAGTTTTGCTTCAATTTGACATGCTAACTCTTGTACAGACTGTATCGACTGTTCTAAATCATCTTTTCCCACCTTTTCATTATTTGGATTTTGTTTCCCAACTGTTTCAATTTCCTCTTTCTTTGCCACATCTATCACAGGTTCTAATACCCAAGAAAGGCCATTTCCCTGCAAAAGTTCATCTCTTGCAAAAATGTTGTCACTAAATGGTACATCTTCATCGGGTAAGAGGTTGCTCGATTGAAATTGCCGCTCAACACATTGCAAAGTTTGTGTAGCATCACAATTATTTCCATCAGTACCACCATCTCGATTGGAATTACCAGAATTAGACTCAACAGGTTGAGAATCCTCTTCCGTCTTCCCTGGGGAGCTTGCAGCTTCACCATTTGAATTCTTCTCTGCCACTGAATTTTCACGTTGCTGCTGTGAAACCATGGCCAGGGCACCAGCTAAAGATTCCCGCATTTTGGACCTCACAGACTCAAATGACTCAGTCTGAACCTTTGCTGATGGCCGCATCTGGGCAGGCTGATTCCTTGAAGCTGATGACCCAGATTTATTTGGAACCGATCTCTTATTGTGTGTTGGAGAAGGTTGTGATCCTGGTGAGCTGGTAACAGACTGCATCTGAAAAGTTCTTTTACTAGGTGCAGATATTGGTTGCAACCATGGCTGGGGTTCCATTTGCGCCACTCGTTTATTTGGCAATGATAACTTCTGTGGAACAGAATTAGGGGAATTTGGTTCCATTGGTGCCTTACGCTTGTTCAAAGTTGGTAATTGATGTGTTCTTGGGCTATCCATCATGGTGGAAATTATTTCTCCTACTGGCCCATTATACATTAAATACTGTTGTGATAGCTGGGTATATGCTTGGGATTCAATGTGTCCACCTTGCTGGTTTGACATTGAGGATATCTGCGACCCAAGATCATTAGACACAGATCCCATCTGTCCTATTGGCATGTTTGAAGGTATCCGCTGCTGTAAGGCTTCATTGGTCTCAAATCCCATCAATCCCATGGATATCGGTGCATCAAATTTGCTGGAAATGGGTTCCATCTGAGCCATATTGTTACCAGGCATCAATAATTGCTGAGATACCAGATCGTTGGACATGCTAGATCATCACCATAAAACACATATACAAATACCACTGCATTGTAGATTAGTAGATGAATCAAGCTCCAAAATTAAGGAACATACGAAGCAGTTATTCATCCTTTCCACAATATTGGATTATTAAAACGATTCAAAAAGAAAAGAAAAGACTGCTAAATATATAAAATTTTTAGACTTAAGAACAGCATCCGATCAATTATAATTCAAGTCCAATAATTGAGAAAGACTAATAAACGAAAGGGAACATTAAAATATTAATAAAGAAATTATAATCAATTGCAATGCTTTTACAACACAAAATTAAATTAAACAATTAACATTTATTTCAAATTAAAAAAGTATTTAGCGAAAAATAAAAAACTAGCCATTTGTGAGATAATTAATAGATAGAAAATGATAAAAGAAAAGATCATGCAAAGACCAGAATCATCAAAATGGGAATAGGAAAGAAAAAAGAAAAGAGCGAAAATCGAAAGCAAAGAAAACAAATTCAAATCTCAAACCCTAAATCAGAACAAGTAAACAAATTTTCATAATAGAGATTGAGTAAAGAGAAGGTCGCTTACCTGAAGCGAGAGGAGAAGAGCAGAACTGAGCTGAGAGAAAAAGCGAGAGACGGCTATCGAGAGGATATGAAGGTATAAAGCTTGATGAAAAACTCTATGGAGGCTTTGAAGCGTTTGCTCGGTTACGAGAAGATTGTGAACCCTAAAGAAAAAATGCAGTAAAACTAAAAGATAAAGTTACGGGTACGACTTTCTCTTTTACGTGTCAAAATGTTAAAGTGGTAGAATTCTCTGGAGAAGAATTAAGAGATTGACACGTGGGCCACTATATCATCTGATTCGGGCCCACATACTTTTCGGCCCACCTCTGTCGGCTCTGTAAATCGGATCGACCCAAGCATTGACCTGATCCAAGTCTTAAATGGGTCACGGTCAGATTGGCGATTATTTCACCTACTTTATTTATTTATTTATTTATTTTTTTTGGGTGAAAATTTATTTATTGATCTACTAAATATAAGAAACAAATGATTGAATTGAAGGTATTAACCTACCTCTAAGTTGTAGCTCAGTTGATAACACAAGTTGAGTTTGTAAAAAAAGCTTTCAGTTTTGATCCTCATTAAACACATATTTGGAGAGGGGTGAAAAACTTTAACTGTGATTAAACCCCGAATAAGATTAGTTTCAGACCGTTAAAACGAATGATGATACCTGTGATTTATGTCAAAAAAAGAATTGATGGTATTAACCATATTTTTACCTTGATACGATAATAAGTAAATTCAAATAATAAGTACATTCAACAATTTAGATACGATAAAATAATGGTTTAATAATTAATATATTCTTAAAATTTGCATAAAATGGATATAAATCCCAAATCGTTTATTATATGCAAAACATCATTATCATAACCTTAATCCCAATAGATAAATAAATCAATTAATAATTTTTTTCAAATATGTTAAATAACATTAATTATCATTTGGATATCTTACATGACAATTAATATAAATAGTTTTGTAACGTGACATGTCACTTGTATAATACAAATAAAAATTAGTGAAAATTAGCCTCGTCTAATAGACTTTGATTTTTTTTTTATAAACACAAGTACCTCATCTATACTACGATCAAAAATTATTCTTATTCAAATTGAGAACGATAAACGGTAAAATCTTCCCATAATGAATAGATTTTAATTTAATTACATGATTTTAAAATGATAAAAGTTTATTTATTATAATAAAATAATTTATAGACTAACTTACATGTAATAAAAGACTAAAAGTTTAAATTCATTTTGTGCAAAATTTTGAAAATGTATTTGGTTATTATTCTTATAAAGATACAATATAAAACTAACACGAAGAGAAAAATAAAATGTATCAAATTAAAGTTTTGACAAAACTGTACATAAATTTGACAAAAAAATAAAAAATTGATTTGATATTTGACAGGCCCGTACAAATTATAACACGATAATTTCCGTATAAACATGATTGACATGAAACAACGTGATTGATATTAAACAAATACTAGAGATACAAATAAGTGAAAGAAAACTAGAAGATAGAGTTCAAAAGTTTTTTTTTTTTTTTTTAAATTCTTGCAAATTCTGCAATTTATGTCGCCTTATATACACAGTAGTTAAACAAATTCCATTCTGATTGCATACCATAACATAGTAAGAAACTTTACACGGCCATTGCACAATGTGGCTACAACAAAAATATCCGTGATCGAAGAATTGCCGTGTGTGTGTCTAACAAGCTACACCTCATCCCGTAAGACAACCATAAAGAATGGAAGGAACGACCACCCAACACATAAGAAGAAAGACCATCAAACTGTATGCAGCTGGACATACAAATATCAATTCCACGGGGTCAATATTACTATATTTTTATTACATTATTACTATTAAAACACAGAGCTGGTATAACTGTTGCCCACCCTTCTCTCACCTCGTCGCTGGTTATCGTGCGATCCAGAGAGTGAGCTCAAGATGCCGGTGCTCGCCCCTGAGATTGAGTCCAATATGTTCTCGCCAACCTCATTCTTGCAAAGAGGGCATGATGCATTGATCCTGAGCCACTTGTCCACACATTCCTTATGCATAAAATGAGAACACGGCAACTCCCTCAGCTCATCGTTGTTTACATATTTAGCCAAACAGATGCAGCAGACCTACACAAAATCCCAACAGTGCCATTGAATCAGTATGCACACAAAATCCCAACTTACAAAGCCTCATTGATCGTTCACAAGTAAATTTAGCAGCGCTGAATACCATCATAACTTAATTGAGCCTTTAATCACCGAATCAAACAGAAAGCTTAGTCCTATTGGTCATCAGGAGCTCAGATAGGCAAGTATAATAGCAAATTGTATAGCCAAGCAGTTTCAGAACCCAAACAATGTGGTGGGTTCAAGACAGTTGAACATCAAAGGAACAAAACAGTAACATAAGAAGAAAATGAGCATGTTAACCGTAATTGCACAAGTGCACACATAAAGATATTGTTTATGACACCCTTCAATTATGAATTTTTCAACACAAAATATGCAAAAAGTGATCTGTGCCTTTTATTAACCGGACTAAGAGACATGTCACTGAATTATCAACACAATAATAAAAAACAAACACTCACTGCATCTTCTCCTGAGATGAAACGTTCCTTTTCGGTTCCTGCAGCCACAACCCCACCCTCACTGGAACCTGAGTTTTCCCTACCATCAGCATTTCTATTTTTCTTCACCTTGAACTTGTATGTTGGTAAAGAATCTATGGATTCAGGTGTGGCCCCTCTGGCCTGTGATAGATCCTCCCTAAATCCAAGGACAGAAATAATACAAGGCAGGCAACAGCAGATTGTTGCACATAGAATGAAAGGCATTGCATATCCAATACAGCTAAATGTAAGAAAAACTATACATAACCTGCAAACAAAAAGATACAAAAAAGGATGAACTCTCAGAAAAGGTACAAATCAAAAGTTAAAATGCAGAATGCGAAACTTGGCAGTGGCCAGTACCTGTACATATTAGGAGCCTCACTGGCAGATGAATGACCACCAAAGATCCAGACATTGCCAACCACAAACCAAACAGCAAAGAAGCAATCTAAAGCCATTTTGAAGTATTCCACTAGTGCTTTAATTCTGCAGGATAAACATAAGCCGATTGGCAACAAAAGGCTATCATTGGACCAAAAAAAAACACTAAAGGCTATTATTGGTCAAATTTCAGTAACATTTGACGTGAAAAAGAAAAAAAAGTAGAAACAATATTAACACAATAGGAGGTGATCAAATGGTCAAACCTACCATATCTGCACTGCAACTCATGGAGGTAATCAGTGCATCAAATAAACGGAACTTAGAAATGTCTATTATTCTCCGTTTGTTTTTCTCATTTCAAAAAACAATAAGAAAACTGTACCTTGCACTTGTTACTCCTGTGTTTTGGCCACCTCTAGGAGACGTAGTTGCAGTACGATGATCATTTCCATCAGAAGTCCTTGTAACAGAGAGAGAAAAGGGTCCGGCAGGGACATTAATGTGTGAAGCGTTGCGATGTTGAGTTGAGTCTTGCTCAGAAGTTTGGTTACGGTGACGATAACGCCAATAAAGAAGGGGGAGGGTCGCTACACATCCACATGCATAACCCACAACCCATGCAAACAACGGTGCATGGGGATGCTCATTCCTTGACAATGACAGGACAACAATAGCTGCTACAATCTGGCTCACTGTAAGAGCTAGTTCAATAGAAATCCACAAACCAGAATTCAAGGGACTCCTCCGGCGACGAGGATCCCCTCTCCTTACCGTAGATGAGGTTCTTGGGTTTGTACCATTGGATGAAGACGTTGAAGGTTGAGGAGGTTGAGAAGGTTGAGAAAGTAGCACTCTTGCACTGGTAGAAGGTCTGTCTTCACGCTGCAAAACATCCAACCCATTTGAAGTTGTTTCATGAGACAAGTTTGGTGAGGAAGTATCACCACTCCTTGGTATGTCAATAATATGTTCACTAAAGTTCTCTGATCGCTCCATTAATAACGGACAAGTGTCAGTTCGATTTTCAGAATGTAGTTTCAAAGAGGGAACACCCATCTAAGTTCACCAACACAACCAGAAGTGATGAAAGCATAGAAACCTAAAACAAGGTTACCAATACCACTTCTTAATTGTGCTGAAACAATGGGCACTTTTATGCCTGGGATTTTTCAAGTTCTGATGATCGACCTAAATTATTTGGCACCACAAGATGTAGAGAAATTAACAATTCCTGTTCCGTTGAGAATGAAAATGCAACTAAATCAGAATAAAAAAAAAACAACTTTTTCTCACTTCAGGGCATGAATATACAATAGTTGCTAAGCTACAAATCAGACTGAAAGGGCAAAAAGCATATTGAATACCTTGATTTTATCATAAAAAGCCACAAAAACCGAAAAATCCTAAATCCCCACCAAATGAAGGCTTGGCTCCTTCAAGCTTTCAAAACCTAATTAATAAATGAAAAAGAAACATATACAACCAAAGCATACTTTCTGAAATATAAATGGGCAATAACAAGTAACATCAAGTCACACAATATATTTAAAAGATAGAAGCAAAAAAATTATTGGTGGCATAATAAAACTGAAATAATCAATAATGCTTTGATGCATTATTGCTCATATCCCCAATTGTTTACACTCTCATATTGTAAGTGTAACCCTCAAACTGCAGTGCCTGCGCAATGACATTAAACGTGTATTTGCTTTAAATCATCAGATCTTTCTTTTTTATTTATTTAAAGAATTAAACACTACCAGTACCCTCAACCAAGCAAAGGCCCTGGACACTTTCTTATGACAGATAAGAAATTTATGGGTGGACTTCAGGCTTAAACTATACATATCCACTGCTCTTTTGAAATTCAGCTCAAAGAAAGTGGATAGAGGAAATCCATATCCAAAATCTTAACTAACACAACATCGGAAAGGAAATTAATTTGCTTCAAGAACTAAACTTTTGACCAAAGTGAACACCCCTCCCAACCAATAAAAAGAAGGAAAGAAAAACAGAACGGCAGAAATTAAACCCAAGTGGCTATTAAAGTTCCTATAGGTGCAAAAAGAAAATCTGTTTACTATAATTTCTTTTTCTTGTTTTCTTCTTCAAGAAAATCCCAAATGGGAAAAACCCTATGAAAGCAAGCCCAAAAATTAAAGAAATCTGTTCAAATCAAAGTCCATAGCAACCCTATTAAGATCGAATCAGTACCTTACCCCTTACAGATTAACACTCAGTTCCGCGATCAACACGAAAATCGATTCATCCAGCGCCGTGAAAAGCGGAGACGTTGACTAAAATTCTAAAACCATCAAACCCACTAAAAATTGAGGAAAAAAAAACCATCAATCCTCACTCAACGAACCTGCCAAAAATAAAAAAAAATTCAATCTAAAAAAAGCAAGAAAAACAAAAGCCCCAATAAAATTTGCCTTACACACGAGTGAACCAAAAAAGGTGAACATACACGAGAGAGAGGGTCGGACCAGAAAGAATTGAACGGGGAAGAAGCGATAAGAGACTGTCAGAGCTAAAAAGTGACCGGAGAATATTTAAACCGGCGAAGTTTGGAAGGCGAATGAGCTGCTGCTTTGGTGTTCTTTGGAAATGTGTGTGGGGTGACAGCGCGTGGAGCTTTGTTTGTTGGGTATTTCTATATCGGGAGATAATAATAAGGTGCAAGGATTGGACCTCCTTTCATTTGCGTGGATGAGTTATGCAAGAATAATAATAATAATAATAATAATAATAATAATAATAATAATAATAAAATTTTATAAAATTTTTTTAATTTTATAAATGATGCTAAATTTTTTCATGTTTTATTGTTTTAATTAATTATATTAAAAAAGATTAAAACATAAGTTTGAATTTTTACTGAAATAAATAGTAAAAATATTATTAAATTACATCGAAATGAAATAAATTATTTTATGATTAAGTGTAAGATAAATAATGTACGATAAGTATTTTTGTAATATAATAGTTACATTGAATAATGATGCGCAGAAAATTTTGAATTGGTTTTATATTTTTATATAATATATTTTAATTGTTAAAATTTTTTATTAATTTGTTATCAACCAAATAATTAAATTATTTATTTTTTTGAGTAAAATTTTTTTAGTATTTTAAAGTTTAACATATATGTACTTTTTTAATAGTACAATTTCATTCAAAATTACGATTATAATTAGAATAGTATATTTAATGGACCGATAATTTGATGAAATGATAAATACAAAGAACAATAACAAACTACAAATAACAATAACAAATTAAACATCAAATCCACACTTTGTGGGATTCAAACTTGAGACCTCAAAAATCTCAGAACCTCTTTTTTGTCATTGAGTCAGGGCTTTATCGGCTATGTACTTTAAATTGAATAAAAAATAAAATATACAGTTCAATAATCTAATTAAAAAAAGATTTATATATAATACACTGACAGTGTATAGATTCTATACACTGACAATGTACTAGAAATTGACACCTCATCAATAGGCCTTTATATGCAAATATAAATAAATTTTTTTAATTTACTTACAAGGGTCTATTGATGAGGTGTCAATCTCTGATGCATTGACGGTGTATAAAAACTATACACTGTAAGTACATCATATACAAACTCATTAAAAAATATAAATTATAA